>VXBX01003913.1:0-11130 GCA_013400415.1 Scytalopus superciliaris | reverse complement strand
GGGGGCAGCGGGCCCGGGGAGCGGGGAAGGCGGTGGGCTCCCGCGGCACCCCCTGAGCCCCCGCGCACGGCCGAGCGGGGCCCTCCTCACCGACACAAACCCTGCTCTGTACCGTGCCGTAAGAAATTGGGCTTGGGTTTTTCTTAGTGGTTTTTTTTTGTTTTGAGGGTTTGGTTTGAAGGGGTCTCTAACACGTAGGATATTATTTGAAGGGTGTAAAACCCTCTCTTTTTTTCTTTTCTATGCATATTTGGCAAGTTAGTGTTTGGCAAGTTCGCAGTTTTGAATCGCATTGCTGCGGTGGTTAACAAGGAAGTAAAAGGAACTTTGTGCTTTCTTTAAAGGAAAGCTGAACATTGGTGTTGACAACATTCAGCATGGAGTAGAGGGACTAACATATCTTCTCACTGAGAGCTCCAAGCTTATGGTAAGGATACCTTTGTGTAAGGAATTGGGGGACACCCTCAGGACGTGTCTTCTGAACACTTAGACCTTTGAAAATTCTGGTGAATGGGGAAAACGTAATTAAAAATTTTGACGAGATGTATTGCTTTAATTTCAGAGAAAGGTGTCTCAGACAGTTGTCTTACTGAAACACTGTATCTGCATGGATGACTCTGGAATTTGTGTTCTGTGTCTGAAGCTAAAACCTGACAATATTTTAATAGTGTAATTTACCCCATATAGAGAAGCATCCTTCAGGATTGAGCTCTAGATAATAAAACTCAAGTGTAGATTTCGTTGTTCAGCTACTGTACAGGATGTGGGCTGGACCAACCACCTGTTCATTCCTTGTCTTGTCTGGTGTGGTGGGTTGGGGAGCTTTTTCAGCTTCTGGCATCAAAGGTTTGTACGGATGTAAGCAGATACTAAAAGAATAGTTGTTGGATAATGACAGTTTCCATTGTAACTATTGATATAGTAGAATATTTGAGCAATGACTACATGGAGAAGGGATACAAAGACAAGGAATGCCAGATGCTCAGGCAAATGTTGCTCCCAAGAGCAGGTGGGGAGGGGGGGGATGGAAATGTTGCAGAACCTTTCCTTAAAGCAAGGGGACTTGACTGACAGGTTGCAGGGTATTGTGATAGAATGCGAGTGGTCACAGACTGTGTTTGCAGGGTGGTGCATTGGAGAGGCACAGTGGCATTTTCCATGGAGTCAGTAACTGCTGCCCCAGTGCTGGGCCAGGCTGCTGCAGTCAGTACAGGGACCGTGGCCTGTGGGGCCTCTCCGAGCCCCTGTGACAGGAGCCTGAGTATTGTGCTGGTGCTGCCCACACCACGTCACTGCTGGGTGTTTGTTGTCTGGGTATCAGTGGCACAGGAACACCCCTGATAAATGGATTCCCACAGGATGTCCTGCCTCGTGACACAGCTCAGGCACTCTCCTGTGCTGTGTTTTGCTCTTTGATGTGAAGGCTTACGTATGAGGGGGTTGAATGTTCTTCTTTAAAAAAAAATGATCTGCAGCTGTCCTGAAGCTCATGCAAATCTCAATAATACATCAACATCTGTAAATCCCTTAAAACCTGGATATTTGTTTTGTCTAAGATGTAGAATTTTACTTGGACACTCCTGCACTCCTGCAGGAAAACAACTGCATCATAGCATATGTGATGTTTAGTTACAGTTTTATTTGGTTTTCAACAAATAATGATGATTACACAGTTCTGTGTTAAGGCCTAAATTGTTATTTCTAGATTTCTGAGATTGACTTTCAAGATTCCATTCATGTTCTGGGATTCTCAGATGAATTGAACAAATCCTTGCTCCAGCTGTACCTGGACAACAGGAAGGAGATCCGGAGCATTCTTGGAGAGCTGGCACCCAGGCTGCCTAGCTACCACAGTCTGGAGTGGAGACTGGATGTGCAGGTGATTTCTCTGATATTTTCAGTATTCCATATTTTACTTTGCATTTTTTAACATCATAAAGAAACTTCCAAATAATGTAAAAGTTATTGTGGTAGCAGTACTTCATGTATTTAAAACTGACATGACTGTGCTAGTGCCCCACAGACAGCCAGTTGTAAGATGAACAGGATATGCAATAATGCAAAGTACTTGTTGCCTGACGAAAACTGAATTCATGGCTTCATTGGTGTTTTTAAAATGTTAGCATATACTAAATATATTTGGCCTTGATTATCACCTAATTTTAAGAAATACTATGAAAGCATTGATTAAAATGGATTAGTATCCCTTAATGATGAAACTCAGTAATGGCTTATGTCTGTTTAACGTGGATGAAAAGGGTTTCTGAACAGTCCTCCAGGCAGATCCTGCAAACCTGGCAGGAACTGTAGGTACAAACATCAGTAACCATCATTTGTTTCCCTGTTCCCATCTGCCAAACCCCTCCTGAAGCTTGCAAGCAGAAGTTTGAGACAACAAATCAAGCCTGCTGTGACTATGAAGCTACATCTTAACCAGAATGAAAATCAGACTGCCCAAGTGTTGCAAACTGATCCTGCTACCCTCCTCCACCTGATCCAGCAACTGGAGCAGGCACTGGGGGAGATGAAGACGAACCACTGCAGGAGAATAGTGCGCAACATGAAATAGCCTCTACTCCTGCCTGGTCTCCTACTGAGCATTTTGTGAAGCAACTCAAAACAGTGCTCACAAATACATTTTGAGGAAAAATAAACATCTGAATCAGATGAACTGCTTCCCCGTGCCAGGATCTTGAGCCAGTAATTACAGGTCGAATGTCCTCGGCTGCCAGCTTTGCAAACCTGCCTGATACAAGATAGGTAATTTGGTTCACTTTACTTGCAAATGGAGGCATTCAGCATACTGTGCTGAGAATTCCTTTAGCTCTAAATTAGTATAGTTCTGCTTGAGCTTTCCTACCTTAGGTAGAACTGTCTCAATATTACATAAAGCTGCATATTTATTATTACATTTATAAAGTAATTTTTTTCTCTTGTGCTTCTGTTTTGAAACTTTTTTTAAACCCCTTTTACTGGTGAGAATGTTACTTTGCAGGAAGATTTCTCCCATGTAGACTCAGGTGTGTGTAAGAGTCCACATGGGACTGCTGCCCGTTTCCTCCACAGGATGGGGTCAGTGTGGGGGCTGAGGTTACACTGCTGCTCTGCCCTTCTCACCTATAACCAAGCTAAGGCTCCTGTTGGCAGAGCCTGCTATGACTCCATGGGGCGGCTGAGGCTTTCTGCAGCCAGCCCAGTGGCCTGCACTGAGTTGGCAAACTGGTTATGCATGAGGGTGGTCTGAAAACCTGCACAAGTGAAGCTGTGGGTGAGGAAGCAGGTTAAGGATAGTGTTAACTTCTGCTAACTCTGGTCTTCGTACCCTGATGCCATGGTTTGTGTTCCCCTGTTCAGATAGTGCTCATAAAGGCAAGACCAGCTATTACAACCAAAATTACACTTTTCTATTGTTAAGAAAAACGTCTAATAAAGATTATGTCAGAGGTCACTTTTTGGTTGTATTCTAATGCAGTATTTTGCAGCTTTTGTAAGATTAAATAGTTTTAGCAATCAACGCTTTAGTGTCACTACTGAGAGTGCATCATAAAGCCCTTAAAGTATATTGGAGAGGACAGAAAGGCAAGAGTGAACTGTAACATACAGATTCTGGCAAGAACTGTGTATTTGCTGTCTTTCATGGCAACACCATAAACTTACATATTGATTGTGTTTTTCTATTAAAAAATACATTCTTTTCTTTCTGTTCTGAATTTTTGTACCTCTGAGAGGTCCTATTTCAAATTAAACCTGCATGGCTGAGGTGCTTAAAAAAAAGTCAGTTTTCTGGAACATGGAGTTGCCTGTTCTCCAGTTGCTGTGCCATATGAACAAACTGAATTTCCTCTCTCCTTGAATCAGCAACGTGTTTCTTTTATCATCCATATGTGGTGACCTTTTTCATAGAAACATCTTCCTACATCGTATGTGGTAACTTAATGTGATCAAATGTTACTACTTGGGATTTTTGGTGAGTATTTTTTTATGTAATTTGTCTCTCTCTTCAAGTGAGACACAAGAACAGCCAGTATGTAGGTGAGTGGTTTCCTTTACTCCATCTTTCCACACTATATCAATAGTCTAACTCAAGGCAGCAAAACAGGAATTTTAGATACAAATCCTAGAAGCTTTTTGTGTTGTCACTTGATGAACTTGAACATATTCACCATTTTGTCTCTTAAACTTTTTTTAAAAACCCAGCTGCTCTAGAGCTGATGGGCATCATGGTAAGTGCTGGCAATCTACACGTGTGTCACATCCTAAAGCATGTGCTAGCTGAGAAGGGGACAGTTTCTCTTGGGGATTGTGAGTAAAATGGACAGTTGAAAGCACATGTTGAGAATGGAAAATAAAACACTTGTTTCCTTTTACAAAAAATTACCTCAGTTGAGGATGGTCAAAGTTAAACTTTGAAGGTGGGTGAAACTGAGAGAAACTCAAAACGCTGTCAGTGATCCACAAACAGAAAGAGAGGGAAGGGGAAAGTTCCTTTACACCAAGTGGGTTGCTTTTGAATTGTAGATTGTTCTGGGTTAAATACTGAGCCTGGAAAAGCAGCTGCTTGGCAGTAGGATTTAGGCTTAATTATTGGAAAGGCAGAATTGCCTTTAGGTGAGGTTGGAACTGGTCTAACTACACCTCTGCAAGATCTGCCTTTCCCTGTTTTCACAGCACCCGTGACAGCTCTGAGGGCTTGGCACCTTGAATGTGACCATGCAGTGCTGCTGGCACCTTGGGAGGGCTGGTGAGGTTGGGCAGGGAAGAGGCATCTGCATCAGTAACCCAGAGATACTGGTAAAATAAGAATTCACCTTTGCATCTGGTGCATCTCCCAAATGAAAGGTGACATATAAAGCTATATTTAATGTATCTTCTCTAATGAATTTGCACTTGCTTTATAGAAACAGGACGTGGAGACTAGAAAGGCACTATTCACAAGCTATTAAAAAATGTTATGTTGCTACTTTTACCCCTTTTTAATAGGCTTTTTAAAATTTGCTCTGATACCTAGCCAATCAAAGCAAAGTGACATTTGATGCCATTTCTCTATTATCCAAGTGTGGAAGGAGGGATTGTTGATTTTGTGACAGAAAACAGTTACTTTCAATTTACCTCTTTAAAGGTTTAGTAGCTTTTTTTCAAAGTGACTAATTTGAAATTTGATTAGTAGGCACTGCAGCATTGTAATCTTGCAGCAAATTACAAACATCACTCAAGTTCTGAATACACTGTGAGGAAGTCGAGTGCATTGCTATTTCATCTATTAAGTATGGAACATAATCTCTTGGCCCCACTGCAGAGCCTCTGTACATTTGGTTTTACTGCAGATTACCTTTGGCAGAACTGCCCTTCCTGAGTGTGTCAAGGAACTTTGGGGCTTATGCAGGAAGTAACATTTGATGGCTCCCTGGCACTTTTTTGATAGAGCACTAAACACAGGCAAGTGTCCTGCCAGTGCAGCCTCTGAGTGCACAGACCAACTGAAAATGCAACTAGTTCAGGCATAAACTAGACTGTTTTCTTAAAAGCAGAGCCAGGCTTTGCCCTTAGCTACATCCTTCCCAACAGATTTGTATCCCAGTTTATTTGTTCCTGCTCTAAACAGCAGAGGGCACAAAGTTTGGGTTTTATAATCCACAAAGAAGACACTTCACTACACAGTGGGTGTTTGTCTTTCAATGAGAATTGTTCATAGTCTCAAAAATTGGCTTGGGAAGCGCTTCACCTTATATTTTCCAATAATATACCTTATATTTGGGAAACAAATAAAACTTCCAGTTTTCAACCACTGTAAAACATTTGTTTCCTGAATCTACACATTAATTTGCTCAGCTGCTTAGCAGAGAACAAAATAGAACCTAGTTCTTGAAACACAGGATGGTGTCATTTGTGTGGTGGTGTAAAATATTTATATTCTTTTAATCATTGAATAAACTCAAGAAGTAATGCTTTTCTTCCTGGTTTGTTTCTTTTTCCTAAATCCTTTTGAATTAACTCTGCACTTTCACTGTCCATTTTATATAATCTGCTGTTTAAGTTTCTGTTCCAAATTTTAACCAATTCCCTGTCTCTGAGGGGTAGTTAGATCCTCCTACAAGCTTTATTTTCCTGTACTTTTGTTTGCCCCACATTTTCTTGCAAGCTTCTAGTATAAGCAATACTTTTTCACCTTTTAAATTGCTAATTAATTAATGTTCCCTGAATGATATGGGGGAACTGTTTTCTTTTGAACAGCTCTGAAGTCAGTTTAGATATACACATAGATGAACACAATTAGTGTCTGAATTTTGCATTAGGCCTACAGTTTACCAGAAAACCCACTGAACTGAGATATTTTTCTTTTAACATTGTATTTTGGATTTATCACTAACTGTGCTGTTCACAAAATGTGTCTGTCTATAGGGCTAGAGGTTTGAATAGTGGGTTTATGTCAGTGCCAGTGTCTGTTTAAGAGTGCCTGTCCCCTATACTGTGACCTTGCCCAGGGTCGGGTGGGTGGTGGGTAGGAAAAGAAGTCCAAGAGTAGGAACAACCTGGAAAAACTTCATGAGCAAAGCCCTTACTTTGTCTGAATAAAGGGCAGGAACTCTTGCTTTGTGCTTGGGTTTTTGGTCAGGGTCAGGTTTACTACACCACAATTGCTTTTGTTAAATACTCTTGCTGATTTTATTTTCAAGTCAAATATAAGTTGTGACAATTTGACTACTACAGTTGTATACTGAAATCTGAAGTTTCACTCACCCATTAGATTATTTGTATCAATAGAAAACACTTCATTTAGGGTTCTGGGTTCTGATTTATTTGAAAAACAAATTGTAAAACAGGTTTACAAAACCTGTTCTAAACATCTTTATTCTGAATTTCAGGAACCATTAACACTTTGCCATGGGTAGCCTTGAAAATCAGCACTGTGTAAAGCTGAAGAAGTTCCTTCTGCCAGCTGAGCCAGGTACAGCCTAGGGGTGAGCTGATCCACAGAGATCTAAGATAATGTAGTCTATGCTTTGAGAACCAAGAGCTGAAGCCCCAGTGAAGCTACTTGGCATCTTTTGAGAAAATTTGTTACACAAAAAAGATGAGACTGTGATTTGTGTGGATTTTGTAATTGTTAGAAGTTGTGGCACTTTTACAAAATTCAAACATTTCCTTCAGTGATCTTTCCTAAAAATTGCTTTTAGACTGGTCAACTTAAATGCTTCCCAGAACAATTTTTCTCTCATCCCTGCTCCTTCTCCCACAAAAATTAAAAGTTAGGGTCAGGAATTACTTTCCATCAAAAAGAAAACAGGGAATGGAAACTGGGAATACTGATCATGGATGTCATTTCTTCTCACCTAAGGAAACAGAGGATCCTGCAATTCAAACATTTGCAGAATGAGTGATGCAGGACAGAGGGAGAGGGTGGAACAGGAAGCACTGAGCAAGAAATCAAAGTGTGCTCAGGATGCATTAAGAAATATANTATATATATACATACACACACTTATTAGGTGGCAACTGGTGTGTTGTACATGGATAGCAGAAGTCTGCAGCTGATGAGCCTGAGCAAATCTGTATTGGACACAGGGAATTCAAGCTGGAAAACTCTCTCAAAATACCAGATCTGATTATAATTAAACTACTAGCTTTGTTTTGTGGCAAAATCCACATCAGAAAACCCTATCCGTGTGCATGCAGTTTATTGAAAAAGAAGAACACCGTATCTTTCTGCAAGTCAAATTAGTTATGCTAAAAAAAGCATGTTTTGTGCTGGTGTGGTTCTCAGAACTGCCCTTTGCTGCCCTCCTGCTCTAGTCGGCAGAGCTGAGCCAGGATGCTTTTCCTGTGCAGCCACTCCCTGTGTTTGAGCCCTCTGGGCTGGGACGCTGGCAGCCTGCACACAGGGACCCAGGCTGACAGAGCTACTCTGGAACGACTCTGGCAGATAACATCACACTGTGTTACAGTAATTTCTGTACTTCTTTTTGTAATTCTGGACTTTAACGCTGGAGCAGCAGATTGGGTCCCAGTTTATTTTACATTACTATTTTGGGACTTACTTATGCAACAGAATCTGGCCAAAAATCACCTTCTAATTCTTCCTTGAGTAACTGAAAGTCTGAAAAACTGGCAGTTTTCCTGTTCTTTAAACATTAGCACCATTTCCACAAATGTGAATTTGTTTCCTAATTTATTTATGTGCAAAGTCATCTGTATTAGCAAACCTCATTATCAGCAGCAGTTTCAGATGCCTGAGGCAAACCAGTGATGGCCTGTCTCTGTATTTGTTCCCTTGTCTCTTGGGAGAGGGCACGCTGAGTTCAGTAAAGAGGATGAAACAAGCAGCTGGAGCACGGGGACTTCTGACATACCTTCAGCTGTTTGCAAACCACACAGTGCAGCTTTCCTCAAATCCCTACTACAGACTGTGTCACGTGCCTGTGCTGTGGAGGAGCAGTGTCTGCATGCCCCACTCTGCTGGCTGTGCTTTAAGGCACTATCTCTGAGACAATTTTTTGGTTAGAGCAGCTGTTCCCAAAAACAATGTCTGAGCAGTCATCTACTAGAGATATCCACACAGCTTGCTTGCCAGTAAAATTACATCAACTTATAAAGCAGCATGAACTGAGCTGACAGAAGGTTTGGGTTGGGTTTTTTTGCTAGCAGCCTGCCCACAGGAGAGGTTTTTCTATCTGAGGAGCTATATGCTTACACAGCTGCCTTGGGGAAACTTTTATAGACACCAGGTCTTTGTCTTAAATAAACCACAGCACAGCTGCCTACACAGGACATGCTTTGCGTGCATCCTGAGATGCCAGCCAAAGACTCAAAGCTGTCAGTCACCTGAGGAATAAACAGCTGGGAAATGCACTCAGACAAAAAGAAGCGTTGACCCCTTTGTTAACAAACACCCTACATTTACTGAAGTACATTTTTGCAGAAGTTTCTTAACAATTAGATTAATACAGAACTACTAGCGAGAGCATAGTACACACAAAAAAATTTCAAACAATACCCCACTGCCTATTGCCATAAGAACAAATAAAAATTATTTGCATGACAATTTTGCTTTTAGAGTGTAAATGTGTGTGTTCTGCACATATATACCTTTTATAGTGAAACTGCATGAAGCATGTTTACTGTTCCATTGTGTTCTTTAGTACTTTAGTAAATCCTTCAGTTGAACAAAAAACCTCTGTACTACTCAAAAACATTTCAACAGCACGTTAAATTGATGTAAAATGTTACTGTCTTATTTTTTTATAACATACGAACTTCTAGCAAGAATAAAAAAGTAATGATAAGGAGCTTTCCATGGGACATTTGTGGTTAAAGCTGGTGATCATATCCTATTTTTGTGTACAAAGAAGGAAGTTACTATCTCTAAATAATAATAATAGCATGAAAACTTATTCTTACAGTTCTAATCACTTTCAGATTAGTGGAGAAAAATGCTTTAGCCTACACCAAGTGGTACAATAGCAGATAATTGTATTATTCAGTAAAAAGTGCAGCTGAAATACACTTCACTGAAGAAGACAGTTCTAGCTGTCATAAATGCTGCTTAGGTTTACAACAGATGTGCATGTACTCACTCACAGGATGCCATGCTCTCTTATGAAAGTTGTCTAATTAACGCAGATGAGATGGTCCCATGAATGAGATTGTCAGAGCCTTCCCTTGAACAGGCTTGTCAGCTGAAAAGGACTGGAACAGGTAGAGGGGTGTGGGGTGTCTTTACTCGAGGATACAGAGGCCTGGAGGAAGCAGAAAAGCCCTTTTAAAGGCTCCATGAAAAATCGCATTCAGATCATTGTCTGTGCAATAACCACACGCACACACAATCTAACATCCAAAGGTTTTAAATCAGGAAATTGCACCAAAAGAAAAAAGACATGTAATGTCTGCATAACCCTGGAGCAGGTGCTGTGATGAGCACAGCTCTCTGAGCTTGTTGCAGCAAGGAACCCAGTGAGGAAGCAGTAGAAGAATAGTACAAAAGATAACATGGAGGGAAGCATAAACAAGCCTCAGAAGTACTGGGTCTCCTGACCAGAAATACAGCATATATGGGGGAAAATAACAAAAAAAGAAAAGAACAAAAAACAAAGAACAGCAAAGGAAACCCCAAGGAGGAGATCTGCTGAGCCAATGGAAACATGAACAGGAAAAGTGAGGAAAAATAAACGAGAGGCACAGGATCTGTTCCACAGGGCTGACTGATCCTGATCCCAGAATCTGCATTGCCAGTATTACACTGATCAAGGGACAAACATGGCTCAGTCAGGCCCAAATTCTCTGCTGGAGAAACTAAATGCAATTCAAAAAAGTTCATGCTTCTTTTTAAGAAATAAGTGAGTTCAGGGGAAAAAGATTACCTAACAGTTTTCTAGTGTAGATTCTGACTGCTGAGGAGGATGTATTCTTATCAATCAGCATGCCTGGAGTTTGTCCAAAAGGCAGAATTAAAATGACAAAATGCATTACTAAATTCAAGTCACGTGTTTGAGTAGCCAGTGTGTGATTATCTCTATGTGTGTAGTCATAAAAACACTGTATGCTTCCTTCTGTAAAAACCAACACTGAAGGTGGAAAGTGAACACCATTCTTTACAGACACAGCTACTGAATTTAAGTGAATTCCGGTCACATAATCATTCAAAAGTTGTTCCAAGCGCAGAAAATGAGAGAAGATTTAAAGAAGATTATATGTATTAATTATAGGAAACCTCAGCAATGCATTTTGATGACAGTTCTAGTTTCTAGTATAGACTAAGCCAAGGACAAGTGACTGAACCGGCAGCCAGCAGAGACCCACCAAGCATCACAGCTGCATTTGACAGAGCTCCTGAAAACAGCGAGTGGAGGGTTTACGACACAGCTCTGCACGGGACTCGGACCTGCCAGCAAAGGGCCAAACCCCACCGAAACTACAGCAACGTGGTGACAACCCCTGTCACCACGAACGCGCCATTCCTCACTCTCACGGCATCAGTAAATCCTGTACGCGAACCGAGTTAAGCATCAGTTTGGTTCCAGAAACCAGCATCGCCCCTGAACTCCCTGAGGGATGGTTTTGGAGCAAAGCTCCTTAGCCCGGCAGTGTCAGAGCGCTCCGGGGTCTGCGCTGCGGCCGGGCCGGGGCAGGGGCACA
>VXBX01003907.1:252325-315553 GCA_013400415.1 Scytalopus superciliaris | reverse complement strand
TTTTAATTATTATTTATTTAATTATTATTGTTTTTTATTAGCCTAAGAATAACTAGGAATTTTTTGAAGGGAGAGAAATAGAAGATTTTCTCTTAATTACCATTAAATACTTATTTACTGTTCCCTGTCAGTGCAAATTCAGATTTATGAAAATTGTCTAGATAAAAGATTAGAGCAGAGATGGTCAATTTCCATATCCTGGAAGTTGAGTACCCAAAAGCTCCTTTGGCCAAGCAATGCATAAGAACATAAGAAACAAGGGCAGAGAGGAACTGAGGAGCTGATTGTGAATGGGTATCCTGCTGCTTCCCAGGGCTGCTTCTCTTCCCTTACAATAAGGGAGGGAAGTAATTGCTTGGCAGCAGGCTCTTGCAAGCAGCCTTTACCTGTTGGCCTCACAGATGCTCTTGGGTCACTTTTCCTTACAGATACAGATCAAGATTCCCTGCTCCATGGTGTTGCAGAAGTGATACTTTCCATTTTTGCAATCTCTTGTACTGGGATGTGTTTTTATATCAGAGCCCTGGTCTCCAACAGTGTATCTACAATCCATCAGTATTTGTAGTCTGTGTGCTCAGATGCAAGCCTGTATGGCATGCCAACATATTGCTACTACATTGCCTATTTTTAAGATTATGGAAAAACATAAAGTGTTTCAACTAAGACCACTTATTTTTGCTCTCTGTTTTGCCATCTACTGCAAATATATTTGGCAAACCTACTAATCAATGTTGACTGGTCTGCTGTGGGCTGTCTTATCTGTGTTTGACTATCTTGTCCGTTATGATTTGCTGAATATAATTTTGTTTTGTTATAGCCTAAATTTCAATGAAAATTCTTAGCATGTCTGCTCACTCAAAATGAGATTTATTGATGGTGATAGAAGAACACTTATAATGTGCAGTGTACTGAATGAAAATATACTCATAATAATTGCACTTGTTTTATATCTGCATTGGTAAAAGGTTGCAAAGAGTTTGAATTATGGAGAGAAAACTGCCAAAAATGGACAGAATACAGATTATACAGGGATGGAGTAAATTTTCTGTTGCTTTGCTTTATTTCTTTCAAGACTGAGTCTTTTGTCTCCAAGCTGCACAGTATTTATGGGTTTTTGTTTGAACCCATGTTTTTTTGTAAGGAAAACTAGTTCAGATGTCAGTCAAGCTCCTGAGGTCTGAACCTCAAACAGAAAACCAGTTTTGCCTGCTCTTGTTTCTAGTCATGTGCTGCTGCTCCGTGGACCATGAGTAGAAGAAGGGGCTATGGGAAGACCAGTGCAACTGCATGAGCATCATGGTGTTACTGGGCAGTGCTAATGAAGAGAGGCTCTACTACAGTTCTGTCTTATCCTCTGCCTTTCCTACCCTACCAGCACATTCCTGGCTCATTTGCTCTCTCATGGTTGTGATAGCTGAAGCAGAGACTGTCTCTGGCTTTGCATGGGTCTGGCACAATGAAATCTTGAAGTAGAGGTATTGGTCTATAATAAGGGAGAGCATAGAAGAGCTCTGGCATTGATTCTGTCTGGCAGCCCTGGGGCTTAGAGTTGTCTGAGATCTGTAAAGGTCTTGTTGGTACTCAAAGGCCATGTAATAATCATAATTACGTTTTTCTGTGCCTTGTTGGTATATTTTGGTGCATTTATAATTTTCTTCCCTTTCCACTCCTCCAGACAACTACTGCATTAGTTAATTGTTACTCTTAAAAGTCTGGCACCAAAAAAGGTGCTAAGTGTCAAGAGCCCTACAGTTTTGCATATGATTCAAGATATGTAAGAAGAGTCTTAACCCTTAAAACCAAACCAAAACAAGAACACATCACAAAACCCCCTAATCTCTCAATATTCTTACCACTTTGATTTATTTTTTATATAGCATTAACCAGAGTAATCCTAAAACTTCAGTGCAGCTCTGTCATCAAAGCACGTAATACAGAAAGGTGGAAAAGTAGTGGTATGTAAGACACAATAAACAAAACAGAAGTGTGCAACATAGCCTTGCTCAGTCACTTCCAAATCATCATCTTTCTCTCTTTTTGTACACTGTGTTCAGTACCTGCCATCATGCTGTGTCCTGCAGCAATGTCCCTTCCCACATCTTTGCAGAGCACCATTCAGTGAGAGTAACTATGTTATAAAACCCACATATTCAGAGGAAATGGCATATTTTCTTCATACTTCAGTAGTTTAGAAAAAGTTGCTTCATTTCTTCTCTTTATTAACTAGAAGTAGGGGGAAAAAAAAAAAATCTATGTATCTTGTACTAGATTAATCCAGGGTAATAGTCACATGGACTGTTCTCTGGGAAGAGTGTCGTGGGCCCAGTGAATGGCATGTTGGTTCTGCTTTGGGCTCACTGATCTGCTGGATAACCTTAGGCAGGTGCATCTGGCACTACACTTGTCAGTCCTGCCAACTTCTTCATGGGATCATGACTGGTTTTTGCTACTTGTTTGCATAATTGTTGCTGTTTGCATTCCTGCACTGTGGCTTTCTTCTTTCTTTCACTTACTAGGAAAATAACGTAGTCGTTTCTATTTATCCAAAAGCAGACTGGTTGTGGCTTTTCCCCCTTGACTCAAGTCAGCCCAGCCTTGCTAAAATGCCTTGTATCTAGTAATGTGGTTAAGAAGTCAACAACCTGATGATATGTAAGGTAAAACCTGCAGAGACTGTGCTTCCATTTCTCAGTCTATTAAAGTGAAAGAACAGAAGGCTTACAGCTTAAAGCTTAATTAAACAAGTAGATTTTCAGCTAATGTACTGGAGAGAGGAATTACTGTGTGTAAATAAGATAATAAGAGAGTTCCCTGTTTGAAAAACAAAACAAAAAAAAGAGAAAAAAAAAACTTAAGGAAAAATAGCTGTCAAATTATTCTGAAAGCCACTGGTTACATGTCAGTCAGAGGATCTTGCTGCTCATGGCAACAGCCTTTACTGACACAAGATTAGAAGCTGCTTTTTCAACTGTCATCCAGGAGTGTACAAGTAATTGATTTTTAGGTTCAGCTGCCAAACTAAAAATAACAATAATAATAAAAAATGACTTAGATTGGATCACATGTATGACTTCCCCCTCATCCATATGGAAAACTGAAATGATTTTATGTGAATAAAATATTATATTTTAGCTATTTCTTTTCATAACCATGAAAAACCAAATTGATGGATTCTCCATATAGGTGTGTTAATTGGTTTCTGTTCTGATGTAGCAAAGATAGGGGGTTTTAAGTATTTCATACTGGATTTAAATCTTTCATAATATTAGTTAGCTATACTTTTTTCACATAAAGTGTCAAATTTTGAAAAATGTATGTGGCTATGTACTGTATCATTATCAAAGGAGACAACTTTAGCATTTGATAACGTCTGATTGCATGCTGATAACATCTGATTCATAGGGGGAAAGATTGTGAAGTGAAAGCTGCCTTTGAGACTTGAATCCTCATTTTCCCTGAAAATAATCAAGTAATTGAAGCCTCTAAAGTAACAAAACACAAGTGGAAGTGTATGACTCCCTTTCATCTCCTTGTAGGTAGGTAGGTAGGTCTGACTAATATGTTGTGACAACACAGTGAAACCAAAGGTGACATTTGTCTTCAGGATGTATTAAAATGTCTTTTGAAACTGTCAGGCTGCTAGACCCTCACTCACTGCAGTCACTGGCACCCCAGACTCATGAGCCCCTGAGACTGAAGGTGCCACTCTAGTTGCTGATACTTCAGTTGAGTAACTCCAGTCTTTCCAGTTGCTGGCACAGCAGACCCCCATATACACACATGCACACAGAAACGAGAACCCTTCACCCAGAAAAATGGAAAAAAATGAATCTGTTAAGAAAATAAGATAGACTGTGCTGATCAGGAGCAGGGTGGTGTCGAGAAAGTGTACACAGCAGCCTTGTTAAGAGGAGATTGCTCCCTTCTATCTCCTTATCCCCCTCTATTTTCCCACAATTTCTGCTTTCCAAATCACCTCGATCCAGACTTTTTCCCGCTTTCAACTCCTCTCATACACATCCCATGATTCCTATGCAATCCCCAAATGTCTGCATTCTGTAATATGTGTATCCTGCCATGCTGGTTTATGTGTGTGCAGACTAGCTTTTATCACATAACCTACTGCTGTTATCTTGGCTTATTTTTTCAGGCAGTTCATATGTTTAAGGGGGTTATGGTGCCTCAAGGGCCATGTGCATTCTCTTTACCATGGAAGTCTGGGCTCTTTTTTCGCTGAATACAGCAGAGTCATCAGTAGCAAAGAGCTGCATTTCAAGAAAATAATTTCTGGGAGTGTGTTGCCTGAGCATTTTCTTTCCCTGAGACTCCAGTCTAGGAAAGACTGATATCAAGAAGTGACTGACGTTTTTGGCAAATGGCAAAGATTAATTTAGTAAATTAATTACATACTTTTTCAACACTAAGCTGGAATTTTGTTCACTTCAGAGCAAAATGTGAACATTTGTCCTAAGTCTGATTTTGTTGTTGTTGTTGCTAATTTTTAAACTCAGCTATATTATTTAGTTCTTAGTCCCTGTACCTTCTGGTTTATGTCTATCAGTTGCAGATGCAAGAAAGCCCTTATATAAACTGCATCCTTTCTGACAGATCCATCTTCTAACAACTTTGCTCTACACTTTTTAGTGTTCCAGAACCTACATTAAGCTCAGTCAGTTAGTAGTAAAAAAGCTCTGGTGGAAGAGTCTCATGAAAAGTAGATTCTCAGACTTTGTTCTGTTGCTAGAAGCATTATTTTCTTCTAATCCTCCAACAGGACTCCAGTCCTGTGGCACTAACTTAAGTTGGAGCCAACCCAGTGTTCTCTGCATCACACTGGGTTTCCATAAAATAATATTTGTGGAGCTCAGCTCCCCTGGTTATTTTGTATTTCAGCAGTACTGGAGACAAAAATGAATTTGTTTCTGCAGGTACCACCAACTCACCATGCTGTAGGGTAATGGGAATTGCCATGGAGTGAGTCTGTCTAGGGACCTTTCTCGTTTCCAGCAGAATTCAGTTGCTGCTATTGACTATTGGTGTTGCCAAGCAGGAGGTATAAAACCGAAACAGCAGTTCAGCAAAAACCTGGTCCAAGGGAAAGAGTCTTTCTAGCCATTTTGGAAAATCTACCTTTCCAGTTGTTATGTTCTTGGAAGTAGTTGTAGATGTTCCTCCTGTGCCAAGCAGCTACCCTCTCTGTGCTCTGGCTGTGCTCCCAGCCTGGGTGTGTTGTGATTGCAGTCATCTGAGTTGAACACAGAGATGAGGTAATACTGCTTCTGTGCCATCTGCACAGCTACATCTGCAAGGAACAAGGACTATCACATAGCAAAAAATCGGAAGACCAGGAAAGAGAGAGGAAAATTAAGCAGCAAATGTTAATCACTCAGAGGGTAGTAAAGTAGTGCTTAGAAATGCTTTTGGATGCATGCTATTAGGTTCATTTTTCTTACAGGTTGGCTTAGATAGATTTGGAGGTAACAATTTTCAAAACTTCCTAGATGGCTTCAGTACATGCCTTGCAATCTAAACTTTTATCTTTCTATGTACCTTAGTGGTGAGATTGGTTTCATAGTAAAGATTTAGCTTACCTCTGTCTAAGTAAGCCATGTGTGATAGTGCTGAGAGCTCTGTTCCTTTCCCTTGCCACATGGCAGTGTTCACACCTCAGCTGTTCCCTGTCTATACATATTCAGGAGGAAGTTGCAAGAGCGTGGATTTTTTATTAATAGAAAAATTGTTTTCAATGTCCCTGTGTAAATTTGTACTTCTGTTTTATAGATGCAATTTGAACTTTTTTTTCATGCAATCACAGGAATTCAGGGGTAGGAGACTTCAGAGAAATGGAAAGCATTGTGAGCATCTCAGTCAAATTCCTAATGACTTTTTGAAACATGTGCTGAAAAAAAGAGTGTGTTTTTGCTAAGAGGACATACTTCAAAGTGGACTTGACATAGGTGAAGACAAGACTTACATGTAAGGTGTAAATGTCTGTCCTAGTGATGGGGGCATTGTATAGGGCACAACTGCAATTTGAGATGCACACGTTCACCTTTGTAAGTCCTACTGATGTTCCTGGTTGACACAGTTATATAATTTCTTCTGCGATAGGTGACAGCCTGAGACTGAGCCTTTCTGAATAAAGGGCAGTTTCTCTGAGGCTCTGGCAGATCTCATCTCCTTGTTGCAGAGAAACTTCAGTAAGTTTCCAAGGTTTTCCACCCAAACTGTATGGATTTCTCTCCCACGTTGTCCCTCGTTGTTGCTTTTTTTTTCAGGATGATTTCTGCTCATCAACTAACATGAACTCACCTTGACTGCTGTTCAGTGCTGAACAAAACAGCCTTGTCCAGTGGAAATCGCACAGCACCTTTCTCTAGCCTTTGAAAAAAACCCCTTGTGTTGTGTAAAACCCTTTCTTTATGTTCTATAGCAAGTGGAGCTGTTAAATATGGTATTAACAGAGATATAACTAATTATCTCCACAGAAGTTGAAAACTCTTTCAGAGAGCCTTACACAAGGCAGAGCTGGGGAAAAAAATGTATGTAGTGCCGTAAGAGCCCCCTGTTGCTAACGGGTATTTTTCTGTGGAGCGTGTCAGCAGCAGATGAGGCTCTCGTCTGTCTGCTTACTGTATCTGGAAAGCAGAGCTCCAGGCAACATGGTGTGAATTTGGAAGGGTACAGCTGCTCCACAATGTGAAGCTTGGTGTGGTGAGTGCAGAAAGAATGGAGGAAAAAACCTGCTATGTATGCGGATCCCCTTTTTTCCCCCTGAATCTGCCCTATTCAATCTGAGCATCTCCTGTAGTCATAAATACCCTAGTTTCCCATGAGGTCCTGTGAAAACACAGACTTGGGGAGGACTGGATGCTTCCTTGCTTCACAGGATTTTAATTTTTCTTTCTTTTTTTTTTTTTTTTTTTTTTGAAATAAAGAGATGGAGATTAGGAACATAGAGTATCTGGGTCAGGGTAGAGATATGGGCCACAAACTTTGGGCATGATATGTGGCAAGTAACACAGGACCACTGGGGCTTGTGTTTCCCCTCTACCTCAAGTAATGGCAAGGCTTGCCCTTCATCTCAACACTTCAGCAGGCAATGACCCAAGTAAGCTCAGTGTTGCCACCTGTGGCATGGCTCTCTATATGACCTTTAAAGTTCCTTCCTTCCTTCCTCCTGCTGGAGGCCAGTGAGGCCCCCATGTAAACTCTGACGATACTTCAGCTGCCCTGACACAGACAATTTCTGTTAAATGCTCTGGGTTTGATGAATTGCCCTCCTTTTCCTTCTATCTCGTGCTTTCTCCTCTGGTCTAGCTGGGGGCATTTTGCTGTTCATAGAAGTACAAATCCTAAGAGCAGTCCTGAGACAATGATGGGATTTGAGAGTGTAGTGTTTCCTGTTTCCTCTGTGGGTAAAGGCAGAGAGCAAAAGAATCCAAATGCCTGTTCAGCTTCAGTTGCAGTGGCCTTGATTTGGCCTTCCGCCCTGCACCTGTAACTTGGTGTTCTAGAGGGCAGAAAAGAGGTGTCGCACTGATGTCACTTGTATAAGGGGTAAATGGAATAGTTGAAAGGCTCATAAATTAATGTCTGCTCTTGATCTAAGGCTCTGCAATACGGAAAACACTTGGGTTCTTTGATAAAGGTGGTTTTAAAAAACCTGAGCATTAAATAAAGATTATTGGCAGTTAGGCAACATTTCTGAAAATGTTGTTCTTGCAAGGTTTTACATTGTTATACCACTGGAAACATGTTTTGTGTCCCAATCCTTATTGACAAGAAACTTAAGGGAGCAGGATATTCAGTTTGCGACCTTTTCTCTCACCCAGTTCTGTTATTCCAACTTCTTAGACTACATTTAAAATTAGACTTCAGGTCCTTGTGCCTCCCTTTTGGTGCCCTGGGCTAGATTTGCAAGTTAAAACATTCCTTGACCTTCAGTCACCAACACTAGGCAGCCACCTAGCCATTGCAGACTGCCTCAAACTTCTAATTTTCTACTTCAGCCAATATAAGGACAAAGTATGTTCCCTAGTGTTGGGGTTAACTTGATAGAATGACACCACATCACCTAAAGTATCTTACCACCCTTGCTGTTGGATGGTGTGACTGAGAGCACATCTACCAGGTTTTTTATTTTAGTGGTAAGAATGTTCCTGCATGTTCTAGTGATGATTTCTCCCACTCTCTCCAACAGCCATAAGGAAAAATGAAAGTCAAGAGAGGATCACTGGCACTACATTGCTGCATCAGGCTGAAAGCTCAGCCCATTGAATGCAAAAATCCATTAATTGTTTAAGTTTTGCTTAAATCTTTCTTTCAGACCAAGGACAGCATAGTCATAGCAACATAAATAGGTGGATGTACATTGGACCACATAATTTGCAGGGCGTCTCTAACTGTGGAAATTTTTTTTGTAAATGTGTGATTAATACCTTCACTTATTATCTCTAATTGAACAGACACAGGACAGGCCCTGATGCAGCTACTAGGAGGTATTGAGAGCTGGTGGGGTTGAACTGAATTATATTTTGTCTTGTAAGCGTAGTATGTTGTTGAAGCCTAGCAGAAAAATATGAGTTATTATTGAAATTCTGTTCCTGTAATCTGCTGAGTACTGATGTCTGAGAAGACAGAAAGGCTGTTTAGCAAATACGCCCTCATATTGTCATTAGTATTAAGTAATGGGACTTTAATATATTTAGTTATTTAGATCATAATAATTTATCAGCTTGATATCAAGTGCTCAGCGTGAAGTCCTCAACCACGGTCCTACCTCCTCGTCTTCATTTGTCAACAAATAGAAGCCTGCAACAGTGCAAATACAGTACTTATTGCAAGACAAAAGCTACTTGAAGTCTATTCACTGATACATTGTGTGTGAAAACTGTTCAAAGACATATTTTCAGGTTAAAATGCAAGTTTTAGAAGAAAACTGCATTTTTCCCCTCAAAAAATAGTTTGGCTGCAATTCTGGCACTTTTCCATTTTGGAAATTCTGGATTAAAATTGTAGTTCTGCTCTATTTCATAAGGCACCCTCTTCTCCCTCTACACTCAAACACACCCCTACACACCCCTCAGTTTTAAATCTGGAAGCAATGTGTCAAATGAAAAAAAATTCTTTTCTAAGACCTCCAACTGAAGAAGTTTTGGTTTTTTTGTGAATTTTTATCTGTATGCTGTGGGGAGATAATTTTTCAAGCATGTCTCTATTACTTGCTTGTATTTGTAAAGCAATGGCAAGGCTGGAATTCGAAATCATGTCTGCTGAACCTCAGCTTTGTATTTCTAATGCAGTCAGTGCTTATCCCAGAGTAGATGCTTTTAAAATGATGGTACAATCACTGAAATCTGAGATGTTACAAAAAAGAAAACCAGCATTTTTGAAAAACTCTGATAGAATATTGGGGTAGTTGGCAGTGGGAGAGAGAGGAAAAACAGTCTCTTGTGTGAATAAAATATGTTTTATTCAGTTCACTTTAGTTATTGGGCACATTGCGCTGAATTTCGTAACAGTGTTATTGCATAAAAAGTGTGTGACTAGATGTCCATGGGGCTGCACTTGTCTGCACTTAAAAAAGCAACAACCTCTGTACCCCCACCCACCCATAGGAGTGGAAAGCTTCAGAGGGCCATTATTAACAGGAAGGTTTGGAGCTGGGGGCACTCAGTCCACTGGGCTGCCATGACCAGCTATTGTGGCTGGCGCTACAACTTACTTGCAACCTGCTGGTCTCCTTCAATACCCCCTAGTTCCTGGTTCTTTGCGCAACCAATGTAGACAGATCTGTCAATTCAGAGAGATGATTTTGAAAGCTGCTACCACACATTGCCATAGGCAAATTTCAGACTGGGATATTTCTTTCATGGAGGGTGCATTTTAAAGGAAATACTACTGAGAACAAATGGGAGTTAAATTTCTTTATGCAAACTAAGTGAAAAATACAAAGACCTGTTTGCTGCCACACAACTTCAGTGTAGAAAGTCAAAAGAAAGCACACAGATAAACATAGCACAAGCAAGAACAAGTCACAAACATGGAATCATAGAATCACAGAACTATAGAACAGTTTGGCTTGGAAGGGACCTTAAAGATCATCTAGCCTTCATGTTAGGTGCAGGAACACCTTCCACTAGACCAGGTAGGCAATCCTCTGAAGGAGTGTGCAGGAGGCAGGTATAACAAGACATGGTCAAAGGCTCAATCACAAGACATTCCCAGGCATACTAGACATCATGGCTAGAGATGAGCTGGAGGGAAGTACAGTTATCTGGTTTTGTTACATGTAGCAGAAAGTGTTTTCCCACTGGCAGCAAGAGTGTGATTATGTCACAGACCCTGAAGCCGTCTGGCTCTGCCTCTCACTTGAGATTGATAGTGGGGGGGATGATGGGGCAACACACAACACAGAGCAAATTACTGTACAGGGTATCTCTTACCTCAAAAATACTTGAGACATTCTTCCAAAACCCCACCCGCCCTGCAGCTAGCGGAAGTCTTTGATCTGTCTTCCCATTTTGAAGCCATTCATTACCAGAGTGGTATGGAAAAAGTCAGTGTTTCACCAAATAAAATAGCTGATTGCTTTGCTTTTGGGCAATTTGAGTCTAGTTCTTAAAAGACAAACCTTGGGAGGCAAGACAGAAGAAAATGGTATTTACTATGAAGGAGGCTTATTAAAAATGGGGAACAAGTAAAGAAAATTCCCTCTCTAAATATCAGCTGCCTGTGTCCAAATTGATTTCATGAATCTATCACCTTTTCTCACCTTTCTCTCCACTCTGATGAGGTCACATCTAATAAGTTTCCTGCTGTGATTGCAATACACAGTGAAAAATCTATGGGAAATCCTTTCAAGTAACTGTAGTTTGGTATAAAGGCCTTCTATTAATGAATTGACACCAGAAACATAGCTTTCATCTCCTGCAGGGTGACTGCTATAAGGAAGTACTTACGTGATCTCTAAATGCTAAAGTCATTCTTTTGTTCAGAAACATGGTTTGATTGAGTCGCCAGACCCCTGGGAAATCACATTTCTGTGGAGCTGAACATAATGAGCAATAAGCACTTCCTAGTAGCAAAAAAGTCAGGTTGGTATGTTCCTGCTGCACCAACATCCCCAGGTCAGCAGCATTTAGGCAGCATCCAGTATGTTCACCTCTGCTGCGAATAATTGCTAACCCTGGCAGCTTATTCCATGGTGGGTTGACCCTGGCTGAACACTAGGTGCCCACCAAAGTCATTCTGTGGCTCTCTCCCTCACCTGGGCAGGGGAGAGAAAATATGACAAAAGGCTTGTCATTTGGGATAAGAGTGGGAGAGATCATCCACCAATTACTGTCACAGGCAAAACAAATTTAAGTTGGGGAAAAATTATTTCATTTATTAACAATCAAATTAGAGTAAGATAATGAGCAATACAAATTAAATCTTAAAGTACCTGTCCCCTCACTTCTCTCTTATTCCCATGCTCATCTTCACTCCTGATTTTCTCTACCTCCTTCCAGCCTTGGTGATGCAGGAAGATGGCAATGGAGGCTGCAGTCAGTTCACCACATGTTGTCACTACTGCTCCTTTCTCCTCAGGAGGAGGACTCCTCACAAAATCTTTCTCTGCTCCAGCATGGGGTCCCTCCCATAGGAGACAGTTGTACAGGAACTTCTTCAACATCAGTCCTTCCAAGGGTCTGCAGTTCTTCATGAACTGCTCCAGCATGGCTCTCTTCCACAGGGTGCAGTCCTTCAGCCCTTGTAGGGTCACAGGTCCTGACAGAAAACCTTCAGTGTAGGCTCCTCTCTCCATGGGACCATAGGTCCTGCCAGGAGCTTGCTGCATTGGAGGCTTCTCACAGGATCCAGCCTCCCTTAGGCATGCACCTGCTCAGGCATGGGGTCCTCCATGGGCTGTAGGTGGATCTCTGCTCCATCATGGACCTCCATGGGTTGCAGGGGGATACTCTGCCTCTCCATGATCTGCACCACATGCCACAGGGGAATCTCTGCTTCAGCACCTGGAGCACCTCCTCCCTCTTCCTCTGCACTGACCTGTGTGTCTGCAGGGCTGTTTCTCTCCCAGATTCTCACTCCTGTGTCCAGCTACAGTAGTGCAGGCTGTTTCTGGTCCCCTGTCTTAATTATGCTATCGTAGAGACACTACCACTGTCACTGATGGACTTGGCCTTGGCCAGGTGTGGGTCCATCTTGGACCTGCCTGGCATTGGCTCTATCAGACACAGGAAAAGCTGCTTTCAGCTTCTCACAGAAGGCAGTCATGTAGCTCATCTACTACCAAAACCTGGCCACCCAATACAAATGGCTACATTACAACACCTCATGCTTGTCTAGCCCTTTTTAGGCAGGAAGATCAACTTTCTTTCCACACAAGGAAGCATAACTAGCAAAGAGGAATGTAAAGCACAACAACAGATGTACATTACCCATGGTAGGCTCATATCTATGAAAACAGGGGGGCCCTCTCTCTCTCTCAGAATGTTAGGAAGAGGAGAGTATATTCTCCCACACTGTTATTCTGATATTTAGTTCTAACCTATTCAGACTCAAGACACAAAGTATCAGCACCAAATGGACAGCTAGCAGAGGTCTTATCCAGACCAGGCTTTTCTTTATATTGATGTTTGCTGGTGAGTTATAACTACCTGTGAGGAGCAACCTCCATCACATGTTCCACTAATGAAAGCCAGAGCCCCACCTACTTTGCTAAGATGTGACACGTCAGTGCATGTCCTCTTCATAGCTGCTGAAGGTGCAGATAGACAAACTTTGACCTTGACTGAAGTAATTAATTGCACTCTTGATGATTTCTTTTCTCTAAGTATGCTTGAGAGGCCCAGAATCTGGCAGTCCATTATGTCTTACCATGTAAATTGAATTCCTTGGTGCAACCATTGGCCAACAGATCAAATGAGAGTGCTGTCTGCATTCCAATCCCCCATGTAAAAAATATGTATCTAACCACTGGACTTACACTACCAGCATAATGTGTGTCTCAGTGATTTTACATTTGCAAAAATCATGTAGCAAGACACTGATGTTGAAACTACGGTACTGGCACCACCTGAGTTCCTCTGCCATGTCTCACCCCAGCTGCCCGCTATTCCAGTCCTAACTGCAAAATCACAACCCCAGGCACCATCTCTGGGGAAACCAGATAGGCCTCAGCTGAAAGCAAGAGGAGATGGCTCTTCACTGAAATTTATCTCCAGTGTCACTTGCCACATAATACAGTGGTTGCTATTTATCGATGGCAAACCCTACTGTTTCAGTGGGGATTCATGAGTTTATTGAAAAGGAATTGATTGAAACTTGCTAAATATATAAAAGCTACATTTGGGTCTAAGTCCTGGAATTCACAAGAAGTTGTCTGTCAACCATGGACCATTAGGAAGATATCATACCTGCTTTTGAATGGATGCCTAAGGTCAGGAGTGGGAGATAGCTTCTGTCCAAAAGTATCTATGGGATTAGGAATGTCCTTGCTCTGACCAAGTATGACCATTCTTACACTTTTTGCTGTTCTTAACCATGTTAAACTCATGTTAAGAGGGGCCTGCCTAGCTAAAGAAAAGGCTGTGCTAATCCTCTTTTCAAGGTTATGCTTTAACAAGTTCAACAATTTTTTCTTGCTATGTTTGTTAGAGAGCATGTGCAAATGTGAATCAAGTTACAGGATAATTTCTATCAAGGAAAGACTAGAAAAAAAATAACCTTTTTTCCTTCCCCAAAATTGAAACTGTGAAAGGGGGAAAATACCTTATCTATCCTGATTTGTTATGGTTTTTTTCTTGCCTTCTCTACTCATTTTTCCAAATTTAAAAAAATGTAGCAATGCTTAATTGGCCAGAAAGGGGAGGAGAAAAATGAGCTTTATTTTTGTACTCTTAAGCATGCTTTTATGTGGTGTTAAACTTACTCTTGTTTTGCAGAGTTTTGTTCACCTTTCCTGGGTCACTCAGTCTTACACAGGCAGGAGGCAGTACTATATTCAAGTGAATTTTGTATACTGCAGTCAGGTGCATTTCAAGTTGTCAAATCCTGTTTGTAGCAAGAAATAGAAACATTTGCATTTTGTGCTTGGAGCAGTTTAACAGGAGACACAGAAAAGGTGACTCAACATTACTGATATTCATCTTCATTGTATTGATCTCACATTTTAATGATAGAGCAAAACCTGTTATCTTGATGCTGGTTCATTTCCAGCTAATCCTAATGGGAAAGGTTTGAGAGAAAAATTATTTTTAAAGACTTAATCTAGCAATTAGATGATTTGGGCTTTCAAATTGTAAAAAATGCTGTAATTTACAACTGGAATGGTGTCATTTGTGGTTACCTTGGGTCAGGAAAATGAGTCCAGTGAAGGATTTAATAGAAGTTGTCAGATGATGGAAAACTTAGTATCTTTATGATTCAAGTGCTCCAAAATTTGTGTTTTGGCAACTTTATTGTACAAACACCTCAGCAAAATCAGGCAGGAGATGGAACGTGAAAAACACTTGAAGACCTGGAATGCTATGCCAAAAAAAAAAAAAGGTGCATCTTGGGAAAGAAAAAAGCTGTCTGGATTTCTTGACATGTATCTAAAAATAGAGAAGCTGGTGGGCAAGAACACAAAATAGCAGAACACTGTTCCTGCAAGGCTTTATTCATTCTGTTATCTCCAACCTAAACAGGTACCAGGACTCTGAGGAGAACAATTATTCACCTTTCTCCTTATTCTCTGTGTCCACTTTCAGGAGCTCAAAGAGTCTCTCCAGACTGGGAGACTGCAATTTGCTCTGCAGTCCCAGTGGTGGGAAAAGGAATAGCAACACCTTCCTCTGTGTCTGTCTCAGCAGGGGAATGGCTACTCTACGGGTAATGGTGGGAGCTGCTCTGTGGCATAGCAGAATAAATGTAGAGAACAATGACATGATTTCCTTCAGGGCAAAGTTAATTTCTCAACAAAAGCAAGACAGTGCCATGACTGCTGGGTATTCTGCTAACAAAAATAAAGAGTTATTGATAAACTGCTGAAAACACAACACGTTTTCATGTTTTGCCTAAAATGTTTTGGTGACAGAAAATTATGCATAGAGAGATATATTATGCCTTCTTTTCCTCTTTTCTCCTGCTTACTCAGGAGGTAATTTTCCTCAGAAACTGAATCTTTGCTTTGCAGTGTGAGATGTTTCCACAATCAAATGGTGAAGTGGGGAGGCTTAGGTCCATGAGAAGGAGAGTAAATCAAATTCAGGGTGCTGGGAGCTGTGAGATGTAGTGCTTAGCAAGGACCTGAGTGACTTGATGTTGTTATTGTGTGGCAAGACAGATGAACTTGGAAATGTGGACTCAGAAGGGATATGTCAGCTAAAGATCAGCTGTGCTGAGGCTCAACAGTAAGGAATCAGATCTGACTGTGATTTGGAGACATGGATATTAAGTTTGCTACTGTACCTGCCTTTGCAACAGTGCCATGATGCAATTAATTTTGCAGCAGTGTATGTTGTGACATATTCATGAAAGATTTAAATAGGATGCAAAACTGAATCAAATGGAAATTACAGTATTTAAATTTTTTTTTAAATAGAAGTAAGTTTGCACTGATTTAAGAAGGCTAGTCAACTGTGGAGCTGTTTCCTACATGGCCACTTTGCCAAGTAATTTCTTTCTTTCCCAAGAAGTTTCTGTATCAGGAACTGCATTGCATATGAGGGGATGATGCATCATCTCAGTGCTGTGGAATCTGAAGTGACATGTGGCATTTCCATGTGCTCCTGATGAAAGAGGGAGCAGTGAGTCTGCTGTCTCTCAGGCAGCTCTGGTGGAACAGAGAACAGGATTAACATGACTAGTGTCTGTTTGGCTCAGCAAAATGGAGTGCAACTTCTCCAAGCAGGAAAGTAAAATAAATAATTTCATTTGAGAAACTGTTTAATAAAAATGAAACAGCTATTTTCCCAAACTCTTTCATTCTTAAAAAAATAAAAAAGTTAATGCTTTCTTGTAAGCACTTCTATTTTCTCCTACACAGAAGACAAAAAGATTGAATTACTAGAATTTCCCATTGAATAGAAACGTTGATTTCTGTCTGCCCTCTTTCCCCTTCCTCTTAAAGAGAAGATTATTCTTGAAACTGGTAATAAAGGACCCAAAATGGAACACTCCGTTACAGAGAAGAGTGAGACACTTGTGTCTGTATTGCCATTTAAACATGAATGGTGTCAAAGAGAAGTTTTTTTTTGGAGGTCTACTCCTGCAGTTCCTGGTTAGCCACTGACGTTGAAATGTATTCCTGCCTCTGTTTGCTGTGCTGGGCATGTCTGAAAACTCCTGGCTTTCCATACATGCAGTTAAAGGTGAATTGCACTTTTTAAAAATACTGCTTGGAGTCATGGGTTCCGAAAGCTTTTGAGAAGCCTGGACTAAAAGGGTTCAAGGAACTTAATTTTCACTCGGGAAAGAAGTTAACAGTGAAGGGAACAAATGGAGGTAGAAGTAAGAAAATCATGAACAGAATGAGTCATGCATGGCAAAGAGCAATTCACTGAATTAATGCTTGCTTTGTCAGCTGGCCTGGGAGCAGAGCTGAGAAGGCCAGAGAGTTACTTCTCAGAGCTCTTCCCTCTGCAATATAAGAAAAGGGGAAATAGACTATAGATAAGAAGCTAATGGATGTGGATGTCTTTTAAAGTAAGGAGTTCAGGAAAAGGAAAAGGAATTTGGCTCTTTTCTGAAGTGGGTTGGACAGAGACCTGGGAATATAATCAGAAGAAAGAACGATGCTTCTCCAAGTCCAAGGGTATCCCATATGGATGTGTTTGGTGCAGAACATCCTTTCCCGTGCTGAGTTTGATAGCCATGGATAATGTGCTGGTCTAACAAATGAGGTGTGTATGTTTTCTGGGAGACTTGTCAGCTCTTTCACTGTCATGCCCTATCTGCAGTGTCTGGTCATCCTACTCATTGATTGAGTACAAAGCAGAGATGATGGAGACTGCAGCCAAGATTTACTTTTTGTCTCTAGTGATGTATTGACTTCCTTGTAGGATATTTCAGTATTTTTTCCTCCCTAGTGCAAATACAAACTCTGAAATCTGTATTAAGATAAACCTCTTTTAGCTAAGCATTTGTACAGGCACTTTCTCCAGAGATAAATTAGAGGCTTCTCTAGCTTAGATATCTTAAAGGGTAATATCTTAAAACTTCAAGGTAATAACTTCTCCTGCTATGATTTCTCTAGCTCATTAGTTTGAAGAGTGATTTACCCTTGGAGAAGTTAAGAGAGTTGTCCAGCCCATACAGGATGCTGTGGCTAAGGTGGTACAAGTATATCTGTAATGCAGCTCCCTATGGTGGTTTCTCATCTGCTCTGAACGAGGTAGAGGTCAAACCAGGAGAGGGTTAAGGATTTGCTTTGAGAACCTGCTTTATATTGGTGATACTCCTGCTTAAAAATGTTGAGCAGAAGTAGTAATTGTTTTAAGTATCTTGCATAAATAAATGACAGAATGTGCAACAGCAGTGGTGATATTGCAGATGTACCAGATATACTCAGGAGGTTATTTAGTCCAGCCACATGGCCTGAACAGGACCAACAGCACGTTCAGATCAAGTTGCTTCGGGCTTTATTCAGCATAAGCACAGATTCCTGACTGCTCTGGGCAAGCTGTTGCAGTGTTTTATTATATCCCAAATGAAATAAGAAAATAACCAAAAAGCAAAAATATTTTCTTGTTTGCCAATTTTGTTTGTTTTGTGTTTGTTTTCGTAAATCAGCCCCTCCCTCTCCCTATTTTTGTATGTTTTTGTGACTTGAAGGATGTCAGATCCCCTTATCTGTCTAATTTTATTCACATTTTTTAAAACTGAAAGGCAGTGGAGAGTAAAAAAAATATATAGGGAGGAAATTTCTGTTTCTTTCTTTTAAGTCCTTTTCTATCTGTGCAGAGGATAGAGCAGGACTGGAGATCACCTGCTGTTTCTGACATAATCCTTTGGGATTTGAAGATGTGAGAGTACAGTCTATTTCTGTTCTTTTTTTACTTTCAACAGCAAAGGCAGCTCTTGGAACTGAAGGACTGAGGCTCAATCCCTGATTGTATTGAAAAAGATGCAGTTACTTTCCCATATCAAAGTAATTCCTAATAGAAACTATAGCTCAGCCAGCATGCTGCTGGAAGTGTGGGCAGGTATATGTCCAGGGAGCACATGTGTAGTGGTTGTGTGCTGTAGTGAGGTAGCCAAAAATGAACTTCTGAATTGCTAAGTTCCTTCCTCTGAGCAAAAATGTTATTGCCTTGATGACCACCAGAATGCTTGCCTATTCCCAGCTAAACCCACCTTCTACTGAATGGGTATTTAAAAGCTGCCAGACAGCTTTTATGGTGCTGCTGGACAAGTGAGGTGTCAGGAGAGCAAGGCTGTTGGAAGGACTTTAACCAGGCTCCAGAAGCTGAGCTGCTGTAGACTATGCTAATAAAAATAAGGGAATAATCAAAACTAAGCAGTTGCATGCCAACTTCTTGTGCAGAAAGAGATGTGTGTAGCGGCAAGCAAAATGGTGTTTGCCAAGTGGGAAAAAGGATACTGCTTGGCAAGAAGAAATGTTGTGTGCTGCTTTGAGTCACAAGAAAGTAGAATAAACCCAAACAACTGCCTATTCATCAGAAAGGGGCAACATGGAAATCAGAGGTGTCAGTTTGTAGCTGGCATTTTCCAATGACAAGTCTCTTTAAACTTAGTAACAATACCTGCAATTTTTTCCAGCCAATCAGAACAACTTCGCCTTTGCCTCTGCACTTTCTGCAAGATCTGTGAGAAGCCCAGTGGTGACAGGCAGATTATTAATTTCAATCATCAGCCCAATGGGATCAGAGAAGTGTGGCAACAGTAATCGAAAATGGATGCCTAGAGTAAGGAGACTAACAAAGCAGTAGGAGCAAATATTGGCAAGTATTAGTAAATATTTGTTAGTATCATGGCTGTTATACAGTGCAATGTGAGTTCCAGCCGGTGTCAGACAAAGTTTGGAGCTCTGCTGGAAAAAAACATAAAGCTGTAATGGAAATTTTGTGTCCCAGCTGTTTGTGAACAGCTTGAACCTTCTGATAAGCTGAATTACAGTGAAATCAGGGTGCTTGACATCTTAGATTCCATGAAAAATCCAATCCTAAAAAGCTGCTTTCTGCTTTGCACCAATTTTGCAGGTAGTTTTAGGTGTGCTCTGCCTCTGTTCTTACCAGTGGGAGCTTTGCTACATGCTCTCAGTGGGTCTTTGCTTCCGCTCTGCCATCTTTGTCAGATTTGCTTTATATTCTGTAAATGCTGAATCATTTGGCAGATTTATGGATTTGCCTCACTCCAGTTATGGTTTAATATGGAAAAAGAAGTGGATTTCAAGTACTGCATGTTCTAGTTTCTCTGCTGGTAAAAGAGTATATGGAGGGACAAAGCAGATATCAACTGAGATCCATTTTTTGTCTGCCTACTTTATCTGTGAAGGCCAAAAGTTTCTGTGATTCACCCCAAAGGGAAAAAGTTCACAGCTCTTAAGTATTAAATTAACTTATTGGATTCAGAGATACTCCTGGAAAATATAGTCAGATGTTCTCATGTATTTAGCACGCAATATTGAATAACTCCTTTATAAATCAATGCCAGTTTAAAAAACATTCTTAAGAACATGGTTTTGTCAGAAGTGTTCTGAGGGGTAATAAGGGTGGTATTTAAGCTTTATAGTAGAGAAATTCAAAATTAACTTAAGTTCTAATTTTTACCTCTGGGTAGAACAATATTGGGTGCTGTTGTATATTTCTCTTCTCTGTCACTTATATCAATGTGGATGTACAAGAAAAGAGAAGCCTTAATCAAGATTTGGAAAAGATCCTTGCAGTAGAGCAGACTGGTTTCACATCAGCTTTCAGAGTTTCAAAAAAAGTTTGAGAATTTGTGCTTGTTTAGAAAACCAAGAACTTCTGAATATTTTCATGATACTACATAGCATCAATAGCTGTACCTTCAACTTACAGGTCTTTCTAATAAGAAGAGAAAAATGACCCTAGATCTGAGAGGTCTATCTTTGTCAAAGGGAAAAAAAAAATTTGTGCAGGCATCTTGAATAGGATGTGCATTTTGAAAAGAGTTTCTGTAAAAATATTTGCCTTAGGAAAAGTATTCCAGCCATCTCCCCTTGGAACCCATTGTATATAAGGGCAGGTCTTGAAATTATTTCAGAAAAGATGTGTGTATCTTGCACAGATGTCAGTACTAGTGTTTAGGCAAATATTGCTACAATCAGTTAAAATATACTAACAGAAACTATGCAGATAATACAAATAACAAAATATACAAATTTGCTATTGAAAATAACATTTCTGAGTTGCATCTACAATCCCAATTTCTTATGTTAGTTGAAATGGATGATGACTTTGGAATATTTAAAGAGTGAGATATGCTAATTGTCTCTTAGCTGCTGTAAGGTCAAATTTGGAGGTAACAACTTAGACACTCACTCTGAAATGCAGAAGACCTAATATTTCATTACTGGGAGCTTCCTTGGTTCATTTAAACTAGAGTAAAGTAACTACTTTGATTTGCTGGTGCAGTAAACCTGTTTTGCACTATCATAAATTAGAATGTCAGATGTGAAACAGTAAAGTGAGGATCAGAGATCCGTATTTCTACATGCAAAGTGAATACTGTAGTAAAAAAATACTACAGTTGAATGTGAGAGTTACAGTAAGAGATTGTTCTCACACCAGACTTTTATGAAGGTAGTATCAAGCCTGAGAAACTCCACTGAACTTTTCAGTTTTGCTGTACTGTATTTGAGCTTCCATCAGCGCTGCCTCCGTACAATTCTAAACATCCACTGGACAGACTACGTGACTAATGTGTCTGTTCTGGAGCAGGCAGAGGTCACCAGCATTGAGGCCGTGCTGCTGAGAACGCAGCTGCGCTGGGCAGGGCACGTCTCCAGGATGGAGGATCACCGCCTCCCTAAGATTGTGCTCTATGGCGAGCTTGCCACCGGCTGCCGCAAGAGAGGAGCCCCGAAGAGGAGATACAAGGACTCCCTCAAACAACACCTCAGCCTTGGCCATACTGACCACCATCAATGGTGCCCTCTGGCCTCCAATCGGGAGGCATGGAGGCACACCATCTATAACGCTGCTGCTTCCTTTGAGAGTGCACGCAGGATCAGTCTGGAAGAGAAAAGACAGCGCAGAAAGAACCGTGCCTCGCCAATACAGCCTGTGGAGACTCCACTGTGCCTTTTGTGACTGCACTTGCCTGTCTCACATTGGCCTTTTTAGCCACCAGCGTGCTTGTAGCAAGCATGGGTAGAGCCCTTCCCAAATCTTCGTTTGCGAAGCGGAGCCACGATGATGATGACGATTTGAGCAGAATTTCATGAGCCATGACTTGCATCTGTAATGTATAATCCTGCTGTAGTTAATTTTAATAGACATTTCCCTGCTAAGCAGTGCTAAAGGAACTAAAATGAAGAAGATATTTACAATAAATAGAAACATTTAAAAGTCATTGGAATGAAAAAAGAGAGGAAAGTTCTCACTTGCTACAGTAGATTCCTGTCTATAGAGATTTGGAAATGTTTTCTTCTCCAAATCCCTCCCTGTAGTTTTTCCTTTTGATTTTGGAAAGCTCCTTGCTCTTCGGAGCCTACTACATGTCAGATGAAATTGTTGTGTTTTGCAAAAAGGAACACAAATCTTTGAAAGTGCTTGAGAATTGTTTAAACATCATTGTTTATAGACAAAAGGGGTGCAGCTTTCTTTGGCTTCTAGTGCTTGGACTCTTTCATGGATGATGTGAACTTGAAGTATCTGTTGACACTCAACAAGTGATGCTCAGAGAAAAGCTCCAAGGGATTTCACTGAAATGAAAAGGTGGGATGCAGCATTTGCATGGAGATCAGAGAAATAGTTCCCACACATACAGCAATAACAACTTTTTGACACCTACCGCTTACTTCAGTTTTAACTGCCATGCTACAGGTGCAGAAATGCCTGGAGAAATCTTGCTAATTTTCTTAACTTTTCTACTTTCCTCCTGCTTTTCCCATGTCTCTGCTTCCATGGGGACCTAGTATTTTGGCTGAGCGCCTTCTGGAACACAATATAAGAGATGTTTCAATCTTAGCCCTGCTCAGGCATGGTTACTGAAGAGTGTTGGATCCAATGCATATGACACTGATGTTGCTTAATTTTCTTCTCCTAGAGGTTTCATCTAAGATCCCTGAACATCTCACAAAGTCCCTCCCCAGTTCCTGTGCCGTTTCTGCTCCTCAGGCATCCAGCACAGGAGGTTACTGTAATTTTTTCACCTGAAGAGCAGACACAAGGCTCTAGAAAACAGCCATCAGGAACAGAGGCTGGGGGGAAAGTTTTCAGAGAGGTGTCTAACTAGCAAGACTATGTAGAGCAGGGACTACTTGGAAAAGGACAGCCTGGGCAGGGACTGAGGAGGAAGAGGTGAATCTGGGTGTGTGCTTAGTGGCTGTTGTAATAAAAGGATCACAGGGAAGAGAAGAGATGCTGAACAAGTAGGTAAAATTGTGGATGACCACCTCCTCTTCGCTAGATGGGCAAGGTGGTTGTGACAAAGCATCTGTAAGGAAACCAGGTAATAAAATACAGAAATACGGAGAAAGAGCACAGGAGCACAAGTACTTTCCTGAATCAGGGTCCTGCTGCTGCAGCTAAAGTATAAGACAAATGGATTTATCACTATTTAATATTAATCAATTTCTCTTTACTATTATATCTATTTACTGTCTGTATTTGTTAACTCTATTTACAGTTTATTTGTCACCTTTCTCTCATTCAGCAAAGAAATGTGTAAAGAATAAGTAGAATCAGGGAGGTATTATTTGTAGGTATTATTTGAGGTAGTTTCTTGTGCAGCATGTGCTTTAAGGCCTCTCCAGGAATCATCTTATGAATCTGTTCACCTTCCCAGACTTGTGGTTTTGTTTGCACAGTAAACTAAATTAATTTATTAAGCCAAGCAGTCATAAATAGAAGCTAAATTAAAACTGATCTCGGATGATAGTCTAATTGGATGTAGCCTCTTGAGGCAATGTGCTGTGAAGAAGCCTGCCATTTTTCAGATGCATTGCAGCAGCCTTCATGCTTCGCATGACAAAGACTTGCTATCAGACAGAACTTCAACCTGCCTATATGTGAGGTTAATGGAGCTAATCAAGGTGTGGGGGAGAAAAAATAGTGGGTGGGTTGCCTAACAACGAAAAGTAAGATGAGAGGAGGTGCTTTTTTTGTTTGTTTGTTTGGAGACATTCACATTGATCTCTCTGTTCCCCTAAAATCAGGGATAAAACTTCCAGGGACTGCCTGCCCTTCTGAGTTTTAGTATGCAGCCCACCTGCACACAGCCCTTTCTTCTGCAGAAGCTGGCTGTGCAGTCTGCCTTGATTAGATCCTGTAGCTTTGGCATTTTTTTGAATTCTTCCAATACCCATCTTGTCAAATCTGTCAATTCTTTTTAAAAACACTAACAAAACACCAAAGACAAGATAATGTGCTAGCCTGGTATTTAAAGCTTTCCTTGTTTTGATTTGCTATTACCTCTTATTTTTCTCCCTGTGAGAGACACAATAGATAAAGAATAGATACCAGATCAACAATCAAATTACAATGCCTGCTTTTTAGCAGTCCATGCTGTCATGATTCACTGTAATCAACTGTAGCGCTCCCAGTGCAGGAAAGGAATTGAGATAACTTGATAAAGCACCTCTACTTTATCCAGGCTTCATCTGGCCCAAGCTTTTGCTTCATTAATACTTGGAGTTGTAACCTTCTTAAAAGAGATCAGCTGGGGGTGCATTGTCATGGCTTCAGTTTCTTCCTAGTACCATAGTGGATTTAAAATGTGCAATCTTTTTTTAAAAAAGTTGTTCCATGAGAGGCTTCAAGTTAAGGATTTATTATTTTTTGTTCATATTTTCTTAATTATCTTACTTTGGGAGAGAATAATCAGGTAACGAATAATGTTAAGGATCATAATTATGGTCTTCCGTGTTATTATTGATTGTGTGTGTCTGTAGAGGAGCCTTGGGTAAGGCCAGACTGGGCACACAGTGTTTGTCCTGACCATGTGTTGTAGTGGTGGAAATGAAACTTAGATGTAAAGACTGGGTGAGAAAGCTGCAGTGGCTGTGGGTGGCTGAGTGACCAGGACTGCTTACACATGTGTACATGAAAAATGCCTTCTTGGGCTTGAACTTTTGCAGAAGAGGAAACAGAAGTGAAATGTTGATAGGACTTGCTACCAGCAGTAGTGCTAATATAAAGACTTGGTCCTGCAGGATCTGTATAAACTCTTTGGTGTCTCAACTCTACACCTCTTTAGCAGGCTGAGGGTTTGTGTTACCTTCTTTCTAGAACATATGGCTTGTGGAAAGGGAAATGAGGGACCTTACCTGGCTTCTCTTTGCCTGAATGGGGCTGCTGCATCAAAAGATTCCCTCCTTTTTCTTTATCCCTCCTGAAGTGTGAAGGTATGCATTGATGAACTAGGACTGAAAAGCTTGTAGTGGCTTATTCTGTGGCTGGGAAGTGCAAGAGGTTTTACAGCTGGGATGACATTTCTGTGCCTGTGTGAAAGAAGCAGAGTAGCTTTAAGAGCCCATGAGCCCTGAATAAGTGCCTTATTTTTTACATACATCATAAATAAAACTTCAAAGCTTTGAGAGTGAGGGGGTTGAGAGCACATTCTCCCATTCACTAGAAGGGGTTTTGCCTGCCAGAACCATTTACTAAATCTGCTAAACAGCTTTGTTAAGGTGTTTATCCCACCAAGACAGTTCATAGCTGTGGGCATTCAGGGATATAGAAACGAATTCAGGCTATGCCAAGCATACAGGACAATGTTTCTGAGCCTGACACAATATAGTGGCTCATCTGCATAATCCCTCCATCCTGCTTGGGATGGAGGAGAATGGAAAAGCAGTAGATACTGTATGTCAAGCCTGACAGCTTTATTAGAACTTGAGAGTCTGTTCTGGTCTTGCTACCTTCTTCTTGCCAGCATTTAGCCTGTAGAAAGAGGGCTGCATTGCCCCCTTTGGGGAGTTGGAAAGACCTGGAAGGGTGGGAAGGATGTTGGGATTTTGCTTTACACTCTCTCTCACTGTATCTGAAGATGCTCCAGATTGTCACTCTGAAGATAATGACATTCAAGAGAGAACATGTGGCTGTGTGGGCTAGCCTGTGTAAGGTAGAGTGCACAGCGAGTGAGTAGGGGAAGCCAAGGGCAGGTTTCCAAACCTACTGGCTCTTATTTAGGCATGTCCAGGGAGTGGCTAGATTTTCACTAGGCTACTGCTCTCAACAGGAGTTGCTGGTTGACGAGCCCTTCTGAAAATTTGGCTTCTTGACAGTATGATGCATCACTTAGCTGGAAAGATTGTTTTCAGCACCCTGTGAATAATCCATTCTGTTTGAGTGCAAATAGTCTCTCTAATATTTCCTTTCTAGCTTTTGTGGAATATTTAGGATTATTTTTTCCTCTGAAAAAGCAAACTGAGGCTGTGTTTATTGAAGTTGAGTGAGTAATTTCCAATTAATAATTTATTCAGGGAATCAAGTCTTTTTCTGCTCACAAAAATCTCCCCTCTTCAATTATTTACTGGTTCTCTCTTCTACCCCCACATGTCTCTTCTCATGGAGTTGGGACAAGTTCAGTTGGGAACCTTGTAGCTCAGACATGTCAAGTAATGTGGCAGTGGCTCCTTGGGCAGGTAATCACTGTGTCTGTCATGCAAGCATTTAAAATGATCTTGGTTCTACTAAGCATTTGGGTCAATAAGGATCAATTTGTTCAACCTTTCCAGAAAGTACCAGATGACAAACCTTATAAGGTGCCTTTCTGTCATGCAGTAATATAAAATCCCACTGGGAGTTTCTCAGCACTTGAATGCAGTCAGTAGATTCAGTAAATTCCTTTATTTTGAAGGCATCAGTCCTGGTGCTGCAGCTGAACATCCAAATAAAGGCTTGAGATACCCCTATCCACACTATTACCAGCCTGCTCTGTGTCCTCACACCTGGTTTCTTTGTTTTGGTTTGTGTAGTTTCTAAAGCCTTCACAACAGGGACTCTCCCTTACCAAGTAAATCGTCAGGAGATAGAGAAACAGGATGGATGGAGAGACTTCTGTATCCTGCCTATTGATGGCATGACAGCAGATGTGATCCTGTGGACTTCAGGCAGGGGATCAGACTTAACAATATTTTGAACTCCTTCAATTTCACTGAGCTACATAGGAAACAAAGTGCAAGGTGTTTAGTAGCAGAATTAGTTGAAAGACAGATGAGATACTTTCTAGAGATAATTCACACCTGTAGTCAGCAAAAGGAATGTCTCTGTCAGAGGCTGACGTGAAACTGACAGACTGACTGAGTTCTCTGGGGCATCCTCTGGCAGTTTGACCAGCTGAATAATTTTGGCATCTAAATTAGGAGCTTAAAATGAGGTGGAGTGGGTAGTGTACATTGAATGTAATCTCAACCAATGTGGTTGGAAGTCCATCTCAAATTTCTTTCCCAGTCAGTAGATACCTATGGTATGAAGACTTTTAAGAGGCAATTGAGTTGCGGCCATGCAAAGACTGAGCTATGTGATACTGATCTACAGGTCCTGGCTGAATCTGTATATCATCAGTGCAGCACTGTCCCAGATTGCAGGGCACCTGTGCCACTAATGTTGGCACTGTGTCTCTAGTGCAGATGAAAATCAAATTAAGCAGAGTGTAAAGGCTCCATGGACACCTGGAGGACACCTTAAATTTGTCTAAATTTTAAAATAAATTTAAATCTTACAGAAGTTAAGTGAAGTTTCATTTTCTTCAGTGTTCTTTTGTCTGCTTGAAACAGTTGCTTGTTCTCATCTATCTGTGGTATGTTATTGCTGGGAGAGGGATGGCTACTTCTGAGGATCAGTCTCCTCCAGGGGCCACTTCTAAGACTGCAGGAATGGTGTCAGTGAACTGAAAATCTCTTTTGACATTCAGATGATAATCTACATTTACCATACCACCCCTCGACTTGCAAGCTTTTCTTTAATAGGCAAATCTTTGAGTTTCTCAGAGAAACTAAGTAAAAAACTACACAAGCATCTTCCATGAATTAATGCTAACTAAATCAATAGCAAGCCTAGCCAGCTACTCCCAGCTTGTTTCCTTCTCTTCATGCATGAGCAAATGCCGATGTACCTGCTTACTGCACAAATAGCACAGACCAGCGGAGGGTGTCCCTAGGATGAAAGCTACAAGCAACTGGGCACCACAGCCATTAGTGAGTTTTGAGATCAGGCTTGTAGTGAGAGAAGATCATGACAAGGGCATTGTGGAAGATGCTGGATCAGCTGATGCATCTCACCATATTTTATGTACCCATATTTCCCAAAGCAGTCTGCCCTTCAACTTCCTCTTTCAGATTGTTATAAAGGATTTAACTTGAACAAAGAACTACTGTATACACAAGGTGACAGAATAAATTGCTTTAAGTAAGGCAGACAGTGTTGCTCTTAAACTTCCTCTTGAATTTTGGGTTGTGACTGGTTGGTATCGAAGTCCCTCGTGCTTTGTCAGTTAGCAGAAGTCCTGTGGAGGTTGAAGCAGTGGTTTGTGTCTGGCTGAATGGCTGTGCCCGTGCCTCTTAGCCAGACCACACTCCATGCCTGTGTACTAAGGCTGTTAATCCTTCCCTACATTCCAGTAGAATGATGAATTAAAGGCCTCTCTAACATGAAAAGTGTTTTGATTCAGAAGTATTGAGGACCCCATAAGAGAGGAATTTTGTTGATCTAAAATCACCACATTTCACAGAAGATGATTTATGACAAATGTTATGCCTTTAGGGAAAAAAGTAGAAAATCATTCCTGAGGGAGAAAGATAATATATGGTAAGTGAAATTAGTCATAAGTTGAGGGAAATGTGTGGTAAAATGCGAATGAAGATTTTTTTTTTGCAGGATTTTTTAGAAGAATTTTTGTTTTCTACATCACCCCTTGTATATTTTCTTGTATAAGAGATTGCTAGTGTTTGTAAAATGTAATCTAATAGCCTAATATGTCTTTCTAAACAGTGCCTAGTGCAGGAAGTAAAAAATGTATAGTCAGAGATACCAAAGCCTACATAGTAAGCTTAAAAATCATGGCAGGAACTTTATTCTAATCAGACAAAATGCTGCTTGGATCCCCCTATAAACTAAGTCCCAAGGGTGCAAGCTACATTTTTATGAGATGGTTCCCCAAACACCAGTTTTGTAACTGCACATAACCTAAATGTACATTTCCACAGACTTTCTGTAGCAATTTGTGTAAGGCTTATTGTATCACACAGATACAATAGTAAAAATAACGTTTTGGTTAGAAAATACTCACTGTGCAACAAAAAAGAAGGGGGCCTGTGGGAAACCCTATTTATTTGCATTTGGTGTTTGCATTTCTCGCTGTAAATTTAAATACATGCCTCCTGTTTCAGATTTCATGAGCCCTTCATTTGGGTTTTCCAGCACCATCTGTAATCAACAGACTACAAAAAGAGGACAGGCAATACTCTGGCTGTTGTAATAGCTAAATCAATTTTTGTTGCCATTTTTACACACACATTGCATAGGTGCATAAAATTATGTGCCAGGTTCTCTGCCAGCACTATTTACCAATAGGTAGTTGTGGGACATTGGGGGTTGTCAGGTATAAGAAACTTGCCCATGGAAAAAGCTATTGAACAGCAGAAACCAACAGCAAGAAACACTTTTGCTACCCCAGGCAAGCAAAAGGGTAGAAGTTGAAAGTGTTTTTTGTTTTAAATCAAAATCATGGGGGAATTGGTGTGTGGAGCAGCCTAGGGTCATAAGTAATGCAGTCAAAACCCAAAAGCTGGGTTACATGAATTAATAACGCTGACAAGTATTACTGCAGAGTACTGAATATCATGTTGGGACCTGAACTAGCAGAAGGTGAACATGGGCTATTTTCTCTCTGATTCAGGATACATACCTGATAAGGGGTTTAAAAAAGCACCAGTGCTTCATTTAAAGCAACAAAAATTCTCTACTTTGGCAAGGAAATGAGAGGAGGAAGATGACATGGACACTCACATGACAACAAAAAACCTGAGAAATTTGTGGGTAACTTTCATAAATTGTCTGATGGACACTCTGAATGTGTCTGCAGAAGGCAGAATTAAAGAAAGTATTTTCAACAGTTTTGTGACCAAAAGTCCCAAAGAAATCTTCCCCTCCTATCACAATTAATTTAATTAATTTAAAGCTAATCTGCAAAAAGTCAAAGCCAAAAAATAATTAAGCAAAAGGAGATAGAAATCTCTTACAGAATTGGTTCTGCCAGAAATATATTTGTTGTAATATCCCACTAGTGGCCAGTAAATGTAAAGCAAAAGTCATGCCAAGATTGCATATTCACAGCTCTGCCTAGTCTGTTCACAGTGCCCAGAAGCATGAATGCCTGAAATAACATAATTTTTAACATTAAACTAACTATTGTCATATGTCAAGTGGAAGATGAGCTAGGTCTAAGATAAATATAGCCCTTCTGCTGCAGAAAGTTGGATTCTAAGAATCAGACAAACTTGTAGGGCAAGCAGCAAGAACCCTCTGCTGCTGATAAAAAGGCTTGGTTAGGTGCTTAGTTAATAAGATAAGAATACATGAAGTAGGGAGCAAGCTGTGTGTTACAGTGCTACAGCTGCAGTGCACACCAGTTATTTAGTGAAAAGCAGTATGTGAATTTTGGCTTGCCAAGGGTTGGGAAAGGAATAGAAAATGGCTGGGTATTCCAGGTAGGTCTGAGCTTGTCATAAGACGTGGCATGTCCTCCTACCTACAGACTGATCTGGTATGAGAAGCAAAGTTTCTGCAGTGGGAACTCTAGAGTAATGGTGGTTTACTTGAGTGGTCCTGCACACCCGTGGATGAGTCAGAACTTCCTGTAGTAATATCCAAGAATGAAGATTGTTTACTCACTGCACCATCAGGGCTCTGAATGAGCTATTACAGTCTGTAAGGCAAATATGTATTTATTTAGACAATTTTTTAAAAATTGATTTTTGATCCTGTACGTGGTAAAAGCTCCTAGGGAACCAGCTATGTAAATCCTTCCTTAGCTGTATAAATACTCTTTTTATTCTCTCTGTAGTTAACTTTCATATGATGGCACGATGAATGAATGATGATTAGCTGGAATCAGTGCTCAGGGAAGAGGGAGAACAGGGAAATGGGTTCTATTTCATACATTTTCTTATGAGACTTCAGTAATTAAGCACTTTGCAAGAAGTGTAATAACCAGTAGCCTTTATTAGTTATGGTATTTATCCTGTCCCTGCCATTTGGGTTGGCCTAGTCCTGTCACCTCCATTTCCTCATCTGTGCAATGGGAATAAAAGTATTGACCTTCTTTATAATATCTCTCTGAGACAGAGAGAGAGCAAATGCACTTTAAGATCTGCATAATTATTGTTAACTTAACTTCAAGGTATGAGCAGTTCTCTTGGAGTCAATGGAACAGCTCACATGTGGAGTTAGTTACAGTAGTGGGAACCACTGATGGCTGCAAATCATGGAAGATTGGCCTTTTGATGGATCATGTCTGCTTCTGGAAAACTGTTTTTGCTTTCCATATGGGCTGGGACTTTCAGCGATGCTTTAACAAGTTATATGCCTGTGAGTTGCATGCCTAACTCAGGTTTTTTGAAAGTCCTTGCATGGAAGCAGGGGGTTGCTGTCGGAATTGCAGTCTAAAATTAGAAACAAGCATATACAAAAAATGAAAAAAAGAAGTGGAAATTGTGTAAGGAAGGAGGAAAAGTCTGAAGTTACTTTGGAAATGTAAACTTTAGTAGAAATGAATATTAAAAAATATTGACAGTTGAAAAAAATTTCCGATTTTGCTATTCTAATGTGAGTGTAAACATTTTAGCTGAAAATGAACACTGCAAGGGTTGGGGGGAAATTCTGAAGTATAAAGCACATGAGATTATTCGTGGTTCTTTTTTCCTTATTTGAGTATGTCTTGAATTCCTATTTGTACTGAAATACCAAAATAAGTAGGCTGATTTTCAACACTGCTTTGAGCAGTCACCATTAAAGAGAAAACAAGCAACTGTAACCACCTACTTTGGAAAACCTCAGCTATTTCGTTTCATTGGTGCCACTTGCTTCATTTTAGTTATGCCAGTACCAGAGAATCATGTCACTTGAGCCATGATTTCTCTTCCATTTTAAGTGGTTAATATCCATATGCAAATTTTTAGAAAGGTCTCTTGGCAAAGGCAAGGGAAAAAACTCAGCAAAACTTCTTAGCAACAGCTGGGAAGAACATCAAGAAGGAATCTTTTTTTTTTCAGCCTTGGAAACGTGTTGGCATTCACATCTCTGCTCAGCACTCTGCTTGAGCTGTGTGCTTATTAGTGCTCTTAAAGTGCAGACAAACTGCACTGATTCAATATATATTCTTGTTCTTATTTTCTCATCCTTTGTTCTTATTTTAATACAAAAATCTCCATAGGTGCATGCTACAGTACTGAATTTTCCAAAGCTCAGGAAAGTTAGTCTTTGCTGTCATCTGCATGTCTTTACTTACACCTTCTTCCCTCAAAGTCCCTAAATACCTGTGCTGTGTCCCTCTTAAGCAGGCATTGAACTAATTCAGAATGTCTTTGTGCTTGTATTTCAAATGCCTGCTACCTGTGTGTGGGCAGTGGAGAAGTCCTGTGGCTTTTTTGGGGAGCTGTTGCAAACAATACTTTGCAAATGGAATGACATGCAGATGTGATACCCTGTTCTTTATGTGCTTTTGACATCAGTGTGGTGCAGGGACATTGAGCAGGTTATCATTAGGATCAGGCTGCAATGAAGGCAATCATGACAGGAGATTTTCCAGCCTGAAATATGAAAAGTGTGTTCCTCTTTTAAACAGAGAAACCCAGGATGATGGCCCTTGTAATTACTGGAAATCAGCAATCTGTCTGCTGTCATTCAATTTAACCCATGTAAACTTGGTATATGGAGTGGATCCACTCGGTGGGTGTGATTTCAGAAAAGGAATAGTCCATCTGGTTTATCCAAATGCTGCTTTAAAAGAGGATGACTGACAGTTTTTCTCAGATCCAGAGTGCAACAGACAGCCTGGAAGCTGGTTACTTACCAGCTTGGATACAAAAGAGTTCTATATGGAGCATGCTGTCAAAGTAATAGAAGCTGATATTATTGCCAGAAACAGGCAAGTAGGCAGTGGGAATGTTGTGGCTGAGCAGGTATGGAGGGCTCAGCAGACTGTAATGTGAAGTGACTCACATGGAGGAAGAAATGCTCACTTCTTCTGGATGGACAGTGATTTTTGTAAATAACTCCAATTTGTAAGACCCACAGTAGTGTTTGAGGATGTGACTTACAGCAAAAGAGATTCAAAGGGGTCACAAAATTGAAGAGTGATCATAAGTACAAATGCATCCTCATTTCCTCTCCTGGATATGGTACTTCTGATCTAGATGTTCCGGTATTATATTTCAAAATAATTAAAAGACAATTGCACCTATTTTTCATATTCAAAATTCCCAAACCTGCTGCTAAATATGTTATCTTGCATATTTGGCTGCTTAATTTGTGCCTAGAGATGCTTTCTCTTTATTTTTCTTTCCCTCTTTGAGAGTTCAGATTACTGGTCTGGATAAAATGGGCAGTTTGCCTTTACATTATGTGAATAGCAGAATAGGATCCTGTCACTGATGAAAGTACTGTATTTATGACTCATTATAATCCATTCATTGCTTCACAGATCCAGAGCCCTCCAGGGAGTACCACAAACCTACATAATTTTCCCAAGTGCTACATTTTGCATTTGGATCTTTGCTTTAGCTGACAGACATGAAAAAGGAAGAAAAGAGTGCAGGAAGGCAGGGAGTCCGTGCAATTGTGCATGTACAGATGCTCAGCAGGGATAGCAGCAATTTCAATTCAGAGCTGTCCCTGTCATGCTCCTGATCCCCATTCCTTCAGATGCCCTAACAACCACAAGGAGCAGGGAGGGCGAGCTTCAGGAGCTGCCAGAGATTATCGTGCCTTTAGTGGTTGCAGGTCCATTGCAGTAGGTGAGTGTTGGCACCACAAGCCTTGCTGAAACAGGCTAACAGAGTAGATTTATGGATCTTTATACGTTGGGATGCCCTACAGAGGGACCTAGACAAGCTTGAGAAGTGGGCCATGGGAACCTCACGAGGTTCGACAAGGCCAAGTGCAAGGTCCTGCACCTGGGTTGAGGCGGCCCACTGTGTCAATACAGGCTGCAGAATGAAGAGATTGAAAGAAGCCCTGCTGAGAAGGACTTAGAGGTGCTGGGGGTTGAAAACCTGGACATGATTCAACAGTGTGTGTTTGCAGCCCAAAAAGTCAATTGTATCCTGGGCTGCATCAAAAGCAACATGGCCAGCAGGGCAAGGGAGGGAATTCTGCCCCTCTACTCTGCTCTCATGAGACCCCACTCAGTTCTGGGACCCCCAAACTAAGAATTATGTGGACACTCACATACTGAGTCCAGAGGAGGGCCACAAAAATGATCAGCGCTATAACATCTCTCTTGTGAGGAAAGGCTGAGAGAGTTGGGATTGTTCAGCTTGGAGGAGAGAAGGCTCCAGGGAGACCTTATAGCAGCCTTCCAGTACCTTAAGGGAACTTACAAGGAAGATGGCAAACTTTTTACAAGGACATGTAGTGATAGGACAAGGGGTAGTGACTTTAAAGTGAATTAGGGGAGATTCAGACTAGAAATAAAGAAGGAATTTTTTGCATTGAGAGTGATAAAGCACTGGAACAGATTGGCAAAAGAGGTGATAGATGCCCCATCACTGGCAGTGTTCAAAACCAGTTTGCATAAGGCTATGAGCAACTTGATTAGTTGAAGATGGTCCTGCTCATTGCAAGGGGGTTGGACTAGGTGATCTTTAGAGTTCCCTTCCAACCCAAACCATTCTATGATCTTGCTTCAGAAAGCAGCTCAAAGTCACAGCAGGAAAGATACTGTGCTGTTTTCACAGTGATGTTGGTCAGTCCTTGGAATTGCATAAAAATGCACCTTCTCATATTTATGTTGCAGTGCCCAAAAATGCCCTATCTGGTATTCCCAAGATTTCCTGGGTAGAAATGTACAGCTCTCAGACAGGTACCACCACGTCTTTATGCAGACAGTATTTTGGACAATGGTGACATAGACCAGCTTTGAACGTGCCTTGCAGTTAAACTGATTGACACTTCATTGAATAGCTATCAGATTGCTGTCCTCATTGTGTTGGTCTGGTGTTGAGACTGTCTGAATAGTCCAGTCATAATGTGGAAGAGCAGGGATAGCTTTGAGGGTCTCCTATGCCTGAAAACTCTTTTCTGGCTTGGTTATACAGAGTCAATGTCTGTCTCTCTCCTTGGCATGGGGAATAGGTCCTGACCATATTTACCTTGCTCAGGTTCAGAAAGTGCTACAGTGGTTTGGGGTGGATTTATTTTTTTTTAAAGTTCTGATGATGTTATTCTGTGTATTAACACACCTTTTATTTTGCAGCACGTGTAGTATTTCCAGAGCTGTCCATTTCTAGGTGGAAATCTGGCTGCAGTGATGCCAGCCCTACTCTCTCAGTAACTCTCTGAATGCCTTCATGAGAGGGAACATAACTGGGGATGTTTGCAACAGGGAGTGTGGGCCTCTCTGTTAACTGGATATGTCTTCATTGGAGTCAGTGTCACCTCTACAAATGAGTCAGAGAAGGAGAACAGAGGTAGCAATGTGCAAGAGGCCAAACTGAGGCCTTTGTGCAGTTAAACATACGTTGGAGTAAATGAGTGAGTCATTCAGATTCTTTACTTCAACATACAAAATCTATTTCATGTCTTTTCTGCCATGATTCACAATCCCATTGCTTGGTTTTGTATGAAGTTTGAAGAATTTCTTTCCATTTCTCCTTTGTCTGATGATTTCTGCAGTTACGGTACCTGCTTGGTGATTTCTCTCCTCTTTTTCCCTCCAAGCCTTGTTTTTTAGTAGCAAAGAGGAGACAGTGCGACACTTCTGAACAGTTTAAGGTACCTGTTTATTTTCTGCTGTTGCTTAATGGAGCTCTTCACAGGAATATGCTCCAATTCATTCTTGCACCACTGTGAAACACTGTCAGGTTGTGTGTGATGTTTAGGGCAAAAGGGGGAAGATGTCATAACTCTTTCTTTCTCTAGGAAGTTCAGTGAAATGTAGCAGAGATTCTGTACCTGGCAGAAATGAAGGTTGCTTGGGGTACCTGGGGAGTGCTCTGCTGTCTGGAGTAGAGTGGCTCTGCAGCAGGGACACAACAGCACTGTTTGCCCTAGGCTTGCTGGGGTGGGATTGCCCTTAAACCTGACAGCTTTTGAGAGCAGGTTTTCCAATGACAGTTCAAACTCAGTGGCTCCGCAGGTTCCCCTGCAAAGTTACTTGCTGAGACTTCAAAAAAATGTCTTAAAATGATTGATTTTATCTGGGTAAGATTTGATTTAAGAGCTATTCAGGACACTTATGCACTGAGTAAGTACGGATTTAATGGCTTAATTTAAAGCATGCAAGTTTTAAAACGTTAGACTTGAGGTAGTAATGTTTCGTACGAATACTCAGAAGTGCTTAAAATCAATCAGAATCTGTCCCTTTGTTCTGCAGACAGGATGGTAGCTGCAAGCGAGAAGGCAGCATTGTCCATATGTATGCACATGCGGCATGTGGTCCTTGCCTGCAATCAGAATAGAAAATAGCCGTGATAGCTGAGCTATGGCAGTGATGCAGTTTGGTTGATGCATTTGACGAGTACGTTTGTATGTGGGAATCCTGGGTGCCTCTCTGAAATGCTGCTACCTCTAGGGAATGACAGGTGCAGTTACATTTATGGCAAATGAGGCTGCTGAATCAAAAAAATCCCCATCCCAATATTCTCCACTTAGTCAGCTTTATACATTGTGATCACTATACAGGAAAGCTTTTAGATGTATGCTTAACCAGACATTTTCAGTGAGGGCATGCTGGAGTTCCTTTCATCAACTCTACAGTTCTCATAAAAGGGAAAGCATGTAGATATGTAGTTGTATGCTTGAGTTTTGAGAGCAACAGCCCATTATATTTTAATCCTACTTAAATTATGAGCAGAAAAGCCTCTGAGCAGCATGACTTCCCAAGTTCTTACTTGCACTTTTGATGCTTCAATGACTGCAGGTGTACTCAGACCTCCTTCTGTAGCATTTGCATTGGCTGGAAGAGGTGCATAAGATTTTGACTGATTTAGAAACACATAATATATAGTAACTGGGACTTCCTGGGTAGGAGGCATAATATCTAAATATTTTCAAGAGGAATTTTCACTAGTGACATTGAATAATGTCTCTGCAGTGTTGTTACTCTGCCTTTTGAAAATATATCTAAGGGAAAAAAAATCTCTGATTTAAAAAAAATAAATAATCCCCAGTGGGTATTCATCTTCATTTTGCAGTTTTTATTTAAAGAAATATAATTTTCTTGGGCTAAAAGCCAAGACATGGTGAACAATAGTTGCACTTAACTGAACAGCCCTGAGAAACAAACCTGAAAAATAAGGATATTTGCTTTCACTTGGCACATTTGGAATGATGTGGTTTTGTGAGGTGTTGAAGGCTAGGATTTCTCAAAAGAAGCAGTTGTTCACAACAAATAGTGCTGTTGATGTCCCTGGGTTGTTTCATGACTATTTTAATAGGAGTTGTCATTGTTTCAAACATTAATTACTGTTCTTAAGCACAAGCTTAAACTTGCCTACTACAGACAATTTTGTTCAGAGAAAACCCTTCCTGCCTAAAACAGGCTTATATCAGATGACCAAAGCTACCCATTAAGTCATGGTGAATCAAATCCTGTGATCTAGCAAAACCACAGGAAAAAAATTATTCTTTGAGCACTAACTTGGGTCTCTCACCTCCTTGTCCAGCTGTTTCCAACAACTGCATAGAAAGAGTATCTTCAAGATGTCCATCTGTGCTGGTTTAAAGTTAAACTGGTGGGAGAAATGAACCCGACTCAAGAGAGATTACAAGTCAGAGCTACAATTTACTAAAAAGATTGCAATAAATGCAATGATACAGACAAAATTTGGTTTTAACCCGCAACAACCAGATGTATAACCCAGCACAAACAGAATGGTGTTCATTAGCCCCTGTGCTGAGCACCAGATGGTCCCCCTGAACACAAAATAAAAGGAAAGGAAACCTGTTGGTGAGAATGGTGGTCACAGTCTGGTTGAGAGTGAGTCACGTTCCTGTTGAGGTTCTGGTCCTCCTCTGGATCTGATGAGTGGTACCAGAAGTCCCAAACCCCAAAGATTATATATGGTCAGGTTCAGGTGGAAATGCCCAGTACCTCCCCCCAGGGTAGGCAGTTCCACAATGGGTCATTTAACTCTGTCAGTCATGGAATATTTTTGGAATCTTTGATGGTCTAGGTCGTTGTAGCTGCCAACTGTGCCAGTCCCTAATGGCCCATTAGCAGACATGATCCCCCCTCAGGCTGGGTGTGAAGGTGCTGATGCCTCCCTGGAGGGGAGTTATCACAGCTGAGTCATTGGTGTGAAGACAGAAACACTCCCCTGTCTCACAGGGTTCTTTAACACCCACCTAGCTGAGGTGTCAGGTGTGCCCTGGGCAGCTGATGCAAACGATCCATTTGTAACAGTTCATGAGAAATTACATAGAGGGTGTAGAATACACCGTTTTGGTTACACCCACACAGTGATAAACTGGTCCCAGCCACTGTAACTTGGACACTGTCTTTCTGCCAAATTTAATTAAGTAGGATAAAAAGTTCAAAGGTTTTGGTGGAAGATTGCTAGATTAAACCAAGAGAGCATGCTTCCAGCATCTTTAGGAAAGCACAGTATTCCCAAGTAGAGAGAATTACTGCCTCTTGAAGCAATCTGCTTTTATAAACACATTGCTGAAATTTGCCTAAAAACTAAGCCATCCTTAGAAAATGAGATTCTGTGCAGGCATATGCCAACATATTTCTGATAAGCTCAACTAACTGACTACCCTTCTGGAGTTATTTATTTAGCTCTTTTCAAATTATTTAGATTTTTAATTAGAAGCTCGATGGCATTGAATTTTGGCAACTTGATAGCAGAAGTAACTGCATCTTCTTTAAAGAAACAGCTTTCCAAGTGACATAACCCTGTGTGAGAAAGAGGGGGGAGGAGGTGGGAACAGCCTTTCCCATAGTATCCCAGGAAGAAAACAACTTCATGGATTAGGAGCTTAATTAGGACTGAAATCCATAGCAATAAGTGGGGAACAAATATAGTTAATTTGATTAAGTCTCAGAGTGAATGAGTTGCACACTGCATTGATTACTTTAAAGCAAATAACAAAGGCAAGGCCGTTTACTTTATGGTACTATTACTGCAAATGAAATCAGCATCAAACAGGTTGCTGGGGAGTGTAGCTAAGACAACCTCATAACCTCATCTGCTGATAAATGAATTTTTGGCTAATCAGTACACTCAGCATGGAGGCTACTCCAGCAGACTGTAAATGAGTCACAGCAAGGCAGGTACCCTCCTAAACAAGGAGGCTAAGAAATAAATAAATGGGCTCTGAATATGCGGTAAAGGTCAAGCAGTCTTTGTGTTTGAGAGAGTTCTTCAGAAACATATCCGGGGGAGGGCAAGAAGAAATTATATTGATTATGCACAATGCAAGAGAGCAATTTGTAGGGCTTTATAGGGGTATTTACATCAACAGACAGACACCAGAATAACCTGTTTGAAACAAAATCCTGGGATTTTTGCTGCTGACATGAAAAGTGAGAGTTTCATAGAGCAGCAGGAGAACTGAGGAGCAATCTCTCTAGTGGTTCATTGCAATATTGATTCTCTGCTACAACTCACTGTGATCTTCTGTAGGGCTGCCTGGCCAGAGATATCTTGGAGTGTCATTGCCTCTGCAGATGGTGTTACCCGGAAAAGAAAGCAGGGCTTTCCCCCCCGCTCCATGCTAGTACACCAAGTCTGCACTCACTGAGCGACAGATAAACCAGCATGCTCTTTTCCTTAAAGTTTACATTGATCAGTCAGATGCTGTACTGAGAGTAGTCCATGGTAAGACTGAAGAGAGCACTTCTCCTTAGCTCCTTTTGTTGAGGAGGGCACTTCAATACAGAAGGGTGGTCCTTAACATATTGTGTTGTCTTTTAATTAGCATCAGGCAAATTCTAACCGCACAGCATTCCCTGAGAAGGTAAGCACTCCCTAAAAAGCTTGTGGGTATGCGAGTGTGAACCATCCCTGTAGAGCCTACTGCACTTGGTATTAACACAGGAGAAATAGTTGCCCTCCCACCCATTTTGGATAATTCTATTGATCCTGCATCTCTGAAAGTGTGATAGTTAACTGTTTGAAATTTGGAGACAGGAATTCTTCAAAAGCCCCTGCATCTGTTCTCAGTCCAAGCAAGCACTCTCCAGAGGCCAACTTCCCATAGGCCATCATGCATAATGTGGATGAAACCTCTTGAATTATTGATCTTGCAGAGGCATATAATTGTAGCTTACACAGTGTGTTTACTCTCAGTGCTTTGATTTATCAGATCTTATAATAATGTTCTCACTTTTGGCGCTCGTAAAATGCAACTGGCTTGCAGTTTAATAAATATTGACTTCTAGCCATTTGCTGCTTTGTGATTATTTCTCCTAAAGAACAAACTGATTGCTTCCTTCATTCAGATCCACTGCAAATGGTGCAGGAATGGAGTGCTTTGAATATATCATTTTCCCAGCAACGGAAGACCTGTCTCTGCAGTGCCCTTCCCATGGTTGTAAGATCAGGGCACGGTTTCTCTAACTGATGTGCACCTGAAAATATTTGTGGTCACACTAGAGGTCAACAGGCATGTCTCCTCCCTGGAGAGAGAACCTTCTCCCAGCCTTTTTTTTTTGTGCTGTTCATCACTTTTAACAAATTAAGCAGTTTTGCATTGCTCTGATTAGAAAGAGGAGAATTCCTGTGCTTACCTACTAGATTATGTGTTTGACTCTCTCCTTGTTGAATTATTGGTGTGTGCAGGACAGTGGGCTAGGGCTGCCTGTAGAAGTCCTGCCAGAATGGGGCAGAGTCCAAGTGGGTCTTCGCTTTAAGCAAGACAAATAACCTAGCCTCATCTTCCTACTTCTGGAGAGCCATTTTCTCCTGTTTCCATACCAATGTTGCCTATGTATCTTGAAGATCTTTTTAGATCATTCCCTGCTTCTAACCCAAGCTGCTCATTTTCCAGTTTGCATCGGTGCAGTTTCTCTCTTATGTGTTATCATATTTCCACACTCCTTGTATGACTGACATTAATCATAGTATTAAACTGAATACACAGTGGAAGTATGTAGCAGCTGACAGTCATGACAGCTTTCCAAGAATGCCAAATGCTTCTGTTTTGGATGGCAAAGAAAAAGAATAATGAGTTTTTATCACCTGAGTGACTCCCACTGTCCTAGAGCCTTTTTCCTAAGTTGAAGACTCTGTGTTAGGTGGAATACAGACACACAGTGGGAGCTTGCCAGTCATGCTACTTGTAGCTCAACAAACTAGAGAGAAGCCATGGAAAAAAAATATCACAGATGATATCCTAGATTCAGATTACTTTTCCTTGACTCTCACAGCAAGTCCATTGCAGATCCATACAATCTATATTTCCTGCTTGTCAGTCCCATATTATAACTCACAAGCTCACCTGTCCACACCTGTCAGTACAGGAGTCAGGACTAACAACTCTAACCAAGCCAGCAGACTTGCAAAATGTCCTAGGCTGCATTTGCAATGCTGCAAGCACTGAGTTCCCTGGCTGTCTTTCTGTTAATTGACAGTAATACCAGAGCAGTCAGTTCAAAGGCAAATTTCTTGTCCTGCCCTCTTTTTTTGAATATCCTTTATCTGCTTTGTCAGTAGATACTGCAAGTCTGCTCTTTGGATTTGATCATATTTTGAAATTACTTTAGTTGAATTTAATTTATTTAAATTAGAAACTATAAAAATTAAAAATTAGCTTTTTTCCTAATTGGTTTATTTTTGTGCTTAATTATATATTTCCTTTCTCTTTGCCCATTGGTAAAAATGTAGATGCATTCATCCCAGAAAATATCAAGCTAGTTCCTCTGTTATTAGTGGAGTTTTGTTTATACCAGGTCAGGATTTGGCCTATAACCACATAACCCACTTTGTCGTAGCAAAGAGCAATGTGTTTCTGTGAGTTTCTAATTCTCAGGAATGATTTGCCGAGCTGTGACTACCGAGCACTGATAGCTAAGTCTTGGTGAGGAAACATTTCCCTTCAACACTTCTGGCTCTTGCCTGGTCTTTCCTGGCAGACACTCTGCAGACAGAGATGAGGTGATCCAGAGGAATGTGTGGAAGGAAACCTCAACCTGTCTTCCAGCTTTCTGTTTGCGCTTCTGGCTACATGTAGAAAATGGCAAGGGTGGCCTAAATGCATTCACATTTTCTCCTGGTGTCCTCATTTCCCTCTCTGAGGTCTCCTTTTCTCCTGTGTCCCCCTGGTTAGAGAGAGTGTGCTGAGCAGGTGAGAGGCAGCCCTAGGTGCTGTGCTTACATTTTTCCTGCCTCCTGGGGCCCTGCCTAGCTCCAGTATGAGAGGTACTCTCTCCAGCTGGATCTCCCTTGGTGCCAGCATAATTTTGGGTGATAAAATCGTGACCACTCTTGAGACTTTTTCTTCCTGCTGATTTCTGGCTGTAAATTTTCTGTATTTTGGAACCTTAAGTACGCAAGCAGACAAACCTCAAAAAGAGGGAAATGAATGTTTGGCTGTCACCAATCTGAAATTTCTCCTGGTAGCAGTGAAGTTGGTGTCAGTTCCTGTTATTGGTGTAACAGGGTTGGTGTGTTCTCTCTGCAAACACAGATCTCCACATCTGCTTCATCCACTAGATGGATGACATAAAGCAGCTTACTTTACAGCAAATACTTTATGCCATCTTTAATCTGAAGTGTATTTCTGTACTCTGCCAAAACACTTCGGTGTGAATTTCTTGTTAGGCCAAATGTATGTTTGGAAGCCTTGATCAGTGCTGCAGAGAAAGATTTGTCTCTGTGAGAAAGATTGGTGCAGACAGACATTGATATAATTGTATTAGCAGTCCCATACTTCTCAGCACGTGTGCTCAGTGTGTAACTACAGGGTAGCTGAGAAACTCGATAGCACAAGGACGGGAAAGGGTAGTTGATTTTATTTTCTGTGTCTGTATCTATCACCTGCCTGCCTGCCTGCCTGCCTGCCTGCCTGCCTGCCTGCCTGCCTGCTGTATTTCCAAGATGTGATATCCAACCTCTGTAACTGAGATCTTTAGCACCAGCTAATAGATCCGAAAGCTTCCACCCCCAGCAACTTTAATGGGAATGTGTCTTGGGTTTTTTTGGTTTTGTTTGGGGTTTTTTATTATTTTTTTTAGAATTGTTGCTTTTTCCTCTGAAGATTTGCCTGACTGTGTCCATCCACATGGGTACAATTTCCTTAAGCTGATGCAGTCTTGTAGTTTTATATTGTGAAACGTTGCCTCAGGAGAACCTCTGAAGGTTAGCTCTGTCATCTCTGGATCAGTAACATTTTGCAAACATACCATATCAAATTAGAGTAGTCTTTCCCTGTTCATCAGAAAAGTAGTAACCTGAACTACAGTGTGTTTCTTTTTTCTTTCCTGGTTGCAGGATTGTGGCTGCCTTTTTTTCTTTTTCTTCCCTGCCTCACACTTTTGTAAGATATACCAGTTGCAGATGAGCAGCAAATTATTCTTTGTTGTTTATTTTAGCAGAGACATCAGCAACTTCAGGTAGCTTTTTCATGAGTTATGCAGCATTACATAGGTGACCTTATAAACATGAGCATACTAAGCCTTACACATTCATGGAGAGGGTAGGAAGGTAGTCTCCTGATTTTACACAGAGGGAAACTGAGGACCAAAGTGTTCATCAGAAGTCATAAATGATGCCACTGTCTGGTTGTCCAGACAGTTTCCTCTTGAATCCCTTCATTCCAACTAAATCACAAGGACTGCATGCCCTCCCTTCTTTCCTTTGGAAAGAGATCTATAGTGCAGAAATTCTTTTCACAGAATTGTATGTCCTTAATAAAATTCAGCTCCAGTTATGACCCTGTGAGATGATTAGTGAATTAGAGTTCTTAATTAGCATTTTGCATAATTCATGGCAATTACAACATTCTCATGGATATGATTGTCAAGGTGCAGATGTGCAAACGTGCAGCTATAATTTTCTCATCTAAATAACTCTTTTGGTGAAACCTCTAATTTTTTACAACTCTATTGTGTAAGGGCCATTATTCCTGTTGTTATTTTTAAGGCATTAGAAAATGGATGTGAATCTCACTTCAGCTTCAATAACTGCAACTAACTGTTTTCAGAAGCTTTAAAAACTGTCATAAAAGTTTGCTTCTGGGGGAGAACTAGGCATTTGAATTTTCTGAAGGACTTATCCTACCCAATTTTTAACATCCCACAGGGGATTATATTGCAGTTTTTCACTTACAATAATAAAACAAAAGCTAAATCCAGTATGTGCACTAGCCAAGATTTATATGGCTGGATTGTTAATGGATTGAGCTCCCATTATTTCTTCAGCTGGAGATAGATTTCAAAGTTCTTTGTGTTGTGCAGATACCTTCCTTTTGTCAGAAATATATGAAGTATTATGTATCTAAGATTATTAGAACTAGCTTTTTGGGTACAGGAAAATCTGAGTGACAGCCAAATAGAGGAGGAAGTTGGTCATTGCAGAGTTAGAACTCCTGAACTTTCCAAAATGCTGTCCTTCAGAAATCAAAGACAATGGCACAGAAATCAATGAGCCAGATGATCAAAATGCAGTTGCACCCAACTCAACACTTCCAGGGACAGCTCCTATTTTAAAACAAATTACTGAGTTCCAAGTGACAAATTTGAATTTCTACTTCCTTCATTAAGTGTCTACACTGATGGTATTAAACGTAATTAATTTTATCTTCATAATTATAATCTAATATGTAAATCCATTTACAGTATTCCATTCTATTAAAGGTACAAATAAAAATTATAATTTCTAAACAAAAGTTAAGAATTTCCTTAAGTGAAAGGCATTTGTAATTTCCCACAGGAAATTTGAATCACTTTTGGATTTGTAGTCACAGAATATGTAGAAGTTCTGTGCAGTCAGGATGTAATGGAGAGAAAGTGCCACCCTTATATTCTTAGGAGAGGTAAATGGCACTCAGAGGAGCCTGGACTATATGTTTGGACATACATAATTTTTAGCAATTGGTACTTCCTTCCAGCATCCCCCAAAATGACTAGCTTGTAGAAGCTTACCAGTCCTTTCTAGCAGGAGTTCTTATCCAGATAAGGATAACTCTCCTTGCTGACCCTCCTCTGCCTATTGAATGTGAAGATAAAGCAGTTGCCCTCATCAGTTGCAGCCTGGTTGCCTCTTTAAGGCAGGACTTTCTTACCCCATTTATATTTTCCCCTAGAAATTTCTCTCTGTTATTGAGGTCCCCATCTTTCCATGCTCACGTTCCACAAAGCAGTGGTACCAAAATAAAGAATCAGATCCAGAAAAAGTAGTTACTTATTATTTTCAGATGAAATGTTGATGTTTCTTATCTATTTTTACTACCTTCCTTTAATGTTGTTGTTTTGAGCACTCTGATGCTGCTTACTCCCTAAATGTCATTCACGCAAATGTTACCTTCATCTGGTTTATTCCCTTCCTTTCATTCTGTAACTCTTCCTTTAGCCTTAATGCAATATGTGGAAGTGCATGGTGCTGTCCAGGTATTTTTCTGTTTGCTAGTTTGTGAATTCTCAGCTTCCCTACTCAATATACTTATATTAGGAAAGCTTTTAATGGATTTTAAACATGCGTCTTTTAAATTGTCTACAACTGCAATCAGCTTGGCGAGAAAAAAATCAAATCAACAGCCCCCCCCCTCCCCCCAGTGAAATTGGGCACTTTGCTCCCCAGCATAAGAGGAAAAATGAGTATGAATTGCTAACCTTGGAGGGGAGTTGGAGGACACAGGAACCCAGCTTTCCTTCCAGTGAACACAGTGGCAGTTTTGCCTCTGGCTAGAAACGAGGAAACACTCAAACAAAACTTCTCTTCTTTATGTCCTTTTTTCTCCCTGACAGGGATATCTTGTTCATGTTAGCCAAAAGCATTTATGAATTGGGTCAAATAATTTCAGCCAAGGGAGGATAAGGTTGATAAGAGTTTGGGAAAACCTTGAAATATTTCAGGTTTTGTTATCTGAATGACATTTCTCTTCAGTTCGTTTCTAACATTTAAAGGAAAAAATACATTCTTCCATAGAGGAGAGGTTTCTATTTTCAACTAAGTGAAATATTTTGACAAATCAAGAGTGTATTGTACTTTCTTCTAAACCAAGGGGAGGGGAACCAGAGGAAAGGGAAATTGGTTTCTGTCGAAGACAAATGTTACAATTTTGGTGTTGTCAACCAGAGAACTTATTCTCTCACTTCAATACTTACTGGAAAATACTTAACCATGGAAAAAGTATTTGAAATACCAAATTATACAGTAATTTGATGCTTTTTCTATCTGTAACCTTGAAAAATCTTATCACAAATAATTGGTTAAAATTAAATAAATAAATGCTGGCTTCCAGCTATAGTCTGTCTCTTGGGATTGATCAGAGTGATCCATGGGCATGCTTCAGTTCTTGTTCAGGTCCCCTCTGAGCTAAAATACACTAGGGGATATTTTCAATGTCACAGGGGTCAGTGGGGTATCCAGTTCACAGGCATGGCAAATGGGAGCCTGGGGGCTCATCTGATCCCCCTTGAAATTAAACTTCTCTGACCTAGATCTTCTTCAGTCAGAGAGCAGCATGGCAGGGAGGTCCTTTGTATGGCCAGTCCCAAAGCAATCCTGGCTTTTTCTGCAAAAAGGCTCTGAGCTGTGCTGCCATCAACATGTTCCCCATGTGAGTGCTTCTCTTCTGTGGCTTTGTGAGGTTGTAGGAAGACTGACTGCTCCATGTGGCTGTGAAACACACCTCTGAACCCTCTGACTCATGAAAATAACACCATTCTTTTCCATAACAAGAAAATATGTATCTGAGGCCAGTTTGTGTGACAAGTTTTCACCTGATGCATTCCTCACCTGGAGTAAGAAACTATAGTCATGTGGTCTGCTTTAATTTTGTTTATGGTGTTGCAGATTTTGATCTCCTGTGCTGTATTTAGTCTGCTCTATGTCAGCAGAGTGTTTTGTGGTCACTATTGTGTATGAGTGGTAAAGGTAGCATGGAATGTTTTGGATTTAGCATGTTTTTTGTAGTTTCTTCTACTTGTGGGATGCCCGTTTGATGACCTTGGAAATCCTTCCGGGTTAGTGATCTCAAAATTCTGATTTCCTTTCAAAATTGCCAATATATTAAACCTTTTTTTTTTGGTCAAAATAATTTCAGAATCATAGAATCATAGAATTGTTTAGGCTGGAAATGCCTTTAAGATCTTTGAGCCCAGCTGTTAACCTAGCAAAGAGCCAAGAGATAAACCATGAGAGCGAGGATGCAGAAGCTATACAAGCCAAGTTTTCAACGTGTTGGCATCCAGTGGCTGTATGACAGAGACCCTGTCAAACCCTCCCTGCCAGTCCTCCAGAGATCTTTGCTCAGATGTGTCTCCCTTGAGGCAGAAAATAAAGAGGAGGTTGACAGTGATGAAGTGTAGGGAGTGTACATGTATGGAAGAGCTGAATGGCAGAGCAAGATTCATATCTGCTGTTACACAGGGTGATGCGGGAGTAAACAAATGGTTAAGGGAGCACAGCAGGGTGAAGGGCATCTTGAACACAGATGGGAATGTGGTAGGCAGAACATGGCAATAAACATGAGCAGAAAGGTAGTGGATTAGAAAAGAAGTTACAAAGGGCAGAAGTGAGCAAGGAGCTACAGAGACTTAATGTTCTATCTTCCAGGAGCACTTCATAAGCAGTGCAAATTTTATTGACCTGTCCATGAATCTTAAGGCATCTCTCAATTTTCATACTTATAAGGTACTGTGATTATTGGGCCTGACCTCTTGGGTGGTACAGACTATCAAATTTTACCCTGTGATTATTGCATCAAGTTTTATGTTTTTCTGTCCTAGCTTCAGTAGTAAACTTGTTTTCAAAGCCTCCCCTTGGAGGCAACATGTTCAATTCATCAGTCCTCTTTGAACCATCTCCACATTGTTTTTCTCTCAGTGGGCTTTGTGTGGCCAAGAGAGGCTGTTAGGGACAAAATCAGAGGCTAGGGAGAGTGAAATGAAAGCTGAAAACAGTTTGGTTAGTGCAAACCTGTTAATTGCTCAAGTTGACAGCACACTTTGGCAGTATAAGACACCAATAAAACTGCATCTACGTTGTACCACTGTACTATTACAATACTTTGAATGGACAAGATCAATTTACTGCACTTTCAATCTAGTCTTAATTTAATTTGATTCCACTAGTATTTCACTGTAAATAAACTTCTGTGTGTTTTCTGTAGAATAGGAAATAATGTTCACGTGAAGTGAAACGAGACTTATATGTCAGCAAGCGTGGAGTATATTCTCAAAATGGTAAGAGGAGAAAAAGTAGTAAAAGAAGGTAAGGAAAAATATATTGTCCATAATTCTGTCAAAAGGGAGAGCATCTCTGCTTGAAAAATATATAGGAAGCTTCAAAGACTGCTTAAAGTGCAAAGAAAAAATGAAAACTTTCACAATATAGTATTTGGATAATAGAAGATCCATCAAGCTTTAATTAGAAGTTCAGTGCTCAAGTTAAAGATCTGTCAAATATCTTGGAGGAAAGAGTGGTTTATACTCTGAAAACAGCACATGAAGTTGAAAGGATCTGGTTAGATCAGTAAGCCTGATCCTTCATATATTCGGAGATCACCCACATGAACAGAATTTATTATGGTCAAGATTTCTATCATATTCTATTACTGAGCAGGTGTTTTCAGACTTCCAGTAATGGATTTATGTTCTTTTTACCCACAGAGAACAGGCAGTTTATGCTAAGGACCTGAATCTCCAAACACTTAAGCATATACTTAGTTCTAAGTGTCCGCAAAGTCCACCTGAAATTGATGACCTGTACTTTCAAAGAAGATACACGAACAGATACATGAACATTGGCAAACTTTGCCACCTGGGCACACTGCTGTCCAGGCCAACCATTCCAAATTACTTTTCTGAAAGATTCAGAGAACGTATTCCTGCATACAATCATTTTTTAAAAGCATAAGCGCTTTGTAAGTACAAGAGGAAATTCTGCAGTAGAATCCTATTGCACTGTGTGAACAGCTCATTCTGGAGCCAAAGTGTAGCAGGTCTGATCCTCCTTTTTGCAAGCACTCCTATTTGCGTCTCTGCTTTTATGCCTAGCAGGGGAAGTGCTGGTACAAAATGATGAACATTACACTGCTGATAGCAAATCTGTGCTTGTACTAAAGTTGTTACAGCACAAAAAGACGTAGTTCCTTCCTCTTCCTTTGGAAAAGTAAGCTGAGTAAGTTCTGAGGGCAGTAATGAGAAAAAAACCTTCTAGGAAGCAGGATGATCTAGTTACAAATAAGCTTTCAAATATACCTGGGCAGTTCTACACAGAATGTACCTTTTATAAGTGATGCTACCCTGTTTGGATATAAAAGCCCTGTGTAGCCCCTCTGTTGTACTGTACTGGTTAACCTTTGCATGGTTTAACAACATCTATGGTCCCAGCATATATTTACATATATAGCTCAATTATGTATCAGCTGTGCTGGTAGACAATACTGACCTGAATATTGCAAGAGCTGAGCTTATCTTTTTTTTTTTTTCCCCCTGCAGTGCACTTGCACAAGATGCACTTGAAAGAGGGTCCTGGTGTGTATTTGTAATGTGGACATGACTATAAGAATCATGAAGTACCATTAAGTATATTTTCACTTTCAAGAGGAGCATATATATCAAAGCCAGAAGTTTCAACTTTATCTTTTCTTTTACTTTACGGTTTACGTTATTGAAAGATTTACAGCAAAAGATCCTAGTCTCCCTCATGCTTTGATAAGAAGTGCTTTATTGTTCATGTGTTTCTCTCACCAGGCTCCAGCCTCATTGATCAGTATGTTAGAGTGAACTCTTCCTCCTCCTCTTCTCAGCAATGTGCCCTGACCAGCATTTTTTATTTATTAATGAATCCATGTATCAGGCTGTTCTTTCTATGGAGGGAGAGGGGCAAAGAGAGCACCAGTAATGATGGCACTGGGTTGATTTAGCAGGAAAGAACAGAAGTGACTGGCCAGCACTGTTTTTTCCATTAGTTGCATGTTCCAAGAGGGCTGAATGCTGTTGTCTTTCTGCATGACTGCTAATGCATACACCAGTGCTGGTTTCTGCAGCAGCCCTTGAGTGCTGCTCAACTTGGCCAGCATGACATCTTTGGCATGTAATTAATTTTGACTGAAAGCTTTGACAAACAGAAACACTGGATTTGTTTCAGAGTCTCTTCAGAGAGCTTTCATTTTTGAATGTTCTGAGAGTCAGGTGGGTACCAATTTAATGAAAACACTCAACAAAGCCAAAAGCTTCTTGGATTTAAAGCACAAAATATTGCTCCTATCCTTCACAGTAAGATAATTGAAGAAACTCAGTGTTCCCTTCACTGAGTCATTGCAGAAATCTACATGAGGCTTCGAAGCAAGTGTGTGACACACTACTGTATTATGAGGACTCAGGTCATCCTTCTGTGCATTGACCCCAGGGTAATCCAAAAGCAGAGATCTGGGACACCATTCCTGGAATATTAGTTACATCATGAAGTACTCCACTGACTGCTTGTGTCTAGTGGACAGCAAATAGTGACAATACACATCTTTCTGTTTGAAACCTATTTCAGAAATACAGGCTTGTACCTAGATCAGTATGTTCCAAGAAATCAGAGTTGTTTTGCAAACTTTGTGCTCTTTCATGGTCTGATAGCTGGTTGACCAGTCTCCCTGACAACTTGAGCAAGAAGAGAGGACATGGTAACTGGAGCTGTTAGTATCACTCAGACCAGTGTACATATGTGCCTTGCTGGAAAGTTGCAGCATCTCTGGTAGCTCCTACCTGTGCTTTCGGCAGACATAACTGTCCAAATGCTCTCTAGATGCTAAAGGTTTATGCTGCTGCTAATAAAGGGATTCTGCCCTAGATGAGCATTTGATCTGAGCCAAGAACGTTATAGCATGGCTACTTTTAGTTTGCTCAGTACATCAGTGTTTGCTTTTACATCCTACCACTGAAGTATTTACACAGATCGTATTCACTGTGGAGCTTTCAGTACAGAAAATTCTTTCTAATACATGACCAGAGCACTCTTGCTAAATTCCACTGGTCCAAGCTATAAAACCCATACATCTACTGTTAAAATGTGGTTTTGATGTGCCAGATACCCTCTGGCATTCAGAAGCCTCTGATGTACTATAATTATTATTATTTGGAAGAGAGATGGTGAACCCTATTTGTGCTTAATCACAACAACCCAGAAAGATATCAGTGGAGGGGCACATTTTACCCTAACGTGCTATTTGAACTCTTCGGAAAATGTTGAATTACCCCTACAGCTATTGCCGATTAACTACTTAATGAAGCATCTGTGACTGCTGGCATGTGCCAGCCATGTCACTGTGATGCTTGAAGGACGATGGAGATTAACTAAAAGATTGATCATGGTGGTTTCTTATGTAGCAGTCAAACAAATCTAATAATGGGCACTTGAAATTTAAATTTGCTTTGAAAAACATTATTTTGCTGTGATATTAACATTTCTTTTAGGACCTACCCTTTTAATTTTTTTAAAAAATGTACCCTTTCCTGCTTCAGCAATGTAATCTCTTTACCACACAGAGTTTTTATTTACAGCCACTTTTTCTGCCTCTTGTTTCCATTTGCTTCTGTACAAATACAGAGCAACAAGATTTGGTGCATGAATTTATGTGAATAATGCAGATATAAATGCCATATCAGATGCATTAACATAAGTAAATATATAGCTCCTTATGTCTTCATACATGTGAAGTCTATGTATGTACATACATATGTTTATGACTACATACAGAAAGGTATTGTCTAGGCATATGCACATAGATTATATATTTACAATTTTAAGTATGCAAAACCTTTAACTTGTTAAAAAAAGAGGAAGGCATGCATGTATGGCTGTATTTTTGTGCTGTATCAAATACTATTTTGCCATAATCCACAGTAGTGCCCTGAATATTCACTGTAATATTAGCATTAAATGGTTTCAACGTAAAGCTTATTGCACCCGGAAACATCAGGATTCAAATCAAGGCAATCTATCCTTTCCAAAAGAGTTGTTCTTGTGCTGCAATGGAGCCTGGCTCCTGTAACAGCTGGACTGTGATACAGAGTAAGCTTAAGATTGCACTGGGCATGACATTCCCCCAGCAAGAGCAATGGGTGTGTTTCCTTCAAATATTGCTATGGATCTCCACTCAGGTAGAAGTGGTTGATGCATTTTCTGCTTTGAAGGCTTCCACTCTGCCAGGGCTCTTAATGTAGGATTAAAGATCCCATTTTGTTTCCAAATGAATGAGGATGGACAACCACAAAGATGTATTTATCGTATCTTGTGGTTACCAAGGGCTCATGTTGCATTCAGAAGATCTGGTTTATTTTGTGCCTGGCTCCTCCTGGTTGAGCAGCATCCCAGCATTTCCCTCGTCTCAGGCTTTAGGGAGGAACTGAGAGTTTCTCCAGCTGTGAATCACTTCTGAAGCTTGTGAGAGCAATCAAGCACGCTGAAGTTGGACATAGATGATCAAAGTTTTTTGGGAAGAGCATGTGTTATAAGAATCTCATCTGGGACCTGTTCTGTCTTGAAGAAAGCAGGATTTCTGTCTTTTACTGGCCTCTTGTGTTCTCAGCTGGACCAGAGAGGGTTTGCTTTGCTTGAAAGAGTTCTAGGTACTGTGGGTGCTTAGGCAGCAGGGCAGTCCTTGCTGGCTCCTCCTCATTGATGCTTCTGGAGTGATTCATTAAGGGAAAGACAAAAATTACAAGACCTAGGTTTCTTATTAAGAGGGCAGCCCTGAATGTACATGGTAGAACATCTGGACATCTATGGATGTCTCAGGGAGAGGTTGCAAAACAGAGCCTGATCTGGGTATTTTTGAGCACATTATAGAAGTGTGTGTCTTTTGAGAACCATGATTTTATTGCTATAGCACTGGCTGGAGTTGCAATCAGATATATGTTTTAGGGTACATCTCAAGTTGGCTTGTTTTTCATATGTCTGAGATGGGAAGTTCAAGATTGCCTTCAAAAAATGTAGTCTTTCTGTAACAAGCAATAGTTCGTACTGCAGAACAACAGAGCTGTCTTTGTTGCATAAAAAATTCCCAAAACATTTGTTCAAAGAGGACTTCCCATAATTTATCATGTTTTTGCTCTCTGTTCCTCATGAAAGATTTGCATGATTTCTACACAGTTGTCACCAAATGTTTTTAATTCCAACAATTGTTTTTAACTTTGTATATTGAGGGGAAAAAAAACCCAAAATGTCACTGTTGGTGTTGGTTGTCCTTGACTGTTGGTTAAGGTAACAACATTCCTCTATTATAAAAATCAAAATATGCCCTTCTTAGCTGAGTCACGATGATGTCACTGCTCTTATCTTCCCTATGTTGACCTTGGGGCCAATCCAACTTTCTTTTGTGCATTAAAACAGAATTGCTCTTCAAACAGGGTTGAAATCCTTTGTCGTAGATGCACTGTTCCTAGCGAGTCATTGTGGGTGCAGACTGAGACTACCTTCTGTCTTTCCTCTTGGTATGAAATAAGATTGCTTGTTTGTTCAGGACCAACACAGTGTGTCCTCATCTCAGGAAGGCTCTAGGTGCAGTATATTTTAGGAATGATTGCTGGGGATGGTGATAGAAAGCTGCGGAAAAGCCAAATGAAGTAAGATGCACATAACAGGGGAGCTATGTTACCTCAGCCTTGAAACTTCAGAGGTGATTACAGACAATAACATGTGTCTTGGGACTTGCATGGGAATCTGTATCTCCATCCAGATGAGGAAGGTGAAGTTCTGCCAGAGCAGGTCTCCAGCATCACCCTCCTTGATGCTGCTCCCTGAGGAACTGACAATGAGCCCGGTTTGATACTGATGGATGCAGCCCTTACTGCTTTCTTGCCTTACCCTGCTCTGTGCTATCTCTGCCCAGACAACCTTGCTACCTGGGGAAGAAACCATGCAGGTAGAGGTCTGGCCAAGCCATTGGGCTGGGTGTGAGAGTTTTGGAAGCTGGCTGATACCTAATTTGGTGTAGCTAAGGCCAACAACTGGCAAGGAAAAGGAAGAGCAATTTTTTCTTCCTTTCTCCAGTTACCTGTTTTATGCATGTTGACCAAGACCTTACAATCCTTGTCGCATTTCTGTGCCATTTTGTATTTGTACCCTTTGCCATGCAAGTTCTCAAGTACATTGACTCCATCTCTTCCTACAAGTATTATGGCTTAAATATTATGAGTTTTTTGTAATTTTCCATTTTCTGAGTGTCAGGCAATGAGTATATAAAGATCCTGATATATATGTAGTGTATCTGTCTTTTTGGTACCACTACCTCTTGCGAAAAGACATGATTTTGTAAGAAATGCAGAAGACTGAGCTATCAAGCAGATCCCAGTTCCCCTTCAGACACAGCAGCAGCTTTGTGTTTAAATCCCCCAGGCTTCTGAAAATTCAAGTCTAAATCCCCTGTGTTGCTGAATTAACCTACCTGGATTATTCCCCGTGTAGTATTTTTATTACATTCTTTACTATGCTGCACAGCCATGGGTATGCTTTACTTGTCTGTCCTCTCTCATTGTATCACTGTCTTGCTGTTCATTTCATTCATAAAGATGAATGGGCAGCCTACCCAGGCCTGTGTGAAGTCAAGATTTCAGTACCTGGAGGTTGTATAGATGCAAACAGTTCTGAATCAATTGACTTCATCCTCACTTGCTCTTTGAGTTTTGTCATAAGTAGCCACAGCTTTGTGTAATGGTAATGTGCTTTTATCCACTACAGACTGTAACCAGTGCACTCACAGGAAGCATTTGCTTTTAGAAAGCCATTCTAGGAATATATCAGTTTGTCTATTATGGCAGGTTTTATTTCTCTGTGAAATCACCTAACTCAGGTCACAGTTTTTAATTTCTAAGATATTCATACTTTCAGAACAGAAAAATAAATGCTGCTTGGTACCAGACTGAATTACAAAGGTCTAAAGCTTCACAAACTGATTAACTGCTCCTCAGCAGGTGATCGATGTACAGTCACAGCAGTGTAAAATTAGAGGGTACCCAGTGAAAAACAGGCAATGATCACAAAAGGGAGCTAAAGGCTGAAATATGTTTAAAACATATTTAAATCATAGCAGGAGCTCCTGCCTTCGTTCACTGAGCCCTTAAGCTTGTGGCTAACTGTAAACACATGAAGTAGTGAGTTACTAGCTCTGGTATAGAACTAGAGAGGAAGCCTAGACCATAGCTTGTATTTCAACTTTTTGTGTGAGAAGACAGAGCAACTCTGAGAGTTGCACCTGTGGCATCCCCAGGCACTTTCTCCTCGAGAAAGGGGGTTATACTTAAATTAGATTCTTGGTTTTCAGCTCTTGGCCAAAAGCTCCCCAGAAAGTAGACTTTGAGAAGGGGAAGAAAATAGTGTATTTCCCAGCAATTTACTTCAGTCTCAGTGGTTTAGTGGAATATTCTGTCTTGGGCAGCAGGGATCTCAGTGCCCATAAAGTAATATTGTTAGTACCTGCACATCCATATTAAAAAAACTTGTGTCTGTGCCTGCAGATCCCTTTGGGACTCCAGAGCCCACTCAAAATGAGAACTGAGCTCACATCTGTGGCCTGTGTTTGCCTGCTGCTGCCTGTATGTAGGTGTTGGCTGAGGCTTCTCCTGTTCCTTCCATTGCCTTCTGTGAGGAGGTTAAACAAAAACACAATAAAACTCTGGGCTGGGCATTTTTCACTGTAGCTCAGAGAGACATTTTATTCATAGTAATTTCTTTACTTGTGTCATAAATCCTTCTTCCCTTTGTGCTCCTCGAGGAGATTAAAATTAAGGGCATCACCTCTGCCATCGAAACCTAGACCCCCGAGGCCAAGTGATGGTTTCACTGTTTCTGCAGGCTCCCTTGCCCACCTCTTCTTTGATGTCTGATCCTTCTAGTGCACACACTGTCTTTACTTTTTAAATCTGTACAGCCTTATTCTGTGGCTACAAATACCCTACAGATGCAAAATACCCCTTTCTTGTTTTTGTGGTACTTACTAGCAGATGGTGTGTGCAGGGCAGGGAAGGAGAAAGGTAGAATGGACTCAGTAATAACAGCAGAAGGGCAACAACAATGCATAAAGTCTTAATAAATTTTGGTATTGTTTCTCAGAGCATGGCACAGTCTGGTGCACTGGTGCACTTCTTACTGTGCCATCTCTTGGAAGCTGGAAATTGTGGAAATGTCAGGCTTTTATTTTGCCTTTTTTTTTTTTTTTCTTAAAGTAATTTATTTAGGATTTTTGTTCACTTCATTTGTTGATTGATTTATGTATTTATGTATTTACTTTTTTGCTGGCAAAGCTGCATACCAATTTGTTTCTTAAAGACTTAGAACACGAAGGTAAATAAAAAATAAATTGGATCCTTTTTATTAAAATCTTAAGTAGGTTTTAACCAGTTGTAGGATTTGGGGAGGAGAGGGAAGTTTATGTTCATTTTCAGATGCACTGGACTCTTCAGAATGAGTGATGAGTTCAAATCAAGATAAGAAGAGGGCATTAATAAATTGCATCCTCTACCTGTTTATGAGATTTTGAGAAGTGGGTACAATTCCTAGCAAAACACTCCTTTCTGTAACTAATAACCTAGACTGTCATATTCTTCCAGATGAATTTAAGTTCCTTTCCTTCGCAGCACTCTCATGCCTGAAATGACAGTGTAAAAAGTAAATAGAGAAAGTGACAACGTGCTAAATTACCCCTGCATGTCACCCTTATTGTATCACACTGCCCAAGCTGTGCTGGGTGGGTGAAGGGCATGTAGCCTCACTTTCTCTCTCTTCTCATATGCATGTGCTTGTTTCAGACCACTGCTCTACCAAACCTCGTGCAAGCTGAGGATGGAAGGAGAAAATGCCAGACAACTGACTTTGAGCATTTTCCATTCTGTTTCCCTTCAAGGGTGAACAGAACTACCCTAATTATCCTTTGGGACCTGCTGAACAGTCATCTGTAAAGGGTTTATAGTTTTATATCAGAGCCATGCCCTTCCCAGTTGATCTCAGACTTATGCTTGCTCATCCTATCTCAAAACAGGCTTTTCTTCCTTCTCCACTTGCTTCTCCATTGCTGTTCAGATCAAGGGTGAGCTTTCCTGTTTACCAAGCTGTATTTGCATTGCTGCTTATGCATTTATGTGCATCCTACAGTCCTCCCCTCTCTTCTGGGATAGGCCGATGGGACAGGAAATGGGAATTGTGTGCTCCCTCTTGGTCCCCTGGACTTTCTTCACACCCATTCCCACTGCAGTGTAACCAGTGGTCTTCCTTCCCTTAAACCTGGTACAAGGGGTTAGAGAAAGGTCCTTTGCAGCAGCAGGAGCAGCACAGGGGCATGTCTGTGTCCAATCTCTTTCCTTCCCCTCCCCAGCGATTCCCATCTATAGCTGTTTGCCTCCATGTTCCCGGTCTTTTCTAATCTATCTTTTTGTCACACATGCACTCTCTCCTGTGATACAGCTGCTGTCTGCATAGCAGTTGTTTTTGTCCAAGCCTACAAAGCCAGCAAGCAGGGGCCCAAGTGAAAGGGTTGCTTTTTCCATAATAACTTTTAGTGACTGTGGAGTTGTTCTGGCCTCTCAGCTTCCAGAGGGTCTTTTGTGGCTGAGGACGGGAGACTCCTGGGAAGCCTGTCCGTGCTCCTGCTCTCATGCTCCAGCAGTACAAAGAGCCCTTCCCGGATGCAGCACTGCCCCTGGTAGCAGAGGTGTCTCTGCTGTCAGGGAGTCTGACACCCTCCCAGCCAGGACGCCATTCCCAGGGGCCCCTGGTGCATAGATGTGAGCTGAAGGGCAAAGCCGCTTGGAAACCATCTCTTCTTGTTTTGCTGCCATCTGCTTGGAAAGGTGATTGACAGCCAAAGGGTGAAGGGCCACAATCTGTGCTAATTGTCTGAGACCCTTGCTCAAACATGGCTGGAGAAAGAGGGGGTCCCAACAGGCAAGGGAAGAATGGGAACTTTTGTGAGGCCCAACACAGTAAATGCCACCTTTGTGAAGATTTAGACTTGCTGAGGTCAGTTTTTAACAACTTGGGATGCTCCAGTCTTTTCCTCTTTCCTTTATCTCCAAAGGCTCCTCTTCCTCCTTTATTTCTGCTTCATCAACAAGCATTGTTTCAGTCAAGCTTGAATCCCCTTTCAGTGCCTTAGGCAAAGAAAAGACATCCCACCCTCCTAAACAGGACTCTTTTGGGGGTTGCTATTTTTTTGTTTTCCTTCTCCTTGTCTCACATGCTGTAAAGAATGCCTCACTATTCTCAGAGGAATGGGAACATTTGCATATTAATTTAATTGTGTGTATTCATGCAAAACTACTCAACTCAGAGCAAACTAGCCACAATTATTAAAATTAATTTGCAAAGGAAGGGAGCTATTGTTTTTCAAGACAAGAGTTGTCAAAGCTGATGTTTTCCTGTGTACTAAACCCACCTTCCTACTTGCTTCCTGCCCTTATTTGCAGTAGTGCACAGCTGGAGTAATGTAACAAAGTTCTTGGGAAAAACTGGTGTGCAGAGAAAGTTTTATGGAGGCCAGAGCTGGGAAAAAATCCTAGTATTTTTTGGTTATTCCCAAAGCAGGATTTCCCCTCAGTGACTCAGACACCCCTCTACATGCTGAGAGGAGCAAAACAGCCCCTACTACTTTAACAGCAGAGATTAACCCAGCTCAACTCCAGCAGCATGTTTCCCCAAAAAGCTGCTTCTAGCGCTCTTGGATATATTTCCATCTGATTTGGGCATGCCTCTCAAAAGTAACCTGGGTGAAGCTTTTTTTTGCCTGGGGTTGGTGTGTCTGCAAGCCCAAGCTTTGTGTGTGTGCACGTGTACATGTGTGTATAGGTGCAAGTGAAACGGTGGAACACATGTCATCCACAGAAGGAATTACCAGGCTATGGCTGAAAAGACAACTTGTGCAGCATTTCGTGATCCTCAGTAAGAAAATCTTGTCAAGCCCTCATGGTGTTTTTCATGGGAAATACACTGTTAGATAGGAGGAAACTTGCATCCTTTCTCTATGTATTAGGTTATACACATTCCCTTCTATTTTAGCCTTCCCTTTTCTATGCTTTTCAAAATGTAAAGTGTACATATTTTTCAAGTCTGTCACAATCAGCTAGAAGTCAATGTATGTTGTTATTCAATACATGCAAGACTAAATCCTAAATGCTTTCCTGTGTTTATACTTGTTGGCACTTTATAATTAAAAATAATATTGCAGACTTGGCTACCAGCACACAGATGTGCACACAAAGCAGCAGAAGGTTTTCTGGAAATTTTGACAGTTCCATACATAATCCATGGATGTGACATGACCCGTGTCTGGTCTTAAAACGTATTATCAGAACTATCACTGGCACAATATCCAAAGTAATTTAGCTTCAGACCATGCACAGAAGCATAATACATAGGTGCCTTTGCCACATGGCTTTTGCAACATTTGCTCCTGTGTCACTGATAATAAAACTGTCAGAATGACCTTGAGGAGGGAATAAATGTTCATTGATTTGGATGTAAAGCTTCCATAGTGTTTTTCCCACCGTGTGGTATTTGTTAAATGAAAAAAACCCACAAAAATGAGGCTTGCTTCTGCAATCTCCTTTAACAGACACAGATGTAGGGTTTATAGAGATGCAATACGTTTATGAACTGCACAGCCCTCTGGAAACTCCCAAAGGCTTTGAATTTCGTGGTACTGGGAGAAGGGCACTCAAAAGCTGCATAAACAGAAAATACTGGTTTCTGTAACAGCCAGCCTAACAAAGTGCAGGGTGCTGAGCCAGTTTTATTGGAATTCTGTTTACTATGGTGAGTTCATGAAAGTTGTGTCTTTTCCACTGGTCACTTTGGTTTCAGCGAATATCCAGATCCTTTGGATTGTGTCTGTCTTCTTCTTGAGAGTTAATTCCAGCTGCAAGTTCTGGATGTTTAAAGATAAACCTCCTTAAGTTGCTTGTTGCTTGATATTTTGAAAAATCTGTTTACCAATTTACAAATATTAACATCGAGTTCAAAGGGGAATGCCTGACTGCTGGCTTTGACAGTTGGGGCATGCATGGCCTGTCACCAGTCTAGGACACATGATGTCTCTGACAGGCTGGGAAATCCAGTGGATATTCCCAAACAGTGCCCATGCTTAAAGAAGTCTTCTGAGCTATTCCAAACTAGAAATTTTGATTACATGCACAATTTCATAAGGTGCAACACTATAGTTTGTATTCTCTTCAGTAGAGATCTTTTTGGTGGAGAATAAAGTTTTGATCACCTAGGGTGGAAGGACTTAGAGGTTTTAAGGGGAAAGGATGGGCAGTGGGAGTAACTGTGATCAGAAGCAATTGTGCTGTGGGATGGACGCAGCCTGAGAGCTCTCACTGAGGGCAAGGCTCAGCGCGATGCTATTAGTTCTCATCACTCAACTGTGAATTATAAACACCATTCCAACAATTTAGTGTGCAGATCTTGGGTTCTTGGGTTAGAAGCAAAGGCACATTTTAAGCCACACTGTTCATGCTTGTGGCTTCTTTATGTTTAGACACTGCTGTGCTATTTTTAAATTGTGCATCGAAAAAGTATTTTTTTAAAGTGGCAAGTTTAAGTTCTCCTTTCCCATTCCTGTGACTACATACATTCTTTGATGAGAATTTTTCTCAGTGATGTTTGTTCATCTCTTTTAAAAAGGAAGCATATGTGTATTTTTAGTTGATTTGCGAAAGATGGTGACTTATGTGAATTGCTCGGGTGATTTCAGCTGAAATTCAGCACACAAAGGGACAGGACTCTAGGAACAAGTAGAAAATGGTATTTCAGATGTACTCACCATCCAGGCTTTTTGATCTCTCACGTAAAGTGATGTAAAACATAGCTCTGCTTCTGATTTCCAGCTTGCCTCATACCATACGCAAAAGTCATAGTTGAGTTAATTAATTTGAATTAACTACAGGGATTCTTTCCATTGATTTCAGTGGACTGTGCATCATGCTGACATATAATACAAACTTCTACTTCTTAATTAACCCCTCTACTCTTATCTGATCTCTCCAAGTTACTCAGCAGGTGTGCAGGAGAATAGAGATTGAAACCTTGGTCTTGTGTACCAATGAGTATCAGCGAGTGGGTTATCCAGCTGGTTTTTCTGTTGTCCTCCAGCCAAATTAGTGCTTGGAGTGGGGTTTTATTTTTCTAGTGGAAGACAGCAAGAGAAATAGAAAGAAACTTGCTCTGTAGAATGAGGTACCTGCCACACAAGGGAATCCCAGTACAGACTCACGGTACAGGAGCAAGATTTGGAATTTGTTACCCTTGTCAGAGCAAGTCTGCTACCAGCTTTCACCAAGCTTTCTTTTCTTCTTCTAATTTTTAGTGTAACAATTTTTGTTTGACCAATTAGAGTTTAGGGATGTAGAATAATGGTGAGCAGGGCTAAGTGCTATCCAGGAAAATGCCTGATTGGGTTTGAATGAGGAAAGGTGGTCATCTTCCATCATGATACACAGATGCCTGATTCATAAGTAGAGGACTCAGAAATCTTTTGGACGTGAAGCTGAAGATGCTGAAGACATTGACAATGCAAACTTGGTACACTATTAATATAGATGGTCTGTCTTCACAATGATGCCTTTTGCTCTGATAAATTCTTTGGTCATTTTACCAGACCAAAAATATATTGCATGCAAAAGGGCAGTAAAATATCGATATGAGATCATATCCAACTGCCAGTGTTATCCATGCTAATGAGCCTACAGACTGAAATGTCTTAAGTCCTGTGTTCCAGTGGACTCTGGAACATATTTTTCTGGAATTACTAAGAAATTTTGGACTTTAAAGTCTAAGAGTATGCCATTTTTAGAGCTATCATCAGTTTAGATGTTCATAGACATCTTACTTTCATAGATCTTTGGTATACTCAGTCTTTAGTTTCCTGTGGAGTTTATTGAATGTCCAAATATTGTTGCACTTTCAAGTGGCTGTTGAGCTAAGATGACACTCTTGCAATTTGATTCCTTTGATCTTTAATAACCTATCTACCTGCTTCAATTTTGAAAATGGTAGTCAGGCTCTTAAGTTGCATGGACATGCTGAAAATGCTGCCATTTATATCTCATAATGTCAACACAGAACTGGCAAAATTCTCCTTAAAATGTAGGTGTACATACTGCAGGCTGCTTGCTTCCCTGTGTCAAGGGAGGTTGAGACAAACTCCCCACGTTAGTGCATAGTAGGCACAATAGCAAAGATGCTTACTTGCAGAAAAAAAATAATCTTAAAAAGTAGATTTAGCCTGCTTTGCAACAAGGAAGCACAGTAAATTACTGCAGCCATTTACCTGTGTACTTTTGCATCCATTTTCTTAAAACTAATAATGCATTATTGATAACTCATTTCAGAGAAAAAATTGATGTCATGCTCTTTTGTCAATTTTCTTTTTAATTAGTGGTGGTTTTGAGAATTATGTATTAGAAGCTTCTCCATGATTTCAAAGCTGTCTTCTGTGCATTTCTTCCCCATGATCTAAGAGTCACCAAGCAAAATTATGTTAGATGTCAGACTGGGTGATCACAGGAGTATTGTCCAGCCTTGAAGTCATCTTTGTGGTGTTAAATTATGCATCTTCTTTTAGAGACAGCATTATGGAGTCATGTCATCCACCAAGTAAACTGACATCCTGAGCAGGACAGCAACATAGCCCAGTGAAGGATCTGACCTATGGATTATCAGGCTGGCAGAGACCCCAGTTGCTTCACATGCCAGTCTTGTGCATAGTGGTATCACTTATGCACCTCTTAGTTTCATGCTGGGAATAAAGGCAAAAGGTAGAAGGATAATAGAAGGAGCAACAATGGTATTTCTAATGAGAATACAAATACGGTTGTGCTTTTACTGGGATAACTGGAGTAGCTCACAGTTTATCCAAATACACAGGATCCTAGAAACCACCTGACTGGATCAAACCCAAAGACCAGCTGGCTTCCTGCAGTGGGCAGAATCAGAAATGCCAGTGAAAGGGTTAAGACCTGTGCTGTAAATGGATATTAACAATGATCATCTACTCCCATGATCATCTGCTCCCACAGTAAGTCTTCTGCACAGCTGTAATTGAACAGCTTATGCAGCACAATATTGAGTAGTTGTTTCAAAGTTCTTTCTCATGCTGGTAGGTTTGGATAGTTTTGGTACGCAGACAACAAGAAGTGACTTAACATTATACACATTGATTACAATTTCACTGACTGAATAGGTTGCTTTTTAGAAGTAGCATGCCTGGAGAAAAGAAAGTGGGAGGGCAAAGATGGGGCACCAAGTATTGTGTGTTCAGAGGGACTCTTCTTAAAGAACATAATTTCAAGAAGAAAAGCTAAGTATTGCTGCTTTGCTAGTGACAAGGAATACATATTGTTGGAAGAGAATATACAGAAAATTTACCAGGTATGTACAGGGAAATGGGTATGCCTTGCACTACAGATGTTGGATACTGTCTTATAGTTGACATGAACGTGTGTCTTAGATAATGTTTATTCAGAAGTTCTTTCACACCACAGTGAAAAGGAAGCAGTTTAATTTTCAAAATACTTTGCGAGTCATTTGAGAGCTAAGAAAACACTTCCTGGTTAGCTGATTCCTTTTCTGATTTGGAAAAGGGGTCATTTCTTGGGAGAGCAGGGATTAAGTCAGCTCTTCAAGCTTTCAATCGATTATATCCAACACTGGAGGCACAAGGTGGGAAGTGTAGGAGACAAAAATGCTTTTTCTTTCCAAACAGTGCTGAAAGC
>VXBX01003907.1:74355-252318 GCA_013400415.1 Scytalopus superciliaris | reverse complement strand
CTTTTTCTTTCCAAACAGTGGTTAAAGCGAAAAAAAAAAAAAAGTAGACCTGTTCTAAGGATAATGTGCACCAAAGAACTTTGAAAACACATAGAATGAGTAAGAGAAAACAAAACTTTATCTGAAAGAAAGTAGCACTTTCATCTTGATACTATTAAAAATCTGGAATCTCTCAGAAAGGCAGAAGCACCTATAGATTGATTGAATTCTGTGATTGTAACTGAAAAGACAAAATAATATTATATGTAGAAGCCTGCATTTTCATAAGGTCATAAAACATTAAAAGATCAAGATTATTAAAAACTTGAAGGAAATGACAGGCAAAGAGAGAGAGGGAAAACTGTTCTGCATGATACTGTGTTCAGGACATACATTTTAGCAGTGTCATGCTAGATAATTCAAGTACTAAACTAGGAAATGTTAATATAATATTAGGAAATTATAATGATGAATATAGCTGGATACCATCTGGTATTAACTCAGTTCCCAAGGCATTTAAAATTCTGATTGCACAGTTCTTTGTAGGATTACTGGGTTGGAAAGCTCTAGTGAGGAATGTTGTAATTTGTCTGGCGCTAGGATTACTGAAAAATCAGACAGTGCTGACTTTGACTTTTGATGGAAAATATCTTCCTTTTTTTTTTTTTTAAAGTAAATGACATATTTCAGGGAAAGTGTTTTTTTTCAGAAATTTTGTTTTGGCTTTTTTTTTTGTGGGTTTGTTTTTTTCTTGTTTGGTTTGGTATTGTTTGAGGTTTTTTTGTTGTTGATGTTTCTTTGGTTTGAGTTTTTTTATTTGTTTGGTTGGTTTGGTTAGGACCATGTGCTTCCCTTTTTTTAATTATGGTGCTTTCTGGAAGCTGCAACTCTGAAGTCTCAGTGTCATCCTTTATAATCTAAATTGGTCCCAAGAAGCTAGGCTGTGTTTGCTGTGCTGCACCCTCCTCAGACCCCTCACAGACAGGGTTGTGCTGTGTCACTGAGGACGTGGACTCACCAGATCCATGGGGGAGAATCAAGATAGGAGAAATGCAAACCACTTCTTTTAAACTGCTGTTTCTAATTGAAGCTTTCAGGTTTAGGGATGATTTTCTTAAAAGTCTATTTGCTTTCCATACCCAAAATAAACTTTCCTCAAAGAAAACTAAAATCTTTTTTCACTCATAAATGATCTTTGAATTTAAAGAACCTACTAAAAAGCATTGGGTGTTTTAGGCCAGTGACTGAACAGAAAAAAATAATAAGTAGTAGTTTGGTGAATATGAGTAGCCAAAGCTTAAATCAAGGGCACTTTTTAAGTTATGGAGAAGTAACAGATAAAAAAATGTGTTAGGTTTTCTGTGCAGAAAGTCAGTAGAAATAGCTTCAATGCCTTGGTGCTCCATATATATTTTACCTTATTAAGATAAAATAAGATTTTAAAACACATCTGCTAGGAATGTAAATTTTCAGACCGTAAAAGAGATATCTGGAAGCTTGAGTGCAATCCTTCATCCTTGAGCTTATGCTAGAGATTTCCATGTGCAGATGTTGAAACTCTCTTTGAGATTTAATTTTTGTGCTTACATAACTTATGTTTCTCTCCTAACCAATAACTTTTTGTGAGTTGGTTTTTTGGGGGAATATTCTTCGTTCTTGATTGCTTCTATTTGCCTTACTTTTACATGGCTTTTCATGTCCATGCTGTATCTCTTAAACCATAATCTTCACAGCTTTCCTGCCGATTACTGTCGCACATGAATTTGCTGTGTTATGTCAGTATTGCATTTGTCTTTATTTATGTATGGCATGGAATGAATCAGCTGTGAAATAGAAATTATCTATTCCTTTGGGATTCTTTGAGAACTTGTGATCCTACTGTGAATGTCAGGTGGTTTGTACCTTAACATTAGACATTGGTTCACTAGAAATTGATGCTACAAAGAGAAAAGGGTGGCTACGATGCAGAACAGCTCTATCTTCTGATAGTATAAATGGCCACTGGAGTCCCAGCTGTCTTAATTAAGCCAGTACATGTGGTTCAGAGGGCTGGTAAGTATTGCTGCAATCCTCTTCTCAGCAGTTACCTTCAGGCAAAATGAAGGTGCATCTCAGGTTCAGATTGTTGTGATAAAACATAAAGCTGAGACTTCTAGAAGCCAGTAGAGGACTGGAGTGCCTTTCTTCCTAGGCACCTGTCTAAATGTATCATTGGTAGGCCTTGACATTTAGAAAGAGAGACTGAAAAAAAAGTGCTTTTTTTTTTTAATTAAGTCTTTATTTTCCTTCATTACTGCCTGTACACAGTGATTTTCTGCTCTTGCCCTTAGAGAACCTTTCATTAGCTCTCTTTGTGTATGCTTTTCAAGAATTCAAAGCAAAGGAAGCAAAGTAAAGTTGTGGTCATCACTGATGGACAAAACATTAAGGTGTGTTCGCTGGGATGACATTTATTTGAGTGAAAGGCTCAGGTGATCAGACTGATTGACTTCCTCCAAGCTGTGACTTCAAGATCTCTCTGTTCTGTGACTCTTGCAGGACACAATCCAACTGTCCCACTCGTTTTCCCTTGCAATATATTTCTTTCATCAATCTGTACAATGCAGGCACACAGTTATTTCCTGCCCACCCAGCACCACCCCACTTGCATATATGTTGTCTGTGTTATTTGCTAGCAGTTCAGATGCTGAAACACCATAGTTCAAGATATGTCCTCACTTGTGTCTCTGCTGGGTTGTTACTACCACCGTGGAATTGAGACTGAGCCAAGATGCAGACAGACTTTCCTGTACTGAGCTCACCTGCAACACTCTGCCTGATCTCTCCCCCAGGACAAAGGCACATTAGTCACAGAATATACTGAGTTGGAAGGGACCCACAAGGATCACAGTCAACTTATCTGTGACTGACACTCAACTGAAAGGCTTTTTGACCATCTCTTTCTCATGCTGTTGCTGGCTATAGCAGATGTCACTTTTTGTCCTAGGCAGATCCTCCTTCTTTGCTGCATAGCTTGAAAGGCAGAGGGTTACTCAGCTATTTGATAAACTTCAGCATTTGCTTTAAACCCATTTCCCTGAATGCCTAGGGGTTTTTTTCCTGAGACACTGGTTTTCAAGGGCATTTAGGCCCTTGTCTGTATTGTTTGTAGTTTTTTCTGTATCTTTCAGTGAAGCTAAAGTGACTGTTTCCTTTTCCCTTCCTTCTGTCTCCACTGATCCCTCCCCAATCCTAATGCTTTTGCTTTCCTACAGAGGAGTGATAAATAGACCAGAGTGGAGTTTGATGAGGTCAGATGTTACTGTCAGCTATAAATCCTTCCTGCTTGTTAGTTCAGCAGCAGTCTCTAGCCTTGGACTTCTATGGGACTCCCAGTGGAGGAGGGACCAGAGTTGTGTCACTGTCAGCACATCAGAGTGATTTGCAGATGGGTTTTATTTGAGAGCTTCATGCACCTAGAGATACTCCTCCAAGCCCCAGGAACAGAAAGAAATCTTCTAATCAGCAATTTGATCCTGTAGCTAGAGCTCTCCTGCTTATGTAGCATAGGCCTGCCTGCTACTTATGGGGCTTGTCATGCAATGCATCAGGATTAGATGATTAGAGGATTAGATGATCTCTCAACACAGACAACTAAGATACAGCTATAGGTATGTGGAGATACTTGCTGCATTAACAATTGTAGCTGTGTCTGTTTGAATCAGCAATATGTTTACTTTGGTTGACACCCAAGCACGAGCAAGGTGTATATGTATTACTCTTCTGGTGCTAAAGTGATAGCCCAATATATGCTGAAAACCACAAAGTGTTTGAAGACTGTCAGCTTGTAAATCCAGGGTAGCTGGTGGCTACCTGAAGCTCTGCTCTCCCTGTGTTGATTCTGGTGGAAGTGCTGAAAGATGAAGGTATGGCACTGTGGGAATGGTAAAAGATGGCTACATGAACTTACTGCCAAGTCCTTGTGCCACTGCTGCATATAACATAAGAGACAGGAAGAAATTATTGGCTTTACCTGTAGCCTGAGAAGGTGTCACTGGCTCAGAGACAACCTGCCATCCTACATGGATTAGAAGATGGAAGTATGTATGACAAAGGAAAGTGATTCCCTAAAACCCAACAAAATTAGTGTTGCCATTAGCTCAGCATAGTCAGTGCCATTTATTCTCCCCAGCTACCATTATCATCAAATCTATCAAAAATTTTTATATGTAGTTAGACAACACTTGAACAAAAAATGAAGCACATCCAATAGTGGGTGGGGCAGAAGTTTCCTCTCTGTGCAGAAATTTGTTTATTATTAGGCAAAAGAGAAGAAAATATGCCTTTAGTGATTTTTTTTTAGTGATAAAAATCAAGACAGAGCAGATAAAGAATGCTTGCTCTGAGGCCATTTTATTCTTAAATTAGCCAGTTTTAAGAGACCAAATTTACAGTGCCACAATAGAGGAGCTATTCAAAATGCAGCATTGTTCTCCATTTCTCATGTATTTTAGCTTTGGTAACAACTTTTAGGTAAAAATAAAACTCTTTTGGCTGCTTTCTGGGTTGGGGGGGGTGGCGGTTTTTTTTGTTTTGTTTTGTTTTGTTTTTTGTGTGATATTCTTAATATTCAAGGAGAAGAGTCATTAGAAAACTGACATCAAAATTATGTTTGTTTGTTTGCATTGTTGTAAGGTGTTGATGTCTTCTACCTTCTCTGTCTTGTCTCTTTAAACCTGCTGGATCATATAAAGGAACACGAATAGAAGAATTTGCCTCCAGAACTTTTCATTATTAATGATGCTCTATGACTAAATTGGAAATCTGCTACTGTACCCCAAGGGGGTGATTAATTTAGCAGACTAGGAGTTTTGATTAAAAGGGAATGAAATGTCTGACACATAGTCTATTTATCAGTTATTATGATATTAAAACACTCTAATCATTGTGGTGCCTGAATTAAGGCTTCACAGCCTAAATGTCACTTCATAGTGCTCTTTTAGATCTGACTGTGTGATACAAGTTTATTGTCAGTGGGTGCATGAGAATATAAGCTTATATAATGGTCTTTGATAAGAACAAAGCCATCTGGTAAGAGCTTTGCTCTTTGCCCCTTTCCTATTTAAAGAGAAGATGAGGGAAGTCTTCTATAATGTGATTTGTACAAGCAATGCATGCAGGACAAGATGCAGCCATCCCTGATGTCCCCAGAAGTTACGACATGAACTTTGTCAAAACTGGACCGATCCTAGAGGACACAGAAAAACAGCTCAGTAGTCTAAGGATATAAGTCTAAACCAGTTCCACCTAGAAACCACATGTGCTCTGAGATGATGCATTCTCTGAGAGGTGAAATCATAATAATTCCATGTCCTTAAACTGAAGGTCAGGGCAGAAATCAGCAGCAATCAATCAAGACGAGTAATCAACAGTTGGTGCTAAGTGTGTTATTTAAGTCATTTGCAGACAAGCAGGAAAGGAGAACAGTAGATCATGTGGTTCCATATAGATGCCTATGAAATAGCTTTAAGACACAGTATGGACATACCAGCCTTTGCAAGCTTCAAAGAGGGAAGAGGCAGGGTCAAGGAGCACTGTAAGACCAAGGAATACAGTGTACATGAAAGATACAGTCAAGTCCTGGTGGAGGAGTGGTGCTTTGTGTTAGTGAAGACTTGGAATCAATCAGATCACTAAACTAGTCATGTCAGCAACTCAGATATAACTTCTAGGCCTCAGGAGGAAAAATGCTACATTAGAACTAAATTATCCATTGACTGACCAGGATGGTGAGGGTGACAGTGACATTCTGTGAGGAAACAAACTGGTTTTGAGGGCAGCACACACAGTAAATTTGGACAATTTCTGTGACTCCTTTGTAGCTTGACTAAATGTCGGGGGACAGTTATGTGCCTGCTTTTTGAGACAACGCCAGTGACCGCTTCATGGAGGGCTGTCAAGGATGCAACAAGACTGGAAGCAACTCCTGAAAGTCATGCCACTGGACTGCACGTGGCTCACAATATTATTGTCAAAGACCCACTCTGCTGTGTGGGGGGACAGTGCATTTAGATTCAGTACTCTCGCAGAAGCAACAAAAGCCAAACTATCCACTGCTGTCATATAGAATTTCAAACAGAAGAAGTTAGAAGTGGCTAAAAGAGTTAAATCATAGCAAGTAATACAGAGACTATTTAAAGACAAAATGATGGAATCCCAGAGCAAATGCATCCCATTTATAAAAAAAAAAAAAATCAGCTTGAGAAAAAACCCCCAAAGCCTAAGAAAGCTGAGATGGCTAAACAGCAGGTAAAACATATTAATAAAAGCAAGAAGGCATCCTTAAACTAGATGGGGCCTGACAAGTGAGAAAAGTAGAAAGGCTTACAAACCCAAGCACACTATAGGGAAAAATGCAGTAAGAAAGGCCAGAAGAGTTGGAGAAACTTACAGAAATCACAACAACAACAAAAAACCAAAAAAAAATTCCCTGATAAATCCTGTGTCAAACACATGAAGCAGAAAGCTTGTAGGAGTCTGTAGGCCCAGTAAACAGTAGGTGTGCAGAAGGAATGTACAGGAAAATAAAAGTTTTGTGATTTTGCTGTGGAGGAATATGGGGAAGTTCCCACAGAGGAATTCTTCTCCTGTCAGAGTAGGGATGAAGTAGGTCAAGTGGTAACTGTATTGTCCCCTAGCTTGTGTTCTGGTACCAGAGGACAAGGACCAGTGTAACACAAATTTTTTGAAACTGTGTCCTGAGAGAATCTCAGAGCTCCACAGTAGTAAACATGATTATCCACAATAATTACATTCATAGAAGCTATAATAATAACAGAATGAGTGGGAGCATCAATAAATATCACAGTGGCAAAGAGCCAGCCAGGGTTTTGAATTAAAATCACAATTTACTAATCAGCTGGGTGGCACTGGAGGAGTCAACGTGTGGATAAGGCAGCTTTCCTACCCTTTTCCTCAGGTTAGCCTGGGCACAGATCCAGGAGTTGTGCTTGCTTTGATCTCCAAACTGTCTTACACTGCATCGATGTATCTCCCAGACTGAAGACAGGCACAGAAGTGAGTACCTTACTGAAAAATAAGACCCCGAACTGTAAATAATTGTCATTTGGAGCTCTCTGGAGATTAGGGCGTGTTTTTAAGAGAACCAGGATGTGGAATAGAAGTGGAGTAACTTTAGGGGATAAAACCAGATGTTAAAAGACATATTATCAGAGAGAACAGCACTTTGCAAGCAATGCTTTTAAATACTTGAGGGATCAAGGGGAATGTGCCCTCTGAATTAGTGGGAGATGTGGGAAAAGAAATTCTCATCAGTCTTTGCTTTTTGGGTTCATTCTTCCCCTAGCTAAAAGCCAAAGGAGATCTGTGGGAGTAAGAGATCTTCATGTTTAGTTTGCAAAGAAAACAAATAGAAAACTGGTAGAAGATAAACATTTCCTTTAAAAAAGGAATGGAAATCAAACTCCAGAAACCACCCAGCACAAATGGAAAGGGTAGCATTTGCCTCCCCTCTGCAGGTACAGGCTGGCTTGCTGCCTGCTGCTAGAGCTGCTGCAGGTGAAGATGTATGAGAGGCTGCCTGGATGCTGTGCTCCCTCCCTCCCAATCCCCTGGGTCCCCTGCAGCTGTTTGCCGCTGCATGCGAATAACGAGGACGTTGCTCTGTATGTGACATCGCTTCAGTAGGGTCTTTAGGAAAGCTCTCTACAGCTGTTCTCCCGAGTCCTGCAATAATCTGCAGCCTGAGTAGGCAGTGCTGGTGGGCTCAGCATTTTCCTGTCTTTTATTTGCCTGTTGAGGGAAAATATTGCTGTTATCTCTGTAGTTCCTTTTAAAATGATGGAAAGCAACAACATATTGAAACAAGTGGCTAACATTCCCTGTCCTGATAAGGGTGAGGGTAGTTATGCAGAGAAAGGGGAGCTTTACATCACCCTGTCCTGCTCAGTTATACCAAACCAAAGTTACATCACCGGACTGTGCCCCACAGTGTCTTCCTGGTGGGAGTATTTCCAGCCCAGCAGCCAGATCATTGGACAGTGATCCATATCCTCTCTCACTCCTGCTGGAACAGTTTAAATACTCTGTGACTACAGCTGTCATCCCTGTCCCTCTACTGGAGTTTGTATAGAGGGATTTGGATGGCTGTGTCTCAGCTCACTTCAGCTGGTGTCTCAGCTGGACTTGCAGCCTTAATGGCAACTTAAACCATCAGGGATTGTGATGTTGAGTCTCTGACTGCAAAAGACCAGGACTTTTTCCCTATGCATAGCACAGAAATTCCTAAGTGAGAATTGAGAATGAGAAGACCAAACATTTTCGTCTGTAGACTCCTGCGAATCTAATCAAATGGTTGGGATGGTCCCATTTGGTGACAAAATTCATGCACTTTATCTTGCACACTGAGTTTCCATTATTTTCAGTGGGATTTAGCACAGGAACCCAAAGCACTGTGTGAGTGAGGCAGAGAAATGCTCAACTTGATGGAGACCTGGTGTTAGCCAACACATAGAAGCAGGAGTTTCTGCACTCCTGTGACAGCACTGAATTTTGTGTGATCTTGAATTCATTTTTCTGAGTGTTGTTTTAGTGTCCAGGAGCTTACCAAAGTGGAAATGTTTAGAGAGAAAAACCCCGTCCATAAGTTAGTGATAGAAATATCGCTAGCCTTTTATCTGCTTTTCTGCTTTGATTTCTCTAGAGCTTACCTGAGCTGTCTGTCATCCAAAGGACATTTTTATACCTGTGCCAATAAGCAATGAAGTGCTCATGAAGGGCATAGCACAGCAGCAGTCTGTGAGAGATGCAGTGAAAGGCTTTCATTTAACACCACCATACACTGCAAACCCAATTTTCAGCTGTACGTATCAGCATGGCAAGTCTTCTTGTTCCCAGTCAGCATGCTACAGGGTAATTCAGAATACAGCTTATTGCAGGCTTTGGTTTCTCTTCCAAGATTCATTCCTTTTCATCACTTTCTGTGCCAAGTATAATAAACAGAACAGGAGCTGAAGGCAGTTTGGCTGGAGAAACAAGATTCAATAATTAAAAACAAAAAAACAAAAAAACCCAAACAAAACACCAAAACCCAGCCCCATAGAAAACAAAACAGAAAAAAAAGGCTGGTCAGTAAAGGGGTAGAAAGAGTCTTTTGCCAAGAGAGGAAGAGGGAAAGCAGAAAAAGGAAAAGACATATCTGAGCTGTTTCTCCTGCCCTTCTCAACCAGTTAGAATGAAGATTGTGAATAATGAAGTATAGAGAGCTCACCATTTCCTACTCAGGCAGGCTGCTCATTTTCAGTGCTCCCTTATTACTGCTAACCTGTTAAAATCAGAATGGTTGACAGCAGAGTGTCCCTCAATAGCCCTTCTCCCAAGGAGAGAATACACCAGCTAGGTGAGAGGTTAGAGTACGAGGTGAAAGCTCTGGTCTCAAGTGTCCTTATGAAAATGAATATTGGCATTTGGCCCTTAATACCTTAAGCAGCCTGGAGAGAGTTCTAGAGAGCTGGAGTGTGTTGGGGAAAAGGCGGGGAAAAAAGAGCAAGAAAATGAAAGAAAGGCACACTAGTTCTGCTTCCTTTGTGTGCTTAAATCTTTTGAGTACACAGAAATGCAGATATATTAGATCTTAAAATGCTGCACTTCTATCAGTTCCTTCCCTAGTGTTGAGCATGAAGAATCTAATTACTGCTAGGTACTCCCTTTACATGGGGAGTATCATCATTTGGATTGAATCCAAATGCTAACTATTACAGATGAGCCTAAGGCATTGCTGTAGTGACAAATTATCCTGTGTTTTCTTATAGTGATATTCTTGTCTTTCCTTTTCTGGACATTCTGAAACAAGAAAACTACATAATGAACCTTGGGGCCAATGTGCTTTAGCAATGCATTGTGCCTATGTTTCTGTTTTGTATCTGGACTAGTGTGGCCTGGTACTACTACTACCACCTAGAAAGGGTTAGTATTTCCTGCCTGGCTAGGAACCCAGCTCTGCTCCCTAATACCTGTTGGCAGTTTTCAGTGGGCACCTGGACAATGCAGCAGAATCATTGAGACACAGAGTGCTGATGGGTTCCTGCCAGGCCAGTCAGTTGTGATGATCCCCTGCCTGTAACCTCATTAAAATGGGCTGATTGGGGCTGCTAATCACATAAATAAAGAATTAAATCATAGCATTAACCTTCTACAGGGAAACCTGCCCCGGCAACACTGACAGAATTAGATCTATTAATTATTTACAGGGTCATTTGATAGAAATGTATATAGATGGCAAATTATGAGCACTTGAAGAAATAAGTTAACCATAAATTATTGCTCTGATAAGAATCTTTTCATATTTTCCTCTTAATGTCCTGAATAAAAAGCCACCTTGCTTTTATCTGTGTAAGTCAGTAACGTCACACATCCTTTATTGTAGGTATATCAAATAGAAATACCATGCCACAGCATGAAGGATTTTTGTGCTCCGTTTGGCTCTTGAGGCTCCTTTTTCATTAGGAATTCTTGCTGTTCAAACAGAGTTTCCATAGCTAAATTCAGGGCAAATTCCACACTTGCTATAAGGCTTGGAGCTTCCTTGGCAACTCAGGTGTTCAGAGGACCTGAGCACATTGCCTTGCCACTACTGAATTAAAAATCAACATACAGGAAATCTGTCTCACCAGTGCTGCAAAGCATTAGGATGTTTTTTGCAGTGGTCCTCTACTGTTACCCATGGAGGTATTCAATTCCATTAAATGCCTAGCAGATTTTTCCTTCTATCTCAGAATTTCTTGGAAAAAAATGCTCTTGAATCAGATGGGATGATGAGTTCATTGTTTTACTGATTCTACTGGGCTTGCAGGAATGACAATGGTACTAGATAGGCTTGTTTGCTGACCAGAATTTGAATGTGTATCTGTAGATAGTACACAAAAGACTTGGGCATGTGGAGTGGAGGAGGGTGGGGAGACTGGATGGAAATCTGTCATTATTTATGGAAATATCCAGTATTCATGGAGCCATCTGCTGTGAATGATTCAAGTCTGATAAGTGTCATAAAATGAAAAAGCATAATGCAGAAAAAACAAAAAAAAAACCTGAAAAAAACCCTTTAAATCTGTATCGCTCAAAAACCTGAACCAGTGAAAATATAACCTCAGAATCTCTCCTTTAAAGATGCTTTGTAAATTTTCCTGCCAGATTGAGAGATAAAGATAGATGATATTTCTGAGGTTCCTTTCCTCACCCTGCTTGGAACAATTAATTCCATTTGTTCATTTCCAGTCCTTTAATTATTGATCACATCTTTTCCTTTTTCCTTTCTTACTGTTTCAGACTGCAAGGTGAGGGGCAGAGTTAAAAAAAAAGGTGTTTAGGAGACTGCTTAGACCTCAAAGCATTGAGAAGGTCTTTGCCATAGCCACAGTTTTCTCTCTGATATGAAGCGCCACTTTCATTGCCAGAGTTTTATCAATACTAAGAGATTTTATTGAGGGTGGGACCCTCATTGCACTCCTCTAGAGTAAGTCTCAGGTGGAGACGGGTCTGCTTCCCTGTGCTGTACCCTCTTGGGTAGTTTAGATAATTCATTTTACTGATTTTCTCATGATGTTCTGTACACAGTGAATATAGACAGAGTGGAGAAACTGAGGCAAAGAAAGAGGTGGTGATTTGCACAGCCACACAGAAGGCTACTGAGAAAATCAGGAATAGACTGTATCTTTCCTGATTTGTTCCCTGGAAGGTCTGGTCCAGGCCCTTGCCTTAGGAATAGTGGGGAATCCCTTTGGAACACTTTTTATCTTTCTTGTTTCCATGTATTTTGTTTGCAGTTCTAGTGGCATGGCATATTACTAGCAGATGCTGTTGTGTGGCTGGGTATGCTTGTCTTACGATATCTCTTTTCCTCTTTACCACCTTATTCTCTGTTTACTCATCACCTCTTGCTGAAAAAAGACTGACTTTGCAGAATAATGGCATGTTAGAGCAGAAATTTTTCTTCAGTCTTATTTCCTCTCCTATGGTGTCACAGTCCGGGACTATGAATTTTAAAATACTTCCTTGCTTTTAATTTGCTCAGTCACTCATATTGGGTGGTCTTGACATCCTGCAATGTTCTTGTTTGCTACGTAGGGCTGACTTTCTTTTTCCAGTATTCCAACTTCATGCCTTAAAAATGGCATCTCTGTCCCAGCAAATAAGGATGTACTTAAGCATCACAGCTTTCTACTGATGTAGCATACTCTAAGTCCTTTCTCTGTGCCCTCTTACTCCTATTTTGAACAAACACCTTTCTTCATGAGAAAGTCAACAGAGCAGTAGTGCAGGTGCACACCCACTGCTTCTTTCTCAACACAGGGATTCTGGTTCTCTTGGATGAGAGTTTTGTGATTTCCAGGGACTAAGGACCTACCAATGCCATACTAGATTATAATCATCATCATNCTTCAAGAGATCACCTAACGTCTCTTTCTTAATCAAGATCAGCTCTACCTTTTCCTGTCCAATGTGTTTGTGTAGCCTTGAAAAATGATCCATAGTAGAAGCACAGTGATTATTTTCTGACATTCAGAATGTCTAATCTAAACTTCCTTCAGCCATGACTACTTGATCTGCTCCCTGTGCATAGAGCGAATAGACTCTGCCTTTCATTTCTGCCTTTTGCAGTCTTACAAATTGTTCTTTGGTCAGCTCTGCGTTTCCTTCTGCAGACTTGTTTCAGTTCTTGAGGAGCTTGTGCTTAACTGAGCTGTAATGCTCTTAGAGACAGGTCTCACATCTTTGAAGAAAGATACCTTAGCTCCTGCTTCAGGGGGCAGCAGGGTTTTTCTTTTGTTTCCCCTGGTATCTTCTTAGCTCTAGAAACAACTCCTTCCTTTTGTGTATATTTGTTATCCTTCAGATACGGGGTTTTTTTCCTTTATCAGAGAAAAACTAAATCAAGAGCACCTGTCTATTACAATGCTGTGGTATAGTCACTGTAAGTTTTTGTGCAGGTCACTTGTTCCTTTCTTTAATTATACAAGACTTGCTCCAGTCATGCTCATGCTGAGTAGCACCTCATTCAGTCAGCAGCCCCTCAGTAATCAATATGTCTGCAGGGGAGGAAATACTGTGTGCCAGGGAAGGGAACTTTTGCTTTCCATTGCAGGTCACTCTTTTCTCTCAGCTCTATCAAAAGTTATGTTTAGGCCAGTAATGAAAAACTGATTGCAAGAAGACATCTGTGAAGTACACAATCATACTGTCTGCAGTGCACTGGAAAATGGTGCTTTGTTTGCTTGGGACACCAAACCCCTTGCAAAAAGCAGTATTTGCAGCTAATCACCACAGCGATTTGAATTTGCATTGAGCCATTGTGCTAATAGAGGCAGCTGGAAAAAAAGAAAAAAAATCAGCACAAATAAACACAGCCATAAGTACTGTCAGTTTTCAGCACCAGGAGCTGCTGGAAATAATGCTGATGACTCCAACCCAAGAAATCTTTTTAATGTGAAATGATAGATATGAGGCCAAAAGAGGAACACATTTTGTCTTGTTTGCTTAGACTCCAGAATATATCTCTGAGTCTCTGGACACAATGATTGCTTAGGCAAGTCAAACACTGTATATCACCTGCTGAGCATCTGATTCATTGACTGAGTGGATTGAAGCCAATTTAACCAGCTGGAATCTCTAATATTGACTTCAGTGGTGTGATACTGATCTACACCACGAAGAGGATTTGGCCCAGAGACAAAGGGAGGTGGTGTTTCCTTTGGGTGACATCTTTCTGCAAGCCATGGCGAACAGCATCTGTCTTGCGCAGGCCCGTTGTCATACCAGTGGCGTGTAGTGCTCATATGGTGCCACTTTTTGTCACTCTGTAGATCTTTCAGATGGGGCAGCAATGAGGGACAACAGGCCACTTTCTTGTAGTTTTATCCCTCTTTTTCACAGCTAGTATCATCTTACAGCAACTCTGGGACCAATTCTCGAAGTGTACTGACTCCCTTGAGCAGATTTCTGTGGGGGCATTAGCTGCTGTGTAGCATTATTCTGCGGGAAGGGAGGAGGCTTAACCTGACTCTGGTTTTCCCTTCCACCTTGCTAAGGAGGAGACAGACCAGGCATAACACCTCTCATACTCTGCAGAGAGGCCCAGCAGAACCACGAAGTATGATACATAGGCACAAAGAGCAGCAGAGAACAGGCAAGACAAGAACTCCATCTGAAAGTGCTGTGATAGTCCTGGTGCTCAGTATGTGGACATTAGAGTTATGATTCTACAGTGCTGTTTCTCATCTTTATTTTCTACTTAAGTGACTTCATTTCACTAAATCTCTCCAGCTTTCTGTATCTCCATAACCAAGAAAACAGGAGGACAAAGGCTAAGCATGATTTATTATTGCTCTTTGTTATTATCACATATTTTGTCTTCTTTTTGATTCATGAACCTCCATTCAACTAATTCATCAGAAGTCTGAAAAAACTAATTGTGGGTTCATATATTTTCATAGGCATGGGCTCATTTGTATACCAGATGTCAATAATACCTGATCCATGCAAATACAGCTGGGTTTGTGGCAGCCTGATGTCCAATCTAATTAACGTTGTGACTCCACTCCACCCTAAGTAGGAATGGAGTTTGGGTTTTGCATAATTGTAAGGCTAGGGGTGGGCATGATTAGAAACAGGGACCTCAACCCCAGGGTCTCCAGGGCTGAAATCTGAAATGCCAACCCTTCATTCCCAGGGGCTTAGACATAGGAAGGCAATGCAAAAGGCTGGCATTTTGCACAGAAGAGGGCTTAGTAAAATCTGCAGTGCAACGTCCAACCCTAGCAACTGTTTGAAGAGGCAGAAGGAACTTACTAACTTTACTCAGGAACACACTGGATGCCTCTCTGGTTTCTCTGGTGTTTGTTTGTTTTGGGTTTTTTTTGTCATCTTAATGCTGTTGTTGTCCCTGGGTCAGACAGTACCAGACTGCACTGCACAGCACTATTTCACATGCTGGGCTTCCTAGGGCAGCATGAGTTCTTTGGTGGCTTGTAGAAGTGATGTTTGTTGGGTAATTCCATGGCCACAATCATGCATGTTGTCACCTCTCAGCTTCCTGCAGGCAGGAAGATTCTCCTTTCTTTGGGGAAGATGCTTTTTTTCAGGCCTGGCTGAGCTTTTATGTTTTCCAAAGAAGGTTTCAGCCAAGCACAACTTGCCTTTATTTCTGTTGTTCCTAGCATTATTAGCACACAGCTTGTTTTCAAGATAACGATGTGGAAAAACTATAGCATCTTGCCAAACACCTTCAGTATACCATTTGCAGGTTGTGCTGTTTTATCAGTGTCTTACTATGTACACTGGAATGGTTTGTAAACCCTGTCTTGTGAGTTACAAAGGAAATGAAAACATTGAAATAAATCCTTCCCTGCCCTGCCAAACAGACCTACCTTCTTCTGGTACTTTTCTATTATTGTGCTGTATTGTAGGGATCTTGTTTAGCATTTAAAAAGCTACTACTGCAGTCTATTATCAAAGACATATTTGTTAAAATATGCATATGAAAGGAATTGTAATTGAAGTACAGCTTTGATATATTTAACAGGATGTAAAACTGCCATCCCTTTTTAATAGGAGATGCTTTATGTGCATTAGAAGTAATATAATAATGCCTCTTCACTGAGCTCTACCCATTAGCAGACTGTTTTCTCCCTTTCTTTTAGTTAATCTTAAAACTTTAATGTAATCTAAACACATTGACATCTTTTTTCCCCTTTTTACTTGGAAGTGCTTTGAACTGAACTTTGTTTCAAATAAGGGATAGCAACAAACATGGCATCAATACACAGTGCCCTGGTGCTGCCTGACAGATGGTCCATAAACCAGCACATCTCCTTCCCTTGGAAATGTTAACAGTAATGGGAGCATGGCTGCATGTGCAAGCAAGGGAGCACACGTGAGAGTAACCTTGTGCAGAATGAACAGCTATAATGGCATTCTTTTCTATATTCCCATGTCTCAAATGTAATCAAATACCAGAACAGCTTTCTATGTAGAAATAGAAAATGACAATCAAACCAAAAATAGTAATAGCTTTAATAGCTATTTCTGTGTTTCACTCTTGGAGTGCTTTGCAAGGAAGTGTTGTTACCATTTAGGAAATAAGGATGTAAACTGGTACAAAGAAAGTATGCTAAATCTGACTGGTGTTTTGGGGTACTTGCGGTTTGGTGTCTCATCTTACACAGAGTTCTCTACTCCTTTCAAAACTCAGGGTCATGGACTAGTTTGCAAGCTGGCAAATCAGAATTATTTGCTCTGGAAAATCCCAGATGTGTCTCTGTACCTTGTCAGAGGAACCTAGATAAGAGGCCACGTCTCCTGATGTCTAGTCTAGTGCCGAACTAGTATCCAGAAGGACATATTTATCATTGTTGTAGAAATGGTCACAAAATGCCTGATATGTTGTTGTGTCATGAAAAAACTGAGACCATCAAAAAGAAAGCATCTTCCCTTGATTCAGAGGTACTACTGTATTGGCCAAGTTCAACTTTCCATTGCAACTGTACAAGTGTACTCATGGCTTTACTGAGAATATCTTTTGATTCATTCATTCATGTGTCTTCTCAACATGAAGATGTTGTGCTAGTGATTTACAGGAGCTAGACAGCTGTGAGCCATGGATGTAGTCCTTTGCAGAATAACTTTTCAGTTATTACCCACTGCATGTGTTCATCTTGTTTTAGTGGCAAGGCACACATGTGAGATGGTATGTTGTGAAGCCCATGTTTTGGTGACTATAGAGATGCTGCCGTCATCTTGGTCTGTTTGTAAAAAGAAGTGGCAAATCTGTGACTCTTTGTTTCCCAATGAATTTTTGGAAGAATGACTGTTCCTCTAGGCTGACAAAGTAACTAGAACAGCGTAAGCGGCCTGTCATCCCTTAAGTGACTCAGCCTGAGATTTCGTTACAAGGGTTGCCAGATTCCCAGCTTGTGACTATAGCTGCCCAGTGCCACAGCTGCTGCTGCCTCTAGTGCTTTTCTTCGGCATTTTTTTAACCTGGATCTTCTGGCCCACACTAGAGCCCCTTAATAGCCACGTCAGCAAGGGGAAACATTTATTCAAACCATCTGAAAGACCTGTAAAGCTGTGTATATAAATATATGAATGTCAAAATGTATTCTACTAGTATAATTCATGAATGACAGAGAGAAAATTTCATATAGAGAACAGCACTCTTTTTGTAAAGGAAGGTAGTGCAATTCATTCAATTTCCATTTGGATATTGCTGTTGTTCAAGTAAGCACTGTGGGTTTGGGTGCATACTGCAAGAATTACACAATGCAGTTTCAATGTTTTCTGAAACAGGTTCTCTTTTGAAGATGTAAATCCAGCTCCCATCTTTGCCACTATATGAATTCTAAAAAAAGCAGGTGTATTCATCAAGTGTCTAGCATATGAAAAAACACAGGCTTTTTTTGTGATGAAGCTGGTCTGCAATTTGGGCTGACATAAGGTAGATTTAAATAGAAATTAAATTTAAAAAAAACCCACAAACCACAGTTCAGGGATATTGTCACTGTTTTCAGTGTCAGCACACAAGTTCAGTAGGCACAGTCTAAATTCCAAGTCAATTGACTGTCATGAATTCCTCAGGTTTAACTAAGTTAATTCTGTTGAATTACTGACCTGTTGTATTGGGTCAGGTTGATGAAACATTTTAAAAAATGCAAAACAAACAAATGTAAAACCCAGAATGGGATTTAACACAAGCTGTTGGAAGAAAATAAAAATAGTACAACAGCCAATGCATCATAAAGATTCTAGTCAGGTGGGGTTTTTTTTTCTCATTTAAAAAAAAAAAAAAAGGCAATAGCAAGACATGCTGGCAGTAAAGGTCCACTGAAATCCTGGACAAAGCCAAGTTCCCTGCAGTGTGAACTCTGTGTGAGACAGAAGTTCATCCCAGAGCTAGTCAGACTCTGCTGGAGAAAATTAAAAGTTATTTACCAATTTCAGTCAGCTTCTGAATTATGCCTTTTCTGAACAAATTAGCTCTTACCTTTTTCTTGCAGGACAAAGCCATTGACCTGGAGAACATCACTAAACAGAAAATTAATTACTGTTGTCTGCTGGATGTATAATGGTTGTAACTGGGACTATGTCCAGTAGTCCTCACAGATCTCCAGGACACTGGACACAGGTAAATGATGTAGTTCTGCTTTTCACTCATATTTGGTTCTGTACTCAGGTAGCTACATTTTCAAAGCAGCCATCCTCACAAGGTTAAACCTGTTTTCAATCAGGAATATTAAGTGTAAGTATATTTGAGGCTGTTGAATCCCTTGTAAGAGCTGGGATAAATACTCCACAGAATTTTAATTTTAGCTCGGACGTTTAGTTTTCTATTCTCTTCTAATTACACAGTAAGTGTGTGAGCAACCTGTTTGGGCAGAATTAAATATAAATATGCATTCTAAAAATAATGTCTTCTACATGGGTAGAGATCATGAATGACTGAAAGTAGTACTGCATTATTTCAATATGCTTTAGGGGTTTACATCAGGAAAAAAAAATCAAACAAATGGGATTTACTTAAGACAGAGTAGTCAGAAAAAAAAAATAGTTGAAATAAAGCATTCACAAATGTGTGTATGAATGACAATGGATCGATAACAGGCTACTCTGATTTAAAAGATGAACAAATCCTCTATTTTAAGCAACTGTCCACAGCCTAGTCCACTACATGACATGGAGAGTCTACCTACTGTACTTTCTTTAGGGTCTGATCTTTCTTATCAAAGAGAATACATTTACAGAGCAAGTCATGCCTTAAATGTGCTTCAGAGAATAACCAAATGCTACCTGTTGGCCAAATAAATTGGACTGGATTCCTTAAGAGGCCTCTTAGTCTAGAAAAAAAACCCAAAAAGCTGTTTACCTTGAAAAGGCATGCATAGAAGCAGAAAAGGCATGTGTAGCCTTGTCTGAGACACATTCATTTCAGCTACTCTAAATATTCCCAAATCACAACAGGGAACATACCATTTTATGCTGATAACTTTTGTTCATAGAAACAATGAAATCTGAAGGCAATACCTTTGCAAGAGGGAAGGGGAGGATACAGATTCAATGTCAGCTCTCTGCCGAAGCACAATATGGAGCTCTGTGAAGAACCCCTGAGTACCCACAGAGCAGAGGTATGGCATTTCCAAAATTAGTGCTCCCCTTCACGCAAAATTAGTCTTCTGGGAATTAATTTCTTCCCTTACTCCCTGGAACGTGCAACAAATATTTTAACCTTGAAACACCTTTCTGTCTCTCCTAAGCCTCCCTGAAAATAAACCTAGGAGTCGCAGCCCGCATGTGTGAGGCTGAGGAGGCAGTGGTTATAAAGTCTGTTTCTACAGAGAAATTCCACCAAGCCTCTCTGACACACAGCCCCGCACATGCAGAAGAATAGCGGTCAGACTCCATTGAGAAGTAATAGAGATTCAAACTGTGTCTATTTTGTAAGGTATTACTAACTTTTTTTTTTGGTCTTTAATAGCAAAAGCTTATTATCTAGTTTCTCTCTTCACAGACACATTACCCTGGAACAACGCTTCTTCATGTTGGCCCTGTGAAGATTTCTAGACACTGCAGTTCTGGTCTAGTGTGAAAAACAAATACAAAAAAATCCACAAACAAACAAACAAACAAACAAAAACAAAAAACAAAAAACCACCAACAAAAAAAAAACAAACAAAACCAAACAAACCCCACCACAAAACAAAAAAAAACCCCAAACACTGTGAAAAACAAAAGGATGCAAGACAGGATGAATAAAGGTGTGTGATGAAACAGAACAGGTTAATTACAGCAGAGCAGGTATCCATCACTGTCTGGGCAGGGGTAGCTTCTTAAAAGCCCTTAAAGTCTGGAAGACATTGCCTTTACAAGCAGCAGTGGGTGCCAGAGGCAAGCCCTGCCCTGATTGACTCCCTCTGGCTGGGCCTGCCCAACCTCCCCCATCAGAACATCTCAGACCTACCCAATCCATAGCCTACGGGAATTGTGTGGGGGAAAAAAATCCACAGGGCTTTTTTGACCCCACTGAATTGCTGTGGAAATCTGTCCCTTCCATGTGCTAGTACAGAGGCAAGACAGCAGGTTGGGTTGGATTTGGGGAAAAAGTCAGTTGCTGTTCATGTGCACAGTGGAAACGGTGGTCTCTTGAAACCCGGGGCTTTTGTCAGGGTCATTAAACAGCAGCTGGGGGTCACTTATAGGAAATGGGGTGCTGTGGGTAGTGCCTAGAGGGTAATAATCAGAGCCAGGTAATGGCATCCAGTCCATTACAGTCTTATGTTGTCATTGTCTAAAATGGAAAAACCAACAGTCTAAAAGGCTATAACACTGATTCTGTAGAACATTAGACTATTACTTTATGCTGATGATATCCTACTGTTAATTAAGGACTCACATGCTTCCCCTCCTGCTTATAATGAATATTGCTCTCTGAGTACAAAGTTATCATTGCACAAAATTAATGACTCTGAGACTGCAGTGATGCAGCTTTCTGGAGTCTGCCCTTCAGCCCTGCTCACCTCATGGAATCTTAAGTGGGCACCCAAAAATATAGTACGAACACTTAGGGGCTGATATTAATAAAGCCTTAGACAATGTAATTAAAAATCATTTAAATCCAATTAACAAGCAGGCAGGAAAATATTTGGAGGGATAGCCAGAGCTAGAGAAAAGCAAATGTGCATGATTCAGTAGGCTGGATTCTGCCCTCATTTGCCGTCCCATAAGGTTGTTGAAGTAGAAATGAGGACATTGTGTAAGTCAGTACTCATGGAATTACAGTTATAAATGATCTTGTGGCAATATTTCCCACTGGCAGCAACAGTTGTGTGTGCATTGAGCTCACTTTGAGCATAAATGTACAAAAATAGCTATAAATACAATGAGAAATTCTGACAGTGACTAATGATTATATTCCCGACCCATACCTTAAAAGAAAAAAAAAAAAAGAAAAGACATATGGTTAGAAACACTTCACCTATGATTGAAACTCAGCTGTTTTTTTAAAGGGTACACAGGTGGATCACACAAGGACCAAATTCAACACAACAGAATGTGACAAAGCCTCATCTGTACTCCCAAATTCACATTTACCCACAGCCCAGGCTTTTGATGCTATAAACCAGCAAGTTTCCTTAAAAGTCAATGTAAAAATTACTGAATAGCTACCAAAAATACAGTGTATTTCAGATGACAGAAATCTCAGGATGTGGGGATGAATTAAAGATGCCAAACAAAATATTCAAAAAGTACTTATAGTTTTGGGATGAGAAATGTTACTGTTTCCCCTAAATGTCATATAATTGGCTCAATTTTATGCACCAAAATCAAGCAGATTTTTCTGGGTTATATTCCTAAAAGGGATAATTTTGAATGAAAATTGCTGTATTTTAGGTAAGAGTGTCTTTTTTCCCTATTTCATGCTGTAAACTAATATTGATGTTAAGCAGAGGTTGCATTTCAGTAGTGGCTTGAATAGAAATATCTTTCTGGAAAGCACATGAAATCCTTAGTGATGAAAAGAATTACATAAATATAAATCAATTATTTTTGAAGTGGCTTGAACAATTAAATCATGACAGACAGACTTATTCAAACGCTATTCTAAACAGTATGAATTTTTTTGTCATTCAAAATGCTCTGTGGAATTAATTTTACCTCTGAAAAAAGGCAAACAATATCCATTCCAACAAATACACTCAGGTTTTTCCAGTCTATTATGGGATTCACCAGGTGGGACAAGATAGCAGAAAGATTTTGCTTGGGAAATGGTCAAAGTTGTTGTGCATGACAGCCACCTACCAAAACAGAAAGCCCATATGTGCTAGAAAAGGCAGTGATATGCATTTGCATCAAGATGGAGGGCTGTAAATAAAAGATGTCAATGAAAGAACAGTCTGGCCAGCAGCAGGAAATATTGAGAAGCTGTTGCTGGTACGAGAACATGGTCCATACTGCACATTAACAGCTATGAGGAGCATATTATCCTGCTATAAAACAACTTCCGTAACAGCTCTACAGCAAACACATGCAAGATAGCACTGTAAATGCTTAACAAAGTTTGCAGAAAATGTTCAGCACATGGGAGTTCCTCTTCAAAACTGCAGCCTGAGAGATGTGCTTTTCTCCTTCCCAGGTACCAATATTCTCTGAGTTATATTTGTAGCAAATTTCTACGTGGGAAATTGTCAGCTTTCTGCACATACATTTGAACTGCACTGACTGTGCCCAGAGTTAAATTCACAAGAATATCTAAATTGACAGAGACACAATAATCAAAGATTTTTATGATGTTAACATTGTTAAAGACTATGGAACAACTTACAGAGCCTCAAGGACATTGTTGTCTCTCTTTCTGATCCATTTTTAGTTATAACAAACAAAAGGTCCTCTCATAGATCACGGTTTAAAACAACAGACTAAAGAAATGGGAATGAATAGAGCTTGGTGCTAGATTTCCTTCAGAGCTGATTTGGGGTGAACTGGTTCACCTTACTGGTAAGAGGTTGTGCACAAAATCTGCTTATGTTCCTAAATTATTCAAAGTTTTTAAACAAAAAATTGATTGTAAGTACTTGCAGAAAGACCTGTCAGAAACAGGCAGATAAAAGCATGGATGAAGGTTGGGTTCAATAAATGCAAAATAAAGCATAGAGAGAAAAAAAAAAAAAAGTAGTGGCCATACATGCATGGTGATATGCTCTAAATCAGTTAAACTTACAAGAGGGACACATCAGTGTTGATCTAAAAAGTCAATAAATTAGAGGAAATGAAAAAAGAACTGAACAGGAGACAACATTTGTGCTCTTGCACAACTCTTATATGTGCCTGCACCCTACACGCCAGCTGCAGTTCTGGTCCTTGTCTCAGCAAGTATCCAAGAATAAATGGATAGAGTTTGGAGTTGGATTATGAGAATAATCAAAAGAATTGGGCAAATTCCAGTGCAGGAGAGATGATAGACTAGGCTTTGCTACTGTAAAGAGACAACTTAGGGAGTTATGAGGAAATATATCTCAGCTGGCAGAGTAGGGGAATAAAATGGTTACTGTTTGGTGTTTCTCAGAACACAAGAACCAGAGGCTATCACATAAATGTTCAGCATGAAGATTAGAAATAAGCAGATCACTACTTTTACGTACACTGCATAACTGAACCAAAGAACTATTTGTCACATGCTGTTGAAAAAACTCAGCAGGTTCTCCAGTACACCAACATTTCACGTGAGTGCAAAGTGTAATTGTACAAACTCACACAACAGGACAATGGATCAAGGGCTATGAAAGGAACATGCCACAGCTAAATCAGAAAACCTCCAAGATGTGTATCACTAGACATTGCAAGGATATTGCTGTACAGTTACTGTCTTTGCATTGGTGTTGACTACTTGTGTGAGAGGGAGCTCTGGTTTGGCTGGACACAGCTATTTTCTAGGCAGATGAGGTACTTGACTGTGTTTATGCAAGACAAGCTGAAGTTCTCCTGCAGTACGTATTTAATACCACAGCTCTGCAGCATTCCTGTCTGCAGCTAAAAATGCTGGCAGAAAATTGTCAAGAGTGGTTATGTACACCATGTAAGTTGGAAATTGAAATTAAAAGGCCAAATCTAACAGTAGATAGTAAGTTTAAGGGGACAGGAGCAGATGGACACTTATTCTTGACATACAATTTGAGGTTGAAGCCAAATCGTAAGTACAGCAGAGATGGAATATTAATCTAGATGCGAAAACAAGCAGTCTACATAAGTTCTGTGCTGAATACTGACTGAAGGCAGTCAGGAGAGAACTGTTTGGAAGAGAAGAAAATCAGGAGCATGCAGTCTCCATTTCTGCTCTGCAAGGGAAATGATGCAGAGAACCACTGGCTAAACTGATAGAACTGATCTTAAACCAGGGACTAGTTTTTCATCTCAAATAGATCAGGGTGGCAGTACCAAACCAGAGAATCAGCTATCTGACAGCCCTTCACCAAAGTCAATACACTTTAACACTGATATATCTCACTGCCTAGTGTTACAGAAATCATGTGGGTGTATCACGTTTTACCTAACCCAATCAGTCAGCCTAGGCTGTTTTCTTTCACCCTGAACCATCACACTGCAAACTGCCTCTAAATAGCCTCACCAAAAATTCGAGCTTTCTTTGTGGCTCTAGTTGTTTGTGACATTGACAGGAACAAAAGTTACTGAAGATCAGGCTATAGTGTTTTATTCTAGAGTGCAGAGCATAGTTTAGAGTCAATATGGTAGAGTATTTCGATCACCAGATATCTGTGCTGGAGCTCTCTTTAGTAGACACAACATCATGAAGTTGTGACCTTTCAGAGACACAAGAGGACAATGGGCCTTCTGGCTGTATTTCTGGAGCTACCCTCAACTTTTCTCACAAGTTTTGAAAGCTAAACACTTGATCTCTGATTTTTGCCCCATAGTCTGGCTTGTTGGCTTTAATTGTGAGTTCTCTGGGGCCTTAGTCTGGGCCTCTAGGTACTATCACTCTACAAACGATATATAATAATAATTTCATATTTGATCAGCTGCCTTGTAATGGCTTTTTTTCTTCTGGGCTTTAAACTTTTTTTATTTGATTGCATTCTTGCCCTAATTTCAAAGATGGAAAATAATAGATTTTCTAAAGAACTATCCCCAATGTCCTATCTACAGCTGATCTGCAATTCAATATAATGGTTCTACCCTTTTTCATTATTTTTTTCCTTTCAGATTTGAATAATATCATTTGTGTGATGTTATTCACTTTCTCTGTTTTAATTTGAAATCCTATTTTTAATCAATTAGGAAAAAATGACCTAATTAAGGAGTAATTTAGGCCAGCAACTTAAACATTGTTTTTTAAAGTAGCTGCATTTAATTGGAAATGTGCTCAGCTACTGCATTGCATTAACAAGTAATTTGGAAGAAACAGCCAGTGAGATCCCCTAACTGTAGTTCAGAAACGATAGTGACAAAGCTGATGAACAAAGCAGTCTGATGAACTTGGGTTTTACTACTAGCTTTGCTATGAGCCTAAAGGTCCAAGCAACTGCAGCCTCTCATTATGCTAGACACAAACAAGTGACTGCAGGCTCCTGGGAGTCAGCACTGAATGCTCTGAAATGACATGGTAAGTATAAAGCTGAAGAACGAAGAACACAGAGAGAGGATCCGGCTTGCCTGCCCACCATCACCAGTCAGTGGCAAAGGTAGCAATAGCTCTTGGCTGCCAGAGTGCCCCCATTCACAGAACCAGGCTGTCACTAGTTAATGCACATGCTAAGAAAAATTCCTGAAAGTTCCACAACACTGTTTTCTTTCCATATTTCCCCTTCGCTGGTTGAGTTCCTGGTGTGAGGGTTGCCCACATGCCACAAAAGGCAGAAGGCTGTTTGAAAAGCTCATGAGCATACTTTAGGAAAGAAATTCAGCTTTGGTACCCAGAGGATACGCCAGAGGTCACAGCCCTACACCGGATGCCATTGGTGCCAGTTCAGCTTGTTCCCTTGCACCTAGTCTCTTGCTTTTCACCGGAGCAGCACTGTAATACAGATGGTTTCAGCATCAGAAAGAGGGGACCTGTCTGACACTTTTGTGCTGTCTATGCTATGCTTCATTTTCATTTATTATCGGTGCTTTTAGCATTGTGTACTTAGAATAGCACAGTGGAAGAAACAATTATGACTCTGCTCTGGGCATCAACACACTCTTGAGGGGCCACTGGTTTCCAGCTGATCACCTAAGGTTTCTTCATTGCAGGGTGGGTACTGCTGGACAACCTTATCAGCACATTATTTATTCATGCTAGCTCAGAGTTTTCCCTCAGATAACAGCTCCCAGGGAAGCACTAAGGCCTTCCATGCTGACAGAGCCCCTGCCACCTGTTACTGGTTCATGGGAGCAACAGAATTGTATTCCATTTAAAAAAAACATCCAGAGTGCTTGCAGGCTGAGATCACTTCAGTATTATACTTCTTGTTATTAAATTTTATGTCAGGCTATTATTTATTGTTTGAATCTTTTGGTTGAAATCTGAGCCACAGAGGCAAGAGACGTTGTCATCCACTTGGTATCTAAGTGGCTGTAACACCAACAAAGCCCCAGGAATCAGAGAGCTCTTGGCCAAGGCCCCGGCAGGAACACATGCAACTTTGTAGTGCTGCAGAGGGGACAGAAACATGGCATTTGGGCAGTTTAGTCCTCAGCTACTGATGCCTTACTTCAGGCAGGGAACAGTCTTACTTGGCAAAGCAAACAGTGAAACAGCAGCCATGTAAAACTCACTGAACATGAGCTATACAGCAGGGCTGGTGTTCTGCAGGTGTTCTGCATATCACCTCTAAAATCACGTGTGCCTGGATAGAAGAACTCAGAGCTTTTGTAGTCAAATATTGAGTTACCCAGGAGATCTATGGGAGGAGAGCATGCCTCCTGCACCTTCCTTTAAGTCAATAGCAGCAATACATTATCAGATTGCCTGTTTTCCCAGATACGTTATATCTAGTGTGACAAAGGTGAAAATGTTAGCTGTTTGCAGCCTGACACAGAGTTGGCAATATCCTGTGCCCTTCAAAACTATCAGCTTTGATTTTAAATCGTGTCATACTTCAGGAGAGAGGATATACAGTCACCTAACCTGGTGGGCTCTTCAGTGACAGCTTCATTTCAGCCTTTAGGCAACGTGAGCTCTGGAAACAGCAGTGCAAAATCCCAATCTTACTGAGCCATATTCACATATGAAACCCACTACTATCAACAGGATCTCTAGATTCTCAAAGAACTTTAGTGCAAGGCACGTCTTGCCCTAATCTATCCATTTTACACGAATGGGATAAATTGCCCCACCTTCTGGAGGTGTTGACCTTCTTCACCTTTGTTATTGAGGGAGAAGATTCTATTCCAGCACACTGATATTTTTAATAACTAAAACTTGATCATCCAAATTTCACCAAAAGAACCTGTAGCAAAGATAGAGTCTGTTTGAGATGTAAAGTACCAGTATATAAAGCAAAACATTATCAATATTTGTTTGCCTTCAACCCAAACATAAACACACAACAACAGTCTGACCTACCTGGTGAGCAAGTGTTTTGTACCACAGTAACACGGCCAATAATAACCATCAACATGGTACAACTTTGTAACACAGATGAGCAGAAGTGTCTAAATCACATGGCACTGCAATGGGGGAGATGTGCATCCTAAAAATAAGATAAATAGTGCTGTGAGATGAGATTCTCTTTTTTGGGGAGAACTGAGGAGCATGAAAAAATGAAGGGGGAATGAGACAAAACAGAGAAGAAAAACACCATGGACTTCTGTTCCAGCTTCCCATCTGGAACAGCTCTTGAGTCTGGTCTCAAGGACCTTGGCCATTGAAAGCATCAAGAGATATAGTTATCAGTATTAGCTACACAGCATCAGCCTCATTCACACTCATGGCTAATATAGAATAAGATTGCTAAAAATTAACTGTTTGAATACGTAGTGCTAATGATTGATAGATCTAACCATTGGTAATGTGCATTTACTAATGAATGTCAATCTAGAAAAGTGCTGTTTTGAAGTTTGAAACTTGCTTGATTTATTAGTGTTTAAAGACTGCCACCATAGCAATTGCTATTTCCATGACTGAAATATGTATATGATGCGTGGATATTCAATTGTAATAAGTTTTTACATTCCAAATGACCACCAGATAAGTCAGTACACAAACCCATTGAGATTTAGGAAGAATTTCAAGCCCAAACCTCTCTGCATTCCATCCAAACACACCAAAACTGAGCATTGCTGCCAAGAGTGGAAAGCTTCAGACTGTCTAAATAACTAAAAACACCATAATTTGGTGCATAGATTAAAAATCCTATTGGATTCTGTCTGCCAAAAGACACAGCCTCAGGATCAGAATTCCTTCCACCAACTTTAGAGACCGATATTTTTGATGAAGAGCATAGAGAGTGCTACTTCAGCAGTGTGACCCCAGTTCTGGAGAAGCCACTTTGGAGAAGCAGAGACACCTTGCAGCACAGAGAATCTATATCTGACCATCTGGTGCTAAAGCAAAGATTTTTTAACAAAGGAGAAACACAGTCAAAATGACATTTCCCCAGTTGTATAATTAACAACTGTCACGTTATGGTACAATGACTGCTGTACATTCTTCTGCCACAGAATGGGAGTGGGCTCATAAGAATCTCCACCAAGAGGGTTGGTTCTGGTAAAAACAGGTGTAATATGAAAAAAACATCTGGATGCCAGAGACAGATAATATCTATTTATAAAGCAGGTGGGGTTTTGTTTGTTTGGTTTGGTTTCGTTTTAACTAAGGATAATTAACCACTTGGCAAAACCATTAAGAGAATAGCAAATTAGAAAAATACAATGGCCCATGATTAATGGAATAGGATAAGCAAATCAGTTGTCCATTCTGCCCCTGAAATCAATGAGTTATCCAAACTCTCAGCAGAGGAGACCAGGGGTTTTCTGCTTTAAAGTGAGAGCAATCAGTGTTGACTAATCAGCACTAAACTAGACATTTAAGAGGGTCCATAACAGCAACCTGTAAGCACTTATGAATTCCTGCCTTGACTGAGTGTAATGATGTTTTACAGGATAAAAACTAGGTACTTAACACATAGTCTGATAGTCTGGCTTGGTTTTGTTTGCTTTATATCTGGAAGGGACATCTGATTCTTACACACCAGCTCTGACTTTTAAGGTTCAGTTAAAACCACTTGTTTTCAACTGGTGGCATCTAAACTGGCATCAAAGGTGAATTTTCTTTTGATCAACTGAAAAACATTAACACTGCATAATTTTATTCCTACTTGGAACAGGAGAGCTGCTTATAAACTGCACATAATGTGAAACCTTAACAATTAAAAATCCATTGTACAAGCCTAAACCAAACAAACTACAGGAAGAAATGGAAAGAAAGGCTGCATTTGTGTTGGAGGTAACTCATCTCAGTAGATGAGCAGCTTTCCCTGCCATAACAGAGAAGTGCTGCTCCTACCTACCTGCACTAGGGGCAAGAGTAGTGATGGCTACTGGATCAGAAAGCCTGAGCTCTGAGAGGTGGTGGCATTACAGGTGCCCGTCCAAGTCAGAGAAATGTGCTGGTGCCAGAATGCCATGATTTAAGAGGTAAAACAAAACAACCAGGAAACAAACCTAAATGAAAGAGGATTAGATGGCGGACAAGATTCTCTTATAAACAGGCCCTCACTTTTACTTCCTTTTAATACAGCTGGGGGCCAAGGAAACCCATGTTTCCAGTGTTAATGGGCCTTGTTGAAGGCATTAAGACATTTTACAAAGAATGAGAGGCTGAGGGATTAGGAGTGACGGGAATTCACTGAGCGTTCATGAATTAGCATCAAAGAATGTCTGACTCCATGGAATGTTTTAAAAGCAGAGCTAAATGGAGATACCATTATAGGAGGAAAATGGCATAACATTTTTCTAGTTAAAAACAATGTTGTTATTATTTAAGTATAGCTCATTATACATGTATGTTAATTTCTTTCCTGAACTTCAAGATACAGAGCAGACTGAGAATTTCTATTCAGTCTTGCTTATCATGGAAGCACAGGGGATATTAACTTTGGTAAGAGGATTAGTGGATGCTTGGGGTCTGGGTCTAGAGTGGGACTTCATGGCGTGACTGCAGCCTACATAGCCCATACAAATACTAAATGCTGCAGCTGTGTGTGCTAAAGAAAGGCAGAAACACCACCCCTCCAAATACACCCTTTATTTCAGGAAAATGGCTAAGAAAAGCAGGCCTGTTAGAAGAACACTATTGTACTAAGCACAAATATCTACATAGGAGTAGGGTTGTGTGGCTGAAAAGCCTCATGTCTACCAGGTCCAAGTGGCACAGCACCCTGCTGGGTGTGCAAACGCTGAAAGCAATTTCTGAACCTGTGTGTCTGTATGTGTTCATTGCAAAAAATGTCTCATGCTGCTTCCTGAAATAATGATCCCTGACTTTGAGAACACCGGAAACCAAACTGGTACTTATTGCCACGACCTAGAAGTAGCAGCAGAATGAAAGAAGTACTGGAAATAATGAAAGATGTTTCTCTGTCTGAAACTCACTATTTTTCAAGTCAGTGAGGTTAGTTGCGGTCCTTCAGCTGCTGCTCACTATCAACCAGAAGATGAAAAGCTTTAGTAAGCCACATACAGCATTGTCTATAAGACTATTGTAGCAGCAGGACGTGGCTCATCCAACCCCCAGCTGAACCGTTGCTCATTTCAAGGGGGAAAAAAATGTTGTGACCAACTCCTGAACACCTTCCAGTTTCCTCTTCCAAGTTTTAGCCCAAGAGGACTCTATTACTACTAGTGACAGGAGTGGGACCTTTTATTGAAAGAGCTCTAGGGCCTCTGCAGAATGAGGCAGATGATAGGGAGTTTGCCTATGCCTTCCCCTCCTGAGGAAACCCTTCCAATCCTGAGGAAACTCAGCCTGTCAGGGTTTTGGGGTCAGGCAGGTCTCTCCCCATCTCCTTTCAAGGCAGAAATGATGCGTCCCAGCACATGCATGGTTCCTGCTCTGCTATTTACGGAGGCAGCACCACTGGCCTAGTTGCCCTCACTCTCTGCAGATGAACACAGGACTGAACCAGCTCCTCCCTCCCTGGGAAGGAGGGCACTTTTCAGGGAGAAAACAATCAAACAGCATCTTCAGTTTCACATTACACTTATACTTTCTGTGTTTATTAACTACTTATTAAGTGTTTAATAATCAGACAATTGTTGTAAACTAGTTAATTCATTACTATTTATATACTCAATATTAAACTATGAGACTTATAATCAAGTGACGATGGTGATTTATTTACAACCATGTCAAGAGCTCCCCTGGTGCCTCAGAGAGCAGGAGATGAATTCCCCCCACTTAAAAGTGGCAGGAGCTGGGCAAGATTAGGCAGAATTCTGTCAGTTGCCCAGCACAGGCTCCTCCCCTTGGGCAGAGATGGCCTCAGGGAAGCTCCATAGAACACAAGAGCTAGAGATGCCCAGGTGTAAGAAATCAAGAAAGGATGGTGAGAGACTGGAATGGAGTTGAGTCCTGCTAGTCACAGTGAAGGGAAAGTAGGAAATGCACAGACAGTGGAAGCATGGACAGATATCCTAGGATGTATATAGGGACATTGCCTGGTTGTGTAGAAATTAGGTCAGGAAGGCCAAGGCATGGCTGGAGCTGAACTTGGCAAAGGATGCATCAGTGGGGAATACAAGGCTGGACATGAACCAGCAATGAATACTTGCAGCCCAAAAAGCCAAATGTGCTCTTGGCTGCACCAAAAGCAGCGTAGCCAGCAGGTCAAAGGAGGGGATGCCCTCTACTGTGCTCTGGTGAGACCCCACCTGGAACACAGGTCTGGGGTCCTCAGAGCAGGAAGGACATGGACCTGTTGGAGCAAGTCCAGAGGAGGGCCACAGAAATGATCAGATGGCTGGAACACCTCTCCTGTGAAGAACAGGTGAGAGAGTTGGGGTTGTTGTTCAGCCTGGAGAAGAGAAGGCTCCAAGGAGACCTTACTGTGTCCTTTCAATAATTTCTTATAGAAAGATGGGGACAAACCTTTTAGTAGGGCCTGTTGTGATAGGACAAGGGGTGATGGTTTTAAAATAAAAGAGGGTAGATTGAGACTAGACACATTTTAAGATGAGGATAGTGGAACACTGGAAAAGGTTGCCCCGAGAGGTAGTGGGTGTCCCATCCTGGAAACTTTCAAAATCAAGTTGGATGGGGCTATCTGATCTAGTTGATGATGTCTTTGCTCACTGCAGGGAAGTTGGACTAGATGACCTTTATAGGTTTTTTAGACCACAAATTAGTCTATCATTCTATGGGATGCATCCATCATGTGTCATGTAGGAAAGTAAAGATGGGCATGCACAGGTAAAAGCACAGTATGTATATATAGTCTGTGATGTGGAGAGATGTTCCCACTCACCCTTTAGGGAAACTGCAGACAGAGGGTAGAAATGTCTCCCTTGTTCTGTACCTAGCCAGGCACTGGGCTACCTCTCCAGAAAAACATTTGTCTCCTGCAGGTTGTACTTCTCATCTGCCAGCCCTGGGACAGTCGATATTTAGGTTTAGGTGAAATGAACATCTAAATTATTTCTCGGGGCAGCCTCAGTGCAGGACATGCACAGAGTTATGATGTGACCTGTTTGCAGTTGCCCAGCTCTGTGGTTTTCCCCTTCTCCTGCAAAAACCAACTGACCACACCCTCCTCTTGAAGTTAGGATCTGTGTTTAACTCCTCTCCTCTGCACACATACAAAGGCATTATCTATTTACTCTGCAATTAGGTCATCTAACTTGTCTATGCCAATTATTTTTGCTTCTGTTTTCGTGCACCGCTTTAAAACTCTTCCTTGATTTTGCCGTATGAGCTGTGACACAGAAGAAATTGTCACACTTCACTCTTTTGAGGGATGTCTGTGCAGCTTCTGGTTTATGTAGCAGTGTGTGAGACCTGAATAAGATGTTGACCTTTGATGACAGGTTCCTGCAAAGAACAGATGACTTGTAGGGTGTCCTGGAGGTCTAATTATCAAAGCTGAGGAGATTTTTTTGTTAGCAAAACCTGCTTTGTTGTCGGACATGGGTTCTGTGGACTTGCTCCCAAAGACATGGAGTTGTACTCTAGAAGGGGCTTATTCGTTACCAATGGGAACTTTTTCTCCTAATGATTTATGACTTAAGTGCCTAACTTTCATTTTTGAACCAACTTGGGCCAGAGTCTGGGAAGTATTTTGGAACCCAACGTTATAAGGTAGCTCAGTAGAGGGATTATGAAAACAGTTTATAAAATCCAAGTCTGCACCATGGTACAATTTTGAAGAAATGCACTTGCCAATACCCTTGAGTTCTCTTTAGTTTTCAAAAAGTCAGGAATTCCTGAGTGAGGAAGGGGTTATTTAAATATAAAGTACTGAATTTCTGAAAATGCAAACTTCCTCTAGAAGCAGTGGAATATTGTGATTTGAAAAGCGGAGGGGGAATGAAGTTAGGGTTTTTCCAAAATATGAAAACTTCCATGCAAAATATAAATTAATCTCTTTGAAAGGATAATCCAGTCTTTATTCCTCACTTCTTTTCCAATGGACTTTTGAGGGAAAAAAACAACTGACACAGCTAGGCAGGGAGCAATCGCCCCCAAGGTCTGGGTAGGCAAGGAGGCAGATGGCCTCCAAAACCAGGCAGCATGTGACCATGACATTTAATTGTGCAGACCAGATCCACAGCAAATAACATGCCTGCAGCTTCCAGACCTGTGATACACCCTGCATCCCCATGAGAGGGAAACAGGCTGGCCAGGCACTGACTGGCTGTCTTAGCTGGGACTCCTGCAGCAGCATGACTCTGTGTGCCATTAAATGTTCCCTGCACTGAAAGCTTCGCCAGCACCACCACACGCAAGCATTTCAGCATAACTTCTATTCCCTTACTCTGGCCTCAGTTTCTCACTACAGCATGCCACATCAGCAAAATGTTTCCTCCCTGACCTTTACGTTTTAAGCCTCTGACTAGCTAGTGCACAACTTTCATTTTCTCCTGCCCCATCTCTGCTGGCAGATGGTGTGACAGAAAGAAAGACATCACTACACACACCAATAGAAGGAGATAAACCAGAAACAATATGCAGCAACTTTCATTCTCCTCATTTACAAATAATTCTGCTTCTCATCTATCCTTGGCAGCTGGAATGATTGCAGCACGGCTGCTTCTCTATTCGTACGTCTAACTAACAACTACAGCAACACCTGCTCAAGCCTTGAACTGCTGAAAAGGGATACCCCATCTCTCAAAAACAGGTGAAAGCTGTGTATGCCTCCCTGCCTAACAGCACAGGGGAGGGAAGTAGCAGTGGTGTGACTCTCTGCTGCCTCTATCTTGCACAATCTGCTTTTAGGCACTGTCAAAAGCAGAAAGCTGCTTGTTAACTGCATTTCCAGACCACGAACTACCCATCTCCTTAGGGGACAACTCCTTTGTCATGTTATTCCTTTGCTAAGGTCCCCTCCACCCTGTTGGTACCAGCTACTTGATACTGCAGTGATGTTTAAGGGCTTGCAGAGCTCACCAGGGGGGTGCTTCCACTCACATTTTCCTTTGGAATCCGCTACTCCTGCTGCAGACTACAAAAAGGCAACCTTTCATGCCCAAAGACATGGCTTCTTTTTTGAAGATATGGGCTGGCTTGGCTTACAGAAGATGAGAGTTAAACCTGCATGTCTAACACTGAATACTTAGGCTCCCTACATGTTCCATGCAAACCTTATATATAGGGCAGTCTGTGTACTGGGAGATGCCTCAGCAGTGACATGGACACCCTCAACAATGACACAGCTGACCAAAATAAAATAAATGCATGCCAGTGTAATACTTGTACAAGGCCAACTTGCACAATAGCAATTTTAAATTATCATAGCTTTATAGCAGTTACTTGTTTAATGCTTTTTAAAACATAATGATGCAATCAGTAAACTTCAGCTTTTGTTTGTTAGTACACAAAGGAGAACATCAAAGATGCCAACAAGTATGTGAGAGTTGAGTGGATGATCAAAGGTTATTGGCAATAAAAGTCATACACTGACATGCACGAAAAATAAAATATGTTTTCATTGTCTTCTTGTGAATCATACGGGTAACAAAATAGGAACAAAACCACACCACATGCCTTATCACACTGAAGGCATTATATTTCTGAGACCACCTGTGTCTGTCATGTATGTTATTTTACAAGAACGAAAACATAGCTACATGGTACAGATACTCTTGTGTAATTTTTAAACAACCATTCTCTTCCTAACCTGCCTATTTCACATGCTAGAAATGAGCACTGTTGCCAGCACGCATCAAGCTCATTGGCATGAGCCATGTTGGGAATAAAGAGCTTTCTTCCATGAGGCAACCAACACAGAAGCTACCTCCTGGCTGAAACCAGCTTCTGGGAAAGACAGATGTCTGCACCACAATGAGTGAATTGCAGAAAGGCGTTTTGATACCTGTCAGGGTTGGGCATGCTCCACTATCTGGCACCACCACTGTTGCCAGGAATGTTGTTTCAGCATTTCTCCTGTCTAGACATACTATTATTTTGCCTGTGCAAAGCTGCCTGAACCATCTCCTGCCCATCAATCCCCTGAGAACCTCTACCAGACATGCCGGGAAGCTGCTGTACACACACACTGCTGACAGCGCCCATTGGAGGAAGGAATTTTAGCAAAACAGGAAAAAAAAAAATAAGGAGACTTAAATAACTTGTACAGGGTCCCAGAGGAGTGTGGGGTAAAAGCAAGCTGATTTCCCAGGTAGAAATAAAAGCTGAGGATACACAGGAGCCAGGATAAAAGCACAGAAGTGCCAACTAGGTGACAACTCATTTGCAGGGCTTCTGTGCACAATGGCTTGTTATGCTGACCCCTCTTCTGCAGGAGGCTGGTTTAGTTTCAAACACAGCAAATTTAGATTCAAATATAGCTCTGTTCCTTCTCCCCTGCCTTTGGCGTGACAAAGGGAGAAGCTGTTGAGCATGAAGCAGAGCTTCTTGTGTTTTGATCTGACTCTACATCTGTATATTTGATGCTGTTTCTTCTGATTCTTTCTGCCTACCAGGTTTCCTCCTTCAGGAACCCAGGCCGACAGACCTATTTAATCTTTTATAATGGCCACAGTGATAAGTTCTTATTAAATATTTCATATTGTTGTACTGATAAAGAACATAAGACAAAATTTGGCATGAACGCAGTCCAGAGAAGAATCTGCTTAAAAATAAAACGCTTGGGAGAATGTGGAAGGAAACAAGTAGCCATGTGGCTGGAAACAAAAATTAATTTAAGGTAAGCAGGTCAAGCCTATAATGAAGTGCTTGTAAACAAAGAAAATCCAAACATTTCTGCTAATCATTGGCTCCAATTATTTCACAAACACCCCCTCATTATACATACTTAGTGGCTTGCAGCTATTCTGCTTTCTAAATCCACGTGCTGTCATCCTTTTTAAGTTGGCTCCAGAGGGCTGAAATGTAGAAAAATGCAAGCATTAATTCAGCAGCTTGGCCAGCCAAGGCACAGATGCATTAGGTGATAGCTGTGGTCGTTTGCAGTGTGTGCGCCACGGTGGCGAGTGGGAGTTGGGCGCAATATGCTGCCATTACCAGGCGTGTGCCCTCATTTAACATGCCACAATAATCCAAGGTGGGAGCAAACACTAGAAATGCCCCCTGTGGGTCTGATGTTGATGGGAATCCAATGTGTAAACAGCTGCCCTCTGGCAAGTGGGACTCATGGCTGAGCTAAAGCCAAGCTTCAGACGTACAAACCTATTGCTGTAGCTTGTTGCTGACACCCTGTTCCACAGGGGGATCACCTATAAGGTAAATCCAGGGATTTGCATTCAGCAGCAGCGTTCTCAGGCACTCCCTGATCATGTCCAAGGCTGCAATCATCCCTTGAGCCTTTATGATTTATCCCAGACTCCAGGCCTGAGTGTACCACCTGCTAGACAGAGACTTGGTGCTTTCAACATGCTGCATTGCCCCTTGTGGGCTCTGGTGCCCACAAGAGGTAGACCTGGGAGCATACCTCAAAGCACCACTGGCTCACAACCCTGCCAGTCTGCCCTTCTGGATGCTTTCCCACACCATGGCTTCAGATGCTTCAGCGTAAGAAGAACACAGTTGCAAAGTTTGAAAAAAGAAGAAGTCAGATGGAAAGCTTAAAGACATTGTACTCACTGGCAAAACCCAAAAGCAAAGAAAAAGCAACCACTAAGCAATTAATTGAAAAATTATTGGCAGGCCAGGCCAAAGTGTTGCTGCTGCCTTTAATGATAAATGATAATAGGACCAGTCAACACTATACAGCAGGATAATACAAACACACCCTCTAGAGTGAAAGCACAAAATGAGACATACTATTATCATAAATAGATTAATTAACTAGAAAGAGAACATTAAAGAACAAGGGGTTATTAGCATGCAGCCAATAACCTATTCCAAGCATGAATTTGATGAATACAGGTAGCCAGAAATGCGAAGCACAAACATGGAAGCAGATAGCAGAAAAAACGTTTTGGAAACTGCATGGCAATTATCTCCTCCCGTGGCTCCTCACTCCAGCTGTGGGGGAGCTGCCGACTCTGGAGGCCACGGGGTTCCAGCATTTATTTGGGAGCTTTCTGTTTTCACACAGCTGAAGGTCAAAGGCAGAACCTGGTCAAAATATGATGAGACTTTTCCATCTGCCCACAAAATGCAGTTGCCTGGCAGGAAGGTTCACAGTAGGTGCTGAACAATGACTTAGGATGTGTAGCAGGAAGTTATTAAAGTTTCAGTGAGAAACACTTTGAAAAATGACTAGATGTCATAGTTTATTCTTATTAAGAGTTTTCCTGGTGAAAATAACACTGCTTTTCCCAACGGCAGTTTGTCAATTGTACATTTCGCATCAAGAAAAATGTTTGCCATTTAGAAATATCGAACAAAGCTCCATGCTAGATACAGGAAACAAATAATGCACCTAAATACGAAACTTACTCAAAGAATTCTTAGTCATGTTGTGACATGACATAACGGAGATACCTATAAATAACAAGTTTGGAGAGGTTACCCATCCTTTTCCCCCCATCCTCTACAACTCATGGGGTACTGTACAGCAGAGAAAGGTGAATATATTTTCTCATGCAGAGAAAACAGAAAAAATATGCATTTCATTCCTACGTGGAAAAAAAGGGTTTTTTAATTCACATATGCTTTCATTTGGAGAAAGTCTCAAGATGCAGTGATTATACCTAAAATGCCTAGTCCTTTTCACACTAGCACTGAGGTGAACTGGGAATAGGGTCTTGGATCTCCAGAAATATTCACAGCTGAGACAGCAGAGAATTTAATCCCAAATGTTCCATCTTCAGCACATCGGAATGGAAGGGGAAGGAGCTGTCTAAGTGCATGGCACTGGCAAGGTCTGAGCCAGTTTTATTCCTGATTTAGGAGGAGTCAGGTCACTGCAGAGGACTCCTGAGACTCCTGCCCAGTCCTGCAGAAACCAGGGACTGCCAGCTAGGAATAAAGTCAGTGTAGCAGGTGTGATCTATGTTAACAGCAGAATGATATAGTTATAATGCTGGGATTAATATTTCTCCTGGAGTACGGCAGCATTTCTGACAGGTTTTGGGAGATTCCACTTCTATTAATGGAGATGGGGCAGTTTTTTCCATCATCTTTTCTTATCCTGTGCCTCTCACTAACTGTGGATAAAGACTCAGCATTCTTTCATGCATGAACTGGACTCTGCAATGCAGAGCCAGAGAGAAAAAATTGCTTTACATTTCCCCCAAATGTAAGGGAAAAAAAGACTTCTGATCCTTGTACAGCTGACTTATTTCCTAAAACAGATTCAGACCAAAATTAAGTGAAAACCATATGAGCCACTGATGCTTTAAAAACAGTATGCTGCCATAGACTATCAGTATTATTACAGCAGTTCTAGCAGAAATTTGGACCCTCCTTGATGAGATATAGCCTTCATGGCCTTTGGGAGGGGCGGGGAGGAGAGTGGGGAAGAGAGAGAGAGATATACACACACATGTGCTCTTTAATATAGATGTAACATTGATGGCACAGCATAAATACCTAGAGACTTTACCATATCCTAGAGAAATACATCACCCAGGCTGTTTAATCTCATCTTTAATTCTCTTTTTACCTTCCACTGAATTTATAAAAAGATTGCAGAGATCCACAGTATCTCATCACGTATTTATTTATTCATTTAAAATATTAATATAGGAGAATCCCATTACAATATTGCCATATTGTCAAGCAAGATGCACCAGACAGAAGCAGAAAGCTACTGCAAACCAGTAGATACAGCTGCACACACTACCTCCCTGACATCTTTCTGTGTTTTATTTTCCCACTTCTTTGAAGGCAGCTGTGGGGAAATCTTCAAGTGCTTTCTGATCTTGCAAGGCAAATTGATTTGTACTGATATTTGGAAGGGGTTTTTTGCAAAAGTTTCTGTCTGGAAAGGATTCAGAATGGGACTAAGACCTCTGGTTTCATCCTCTTCAGATTTTGAATGTTCACCTGGAGAGGTCTCTGAGGAGGAAAGCTTTGCTGAGCATATTGAATAATTTTCCTCTAACCATCTGACCCCTTCTCTGTCTCTTATTTCAAGAAGGATGTGGACTTTTTTTAAGAGGTAAGAGAAAGTGAGATATTTCACCAGTCTATATTCTGTGAGCTAAGGCACTTAAATTTGATTTCCCTCAAATTAAAACACTCTGATTCAGTAGGCTCACTCAAAAACACCACTTGCAAACTTTAGGAAAAGGGTGACATTACGCTGCCTTGCAGCTCACCCTGGAAAGCCCTTTCCTCCCAGGCCAGTTGTGGCATCCATATCCCCTATTTGTACAATGTCATCCCTAGGAGCCTGTTGGTTTTCACTCAAACCTCTTCCACAGTGGCATGTCTGGCACCACTTTGCCAGCACTCAGTGCAGACCTGCAAACTGGTATCTGCACCTTGCAAATGTTAATTCCCCTGCAGCAGAAATAGGTTGGGGATCATTTGTGGGCCTTGTCCCTGTTGTGCCAATAAAGCTGGAACACAACTGTGATGACAGTGAGAGCTCTCAGAACTGGGGTTGGAAAATTCAGACTTATTTTGGGATCCAACAAAGCATGCCTCTTTGCACCTTGGCAGTGCAGAAGGATGCTTACTTTCATAGATAGCAGGCTTTTTAACCCCAAGAGCATTTGGTGGGATCCTTGTGTGTCATCCAGGTATTCCTTGGGCACCTTTGCCTCTGCCTCCCAGCAAAGGTAGAGGTGCTAACAGTAGCGGAGCCCCTCTGAGAAGCTGATCCCTGCAGCAGAGCAAAAGCCAGCAGGGCGGGGAGAAATCTGTAAATACTCCAATTGAGCAGGAAACTCTTCACCTAAATCGGCAAGCATGAGAGCAAATGTCTCACTTAGAAGGAGGATAGAAAATGTAGCTCTAAGCAATTAACACAATAGCAAATGTCCCTAGCTTTGCCCCATATGGCGTGTAATTTAAATCCTCTATCTTGTTCTCTATAAATGCTGCTGAAATTGATACATGACAATTTTAAAGCCAACTGAAGTTTAATTAATGTAAATCGCCTCAACATCTGAGATTTAAAATATATAAAAAAATTAATTAGGATGAAATCAAACACGTTCCACTCATGCTGAGCCTTGCAAGGTAAAACTGGGCAAAAAACCACATAAATCATGACATATGTTGGAAGTGCAGCTTTCCTTCTCACTGAAATGTCTGGAACATGGTTCTCCTTGCTCTGTGTAGGACACGAGGGGTGTCCCTGAAAGGTGTACCTTCCTTGTGCAAACACAGCTTGCACAGGGAAATCAATATTAGCCAGGGAAAATGAAACTATGACGATATCTACATGTGCAACTCAAAGACTGAAAAGCCTCTCATATTCTGCTGTCCCTACTGTGAGAATTAAGCATATAAATGAATGAATGAAAGAATTTACCCAGAACAATTTACTCCACTGAAATCCACAGCCTGTAAATAAAATGGGAAAGGCAGGAATGGCACAGAGTGCTTCACTTGCTTCCTTAGATTGCAGCAGATTATTTGCCTGCAGGTTCTCCAGGCTCTCTGTTCCCTTTTCCTTAAATATTTGTTCAATACCTGCCCCACTCCCTGCTGCGTTGTGAAAGGACACTTCCTTCAAGGTGTAGTCAGCTCCAGGGCTCTTCTGACAGCAGGGATGTAACTGACCTAAGGTATTTCAAACTTCAAACACCAGACCAAAGAGTAAATAAGCAAAACTGAGAAAGTGGATCTGCTATCACAAGAATGCATCTACAATTACAAGAGCACACTGGAAACTGCATTTGCCTGTCTGGTTATGACATTTCAATTTCAGCCTTTCCTCTGTTTCAGAATGCACATTTGCCATCTATTCTCTAAAACTATACATATTTATTTCTTAGCCTTTTGAGCATGGATTCAATTCCCTGAAATAAAGATTGCTGTGAATGACTGAGATGTCCCTTAATTACTGTACTGGTCCTCCCACATGTACTCTAAACTCTGAGCTGGTTTAATTTCCAAGGTACAACAATATGGCCTGTAACTCTTGTTTGCAGTAACAATAAATATCATCATAATCAGTTTTCTTTAAGAGTTTGAATTTATGGGAGGAAAAAAAAAATAACAGCAGAGTCAGGGTAACCTACAAACAAAACATTGACTTTGTAGTCCCTGTTCAGTTTTCATTCTTCCATACAACACATTTCTGCATCTCTTATTAATGAAGGTTTTGCTGCTGCAATGTGCTGTATGTGGGGCAGAATGTATTTAATTCGATACGTAATTATTATTATTAATGCAACTAAGCTCGGTGTAACCAGTTCTCTTATCTCCAAGGTAAAATATGGTTCTCAGGTGAATTTAAATCTGTCTTGTGTCAGGATTGCTATTGATTTGAAGAGGGTTTCGTTTGAGTGCATTGTGTTATTGCTAATGGTTAATCAGTGTGTGCTGCAACACTCCCCCTCCCCCCTAAATGGCTGCAAGTTCTTAAAATCGAAATACAAATGAAAATAGTTCCCAGGTTTAGGTTGGTTTTGGTTGGGATTATTTTTTTTTTTTTGGTTGGTTTGTTTTTAACTAAAACACAGCTAAAAGCTGCAGAGAAACATCTCTTTTAACAATTAAAATATTTGCACGTGCATGAGCTAAAAAGGCAGTGCTTCATTTTCTGCCAGTGTTGGCTGAGTTTTTCAAATCCACTCCTGCAGTCCTAGAAAATTCAGCTCAAATGCATCTGCTGTACAGAAAGCCATTTAATACCTCAGAATGATTTCAAGACAGATTGTGGTTTTGCTGTAAGCATGGGCATTATGAATGTACACACATAAAAGTACAAATGACTGTATGCTCTTCTCTTTCATTAATGACCAGGTTCGCTCTAGCAAAATGTAGGTCATTTCATTCCTTCTTGCTTCTCTTATTGTCAAGTTCACACGCAGCCGTTTTCTCAAGCTGTCTCTTCCGTGGCCATTTGCATTTTGCTCCAGTCCCCAGGTCTTTGGTTGTGAGAATATTAACCCTGCCTATCAACTGCAAGAGAGAACAGTATATTCCCTACTTCAGAATTAATTTCAAAGCATACATTTTCGGCAAGGTAAATAGTCCTGCTTAATATTGACTGGCAAATACTGACAGTTGCTTACAAAGGGGAGAAAAAAAAAGCAGAGGGACTGTCTGTGCAGATAGGGCTGGCACTTACACACACACTCATCTTAAATATCAACACTGGCACTCCTGGCAGCCCTTGGAAACACACTCTGGCAATAAAAACTTCAGGGTGCTAATCTTCACTCTGAGAATATTTTTTCCCAAAAGCATATGTACATATATTAGAGGAATCTAAACCCTGCAAAATGCCTATCACACCCTCTATTTCTCTTAAAACGAGCACATCATCCATGGCTCTGTATAGCTGCTTTTTATTTTGCCTGGCACAAGAGAATAAGGCTCAGTTCAGTGTTGCATGTGGTAAAGACAGATTTTTTTTTTTCTCTTCCTTCCCCTAATCAAAACAAATTTCCAAAGACAAAAGGAAAGCTACTAGTGCTTAGTATTCTTCCTTCACCACCCATGTATCACACATAATTAGCAAGTTAAACCTACAAATTAGATGTCGTAATTTGGTAATTATGCCACAATCTGGTATTTTTTAACCTCTTTTTGTCTGAATAAGAAAATTCCACGTTATCTTTCGCTACTGCAAAACACAGTCCAGTTGTCTGCCCTTGCTGCTGATTCTCAAGTGAGAACTTAGAGGAAAGGTGAAAGTACACAAGTCTGAAGTTTGTGCTGCTATTGTTCTGCTTCACTTGACATCTACAGTGAAACTGTCATCAAAAGCTGTATTTTAACATGCCCACAAAATACAGTCAGCCTACATTCTACCTCAGTCTGCACATGATGCAAGATGCAAACACTTTTCATAAACTCTTTTTAAAATACAAAATGCAAAGAGGTTCTGCTTACAGAGGATAGGGATTATAAATGCCTAGAAGAAACCCACTTCTTTTATTCTGCAGGTGAAACATCCAGATTCATTCTGTGCAGTAAAACTAGAGTTACATTTATTTAAAACTGTCAAAGTGGAGCTCTAAAATATTTGCTCATCGTAAACACAAAGAGAACAACTCTTAAAAAATACCTCCAGCCCCTCAAAGAAGCTTCCCAGAATAAACAGCCTGTTCACTGAGTTATTCAGGAAAAAAAAAAATGTGCAGAACTATTATGGGCATGGTCCAGAGTTGCAGGAAAGCACGGCAGCACAAACAGCAGCAGATGAGAAGCCCTTTTGGAGAATGTTTCATTTTCCCTGACTTTGTAATCAGTCCTTTGTGAGCACCTCTTGAGCCTCTCCGGTTCCTAATCAATGAGGAATGGATGGAGCAATGGAGAAGCGGCTGGTAGATGTATTTATAGTGGCTTTTTTCCTCCTTTAAAAATTCCCCCCATATTCTGGAATGATAATTTAGGGGAAAGGGAAGTAGGATTGTGTGAGAAGTGGGAGGAAGTCTTAGAAATTATGTGCATATGCCCAGTAACACAGGTATCCACAGGGTGCCAAACACTCCTGATCTTCAGCTTATTTCTTGCTACATTTGCTATTAACATCATTGTTATTTCTTGGCTGTGGCTCTGACAGGGAAAGGTACTCAAGCAGGCACCTCATTTTAAGCACATGAGAATTCCCAAAGGGATTAACCAGGCAAAGAAAAATTTGGTGGCAGTGCTCACCCTCCCCGACCGCAAAAGGTGATTCTCACTCCGTCCTGTGGAGCTTTCCGTTTATTTAAAGAACAGTTTAAAAACGAAATAATTGCCTTTTCCTTTCAATCCTCCACTGCACCTCTTCCCACAGCACCAGGCTCTGAGCATCTCTCTATGTCTGTTCTTGGTTACGCAGTTTGGACAGTGCTATACAGGAAAGAATGTTAAATACTTATCTTAATGAGCAAATATTAACTAACCCGGGCAAGGCATTTTAAATTGCTTTGGATCTATCAATATAATCAACACAACAATATTTTTGCCTACTTTTTCATGTACACTAAATGGAAAAAGTGACCAAGAGACTTTGCTGGTTTTACTTAGTGATGCTATAGAAAAATGCTTATTCATCCCTCTGACACAGTCTCTAATGGCACAAGTAAATCAAGGCTGATTTTCCCAAATCATGACATAACCTGATAAATAACTGACAGCACTTTCTTTACAATACTGTAAATGAGCAATTTCCCAAAAGGTCAGAAACCACTGCAGAAATTTAAAAAAAAAAAAAAAAAAAGAAAAAAGAAAAAAAGAAAAAAGAAAAAGAAAGGTTTTGCCTGATTAAACTGCTTGAGAAAATGTGTATGGAAAGGTGGTAGGAAAAATGTTTCAAAAAAACAGTCCACTATTTCTTAGTGGTATTTTTTAGTTTCAGGGTAATGAAAATGTGCTGCTGGAAGTTATTGGTTTTTTTTTTTCCTTACACACTTCAGCCTGCTATCTTAAGATGGATTTTAATGCCAAGTGTTGACTTTATAGAGGAGATTTTGGAAAACAGAAAGCAAACACAGTCATAAATAATACTATTGCATTAAGTACAGCTCTGTCTTTCCTTTTAGAACACTATCTTTTTAACCTACAGAATTACCCAAAGCTGCGGTGATTGGCATTAGCAGGCATGCCTGAATACAAAACCGTAATATTTGTTGCCTCTTTTGAAATGGTTAACATCAGTCCACTGGTAACAAGGAGGAAGAGAAATATCCATCCTGAAGTCAATGTGAAAATGAAAACCAATACAGGAGAGAAGCTGTCCTATTTGATTTAAGGATTATAGCAGGCTGAGCTACCTGCTGGGGAGCCCGCAATAATGAGAGGGGAGAGAATTTCAATAATTTTTCAAAAACTCATGAGTAACTGAATAAACTTGACTGAAACTCAGTGGGTCCTGGGACCCCCAAGGACCCACATGCTTTTGAAAAATTTCCCCTCTATCAGCTCTAATTTTCAGCAGCAGCACTTTCCCATGTGCTTTGCTGCAGTGCTGACAGGCGCGGAAGGATTAGCCGCCAAAGAAAAATTAAATATTTGGCAAAAAAGTCAGTCTTCCTGCAAATATATTGCAAAGCCAATCACCTCCCCTTCAGCTAAATAGTTGCATCATCTTTGCTGCAAGGATCCCTCTCCCCTCCATAGCTCCCTTGCTCTGCAGCCTCCTAAACTCCCCAGGTCTCATGTCCTGAAATTTCCAACATTTTTCCTTTGGTAATCTGCATCAACATCAGCTTCAAATCTGTCTCCCAGGTTTGTCTCCCCCAGGACTTTGCCTGCAGATGGCTGCGTGGCACAAGGAAACAAGCAGAACAGCCCAAGGAAATTATTATCCAGCCACACTTCCTCCACCTGGAATGTGGAACAGTCTCAGCCTGTCTTGAAATTCCCATAAAACAGGTGTAGAAACTCTAAGAACTACTGAGAGGCAGATAGATATAATTACTCCCCATTTGGGGGTGCATCAGTACTAGAATACCTCAGAGTGTAGTTCCTCCAACTTCACAGGACTTTGCCAGGACAGTGTTTTTTCTCTCTGTGATGCCCTCTTCACACACACCTGTGCCCCAAGCCTCCTGTGGAGCCTTCTCACTTGGTCCTCCTCACCTCTGCACACACTTCCCATAAAGCATTCACCTTGGGTGAGACCAAAAGGTGTGTTTTCACGGCATGCAAGATCCCCATCTTTTCACCTGGATTTTACAGACTCTGGGCAAAAATCTGTGTGCTGGTGAGAGCTGCTGCACTCCAGGGATGTTTCCAGCACTTAATCTGTGCACTACCACAGGGCAGGGGTCGCCCTGAAGAAATGAGGAGCTTCCCAAAGTGTAATTAAGGACAGCAGAGAGAAGAATTAGCCTCAGAAATGAAAGAAACCCAGGACATTTCAGCAGGGCCAAAACTTAACCTGATTCATTGTGAGTGTGTATCCCTCCATTTTGGCATTTCCTATGGATTTTCAGTCATTTCAGCTTCAGAAGAAGAGGAGATTGAATGACCCTCAGACCTTCTGCACCTCCCAGGCTCCAGAAGAACACTGATGGGTTTATTTGCACTTTGTTTCTTCATAGGTGAGGCAAGTGAAGGTGGGAGCTCAGGAGGCTAAAGGAGGGAAGTGGGGCTTCTGTGGTGTTTCTGCAGAGCACAAGGTTTGCTTGTATCAAACCTTCAACAAATGCTCCCACAGCTGAGCCAAATTTTGTTGCGGTGATGTGCTCATCCTTAGAAACCACAGGCAATCTGCTCTCAAGTGCCTTTGAGCAAACCTGCCACGCTCCCTGGTCAGGGAGGAGGTGGGAGGGAAGGGACTCCCATCCCTCATGACTAAAACATGACCCACTGCCAAACCACTGGCAGAGTTACCCACCAGAGATCCTGCGTAACACTGCATTTTTCTGCTGCGAGAAGTGCTTTCGCCTGAGGTGGCTTTTGTGGAGGCCATGTTTGCGTGCAAACCTCCACTTACAGCAACACGGGGCAGCCAAGCCAATGTTCATACAAGTGTAAACTTACAGCAAAAGGCAGGAACCACCGGAGACATTACAGAGCTCCAGCCAGTGAGCGTGGTGAGCAGCCTCATCTTTTATTGAAGTCCTCTCCTCAGAGGAGAGCTAAAAATTCACTTGATGCCATCGGGAAAGTGTCTGTTTTGGCTGCAGAGAATGGTTCCCGATCACAGAAAGATAAAAACATCAAAATAAGCTAATAGAGATATGCCTTGAAATTTGGTCCCAGCGGACGTGGGGCCAGGTTTCCTGGGGACACGTTAAGCACAGCTCAGGGCTCTGCAGCACGCAGGCGCATTGCAGCCAAGCGGGGCTGAGGCAGACAGAGAGCAGATGCTCCAGAAAGGGCATCCAGCTAGGAAAAGAAGAAAAGAAAGAAAAAAGAAGTAAGAACTAAAAAAAAAAAAAAAAAAAAAAAAAAAAAAAAAAAAAAAAAAAAAAAAAAAAAAAAAAAAAAAGAGAGAGAAGAAGGAAAAAAGATCCCCTTTTGTCTAATCCTCCAGCCAAGTGTAGCAGAGCGTAGTTGTTAAGCAGGATTAAAGGCTGGACAGGGATGATATAAGAAGACTGGACCAGATTCCTCCTGCAAACCCCCCTTGCAGTCCTACTGTCACACAGTTGCCCTTATGAACCTGTTAATATACACCTTAACATTGAGTTTCATCCTTCACTGTCTTCTCCTCTTCTACCTTCTAGATAGCTTCTCAGCTGAGAGGTTGACACAATAAATTTGAGTTTCTGGGGAAACAAAGCTTCTGTGTGTGCAGTGATGACGTATTGAGCTCACTGCCCAATTTCAACTAGTTTGTCCTTTCTGTTACGTGCTTCTTATAAGGTTCCTGCAAACTGGTGTTGACATGAAAGAGACACCTTATCAGTGTCTCTACCAAGGGAAAGTTTATTAGCCATGACAAAATCCACATGAGAGAGAGCTGGTCTTCTCCAGGCTCCACTAGATCTGTGCTGATGCAACTTGTTTTTCCAAACATGGGGTAAGACTCAGACAGAGACTCTGCAGAGGTCCTTCCATCTCACACAATCCTATACAACAGATTTATCTCCCTTTTCATCTCTAACTCTGCCAGCCACTAATGGTTTGAACAGTGCAGTGCTTTTTTTATAAGCCACTCTAGCTCATGAGCAGACTTCTTGATTATATTTACACAACTGACCTATTTTAAGAGATCATTTCATAAAATATCCTGCCAGAACCAAGTAAAAGAGGTTAAGAAAACATACATTACAGTAGTGCGGCTTTTTTAGCTCAGTACTCACTGTGCATCAGCCCAAGCTCTCCCCAGCACTTACCAAGCATCCCAGCACTTAATTATTACAACGTGAAAAATCATGCAGCAGGATGATGATGCTTTAAGATGATGTCTATGATCACATAGAAGCGCTGGATCAAGTAGTCCCAAAGCAGACATTAGTGAGTGAATCCTCCCACTATCCACTGAATGGTACTAATTCAAAAGTAAATTGACTGTAATTCTTTGAGCCTGACGATCTGCCTGATTTTATTGGACTGCTGGATTTTGAAATAGAAAAGCCCTACCTCCTTGCAATGCCTGTGCTTATTTTTAAGGCCTCCTCACAGCAAGGTCTGAAATGAAATGTTTTCAAGTTTTTATTCCACTGATTACTCTTTTTCTTTACTAATTAACCATGTAAAATCAGACTGAAAACACTGCAACTGGCAAAATCACCTATGTCTCTCACTAACATTGCTTCACTGACCAATAGCAGGACTTAAAGGACAGTATTTTATGTTCCCAGTTGTACCATAGTATGGCTGCACATACTCTCACCCTTTTTTTTAAAATTATCCTCACAAAAAGATGCGTGATGCTGAACTGACTGCCACCCCCAGTAATACCCTCCCTTGCAGATGTATGCCATGATGATTCCGTGGGTTTTCCTGTCTGCTTTCTGATCTTCAGGTGGAAAATGTTCTCTCTGTCATTACGATTATTTTCCTGGCTTCGAAAACAGTATAGCTTGGCTCAGCCTCTGTGAGACCTGCTGAGCTCTGCCAGCTTACACCAGCTGAGAACCTGGACCAGATTATCCCAACAGCTCTTATGAAAGCCAACTGTGGATGATGAAAAAGAGATATAAATAGAACTATTTCCCCCCTCAATCATAAAGCAGTATTTCCAACCCCAAAACCACATAAGCATGAGGTTGTTTCTTTTTAAAAAAAAAAAAAAGTATTGAAAATTATTTTAATTCTCTTTTGATTTATTCACATGGGACCATACTTTTCAAGGTTTTCTCAGAGGACCTAAGCAAAAATTTGCTTCACGGTCCTGAAAGCTTAGGTTCTGTAGGACTTGGAAGTTGCCAAGTCCCATGACTTAACAAGAAAATCTCCAGAGCCAGCTGCAGGGCTGATGCTTACTAAGAACACAGGAAGGGAAACAATGCCAACACAGCCCACTAGCCAAGAGTCTGGTGGTAAGAAACCCTGCCAAAACATGCAGTGCCCAAAGGCTTGCAAACCCAGCCTAAGCCAGCAGCAAGGACCCATCTCCTTAGGTGTGGGACTGGATGATGACATTTACTATTTCCTTAGCATGAGATTCTTCCTATTATTTAATTTAGAAAAGTAAATTCTGAAGAAATCTCTGTCACAGAAAATAAAAGGTTTAAAGTACTGCTGACACCTCCTGGAAAACTTTGAAAAACATCCTCGATCACTTGAAAATAAAGCAATGTCTCTATCACACTTTTGCCTGCTCTTTTAATTCTTGCTAAAGGACATTGGTGTAGGTCCAGCAGCCAAGGTTAAAAAAATCCCTACAACAAAGACAAAAATTATTATTATTACAGTTAGCAATTCATTCCAGATCTTGTTCTTTCATGCTACATTCTCTGGTGTTTCCTTTTAACAAGAAAAAATTAATTAAAAATTAATTCTTTCATGCTCATCAAACTCTTCTCTGCCAAGGCAACGTTTCCCCCCATATGCTGGGGCAGTCAGCTGCTGAGTGTAGGGGTGAAGGGAAGCCAAGGAGAATCAAGAAGTTGCCTTACCCATTTGGGATATGGCTACACCAAGCATGATCTAAGGCCCTGTTTATATATATAATATATAATAATAATATACACATATACACATATACACACACACATTTTTTTGTGCAGTCTTCCTCCTGTCTTATCTCTAGAAATACACACTGCAAATATGTAGCAAATACATAGCAAAGCACCATCTCAGGCATAGCTGAGAATAAGTAATTTTGAGACATGCAAAGGTGCTCAGTGGACAAATGAAAGTCACCAAAACCCAAGATGCATCCAAGCTGCCATTTTCTGTCAGTCTTTGACAGTTCCCCAGTCATTTTAACACAGCATCGATAGCACCACATATTGAAATCATTATGAGGCAAGGCCTCAAATCCACTCCCCAGATCCAAGAGTAAAACTTAGAGTATTTAGTTGAAAGTATAAGATGCTGGTTTTGTAATTCGTCTTTTCATTTCAGATAATTCCTTTCCCATTTTCAAGCTCACATCTGTAGCTGCAAGTACAAGAAACATCAGGCTATACGTGAAAGTTGAGACTTAACTTGAAGAAACATGCAAGTTTCAGAGAGGAGCTGTGTCAGAAGCACCAATTTAGGAGACATTTCCTAAAATTAGGNTTGCAAACCCAGCCTAAGCCAGCAGCAAGGACCCATCTCCTTAGGTGTGGGACTGGATGATGACATTTACTATTTCCTTAGCATGAGATTCTTCCTATTATTTAATTTAGAAAAGTAAATTCTGAAGAAATCTCTGTCACAGAAAATAAAAGGTTTAAAGTACTGCTGACACCTCCTGGAAAACTTTGAAAAACATCCTCGATCACTTGAAAATAAAGCAATGTCTCTATCACACTTTTGCCTGCTCTTTTAATTCTTGCTAAAGGACACTGGTGTAGGTCCAGCAGCCAAGGTTAAAAAAATCCCTACAACAAAGACAAAAATTATTATTATTACAGTTAGCAATTCATTCCAGATCTTGTTCTTTCATGCTACATTCTCTGTGTTTCCTTTTAACAAGAAAAAAATTAATTAAAAATTAATTCTTTCATGCTCATCAAACTCTTCTCTGCCAAGGCAACGTTTCCCCCCATATGCTGGGGCAGTCAGCTGCTGAGTGTAGGGGTGAAGGGAAGCCAAGGAGAATCAAGAAGTTGCCTTACCCATTTGGGATATGGCTACACCAAGCATGATCTAAGGCCCTGTTTATTTATATAATATATAATAATAATATACACATATACACATATACACACACACATTTTTTTGTGCAGTCTTCCTCCTGTCTTATCTCTAGAAATACACACTGCAAATATGTAGCAAATACATAGCAAAGCACCATCTCAGGCATAGCTGAGAATAAGTAATTTTGAGACATGCAAAGGTGCTCAGTGGACAAATGAAAGTCACCAAAACCCAAGATGCATCCAAGCTGCCATTTTCTGTCAGTCTTTGACAGTTCCCCAGTCATTTTAACACAGCATCGATAGCACCACATATTGAAATCATTATGAGGCAAGGCCTCAAATCCACTCCCCAGATCCAAGAGTAAAACTTAAGAGTATTTAGTTGAAAGTATAAGATGCTGGTTTTGTAATTCGTCTTTTCATTTCAGATAATTCCTTTCCCATTTTCAAGCTCACATCTGTAGCTGCAAGTACAAGAAACATCAGGCTATACGTGAAAGTTGAGACTTAACTTGAAGAAACATGCAAGTTTCAGAGAGGAGCTGTGTCAGAAGCACCAATTTAGGAGACATTTCCTAAAATTAGGAAAATAAAAAAGCAGTTGTAGTACTGATACATTGATTCTCCTATGTGAGCTGCCCAGCTTTTTTTGAACAGGTTGAACCAAAAGCTAACCCATATTAAAGAGCCTTCTGCTGAATAGGCATGTGCTGGTTTGTACCCCTGGCTGGCTCAGCCAGCCAAGGTGAACACTGCCCCACTTTCCTTTCTCTCTCCATCACCATCAAATCAACTCCTCAGGTTTCCCTCTTGTCCTTTTAACTCTCGGCTGCTACTAAGCTTCCCAATGCTCAATTCACCCCCTAAGGATTAAAGATGCTAGCTGAAAATCTCAGAGCAGAGATCAGAGGATGAAAAATGTGACCCCAGCCCATTTCATAGCCCTTTGGCCTAGACATGAATGACTCCTCAAGAAACAGAAGAATCAATTCCACAAACTGATGCATTCATCATATAACAAGAAACTCTGCTAAATAGATCCATTTTTAATTTCTATTTTGCTGATTTTATTTCTTTCACTTCAGAAAAATGTTCTTGTCCTTCCCTGTGAGTGCATACACATTATTTATTTATCAGCCTATGAATATCAATTTGATTCTTGTCCATAATTAAACTCTGCTGCTCTATATCAAATATACCCCATCCCATCACTTCAAATATCTGTCACTGCCCTGCCATGGCTGTGTTGGCAAGAGTCCTGCAAAAAGGATGCTCCTTTTTGGTCACCCCTTGGGCCCAGGACTACCACTGCATCTCCTGCCACTGCTGGATTTTCCTTCCCATGCTCCCAACACATCTTCTCCTCCTGATTTTCAAATACATGCAGAGACAAGTATTTCAAGAAAAATTTGCACTTGGAAGTTTGCCAACCCCGCCTTCTTTCCAGCAATCTCAAGGGGATGGAGCCTGAAATGGTAGGGAATAGTACTTGTTTCATCCAGAAAACAACAGCATCAGGCAACTGATTAAACACTGATATGGGAAGCCTGGCAGCAAAATTGGTAGCCGTGCATGAATAAATATTTAATCAGAGGAATTAGTTGGTTCTATTACTGTTACAAACTACTAACGGGGAAAAGTTGGAGGGGGAGCTCATCTGTGCAACTCTACTTTTTTTAGACAAACAGAAGAAAACCAAGAAAAAAAAAAGAAAGGCAGAACTTTCTTTGTCCCAGTACATTTGCAGCAGCAGAAGCAACCTGAGTAGGGAATGTGGGTTTGCTTTTTTCAGGTGTTCCGTGAGGCTGTGTACTGATCCTGTTCAATTAACATGGCAGCCAAAGAAAAGGGCTGTAACAGTTCTTTGTGCGGGTGCTCACCACATCAGAAAAGAACCTGTTTGTTCCCTCCTCATCAGTGTTGATTTACAAGCTCTTGCCCATATGTTGTCCTTCAAAAAGAAAAGCATAGAATAAAATGGTTTTGGCGGAGTTTGTGCTCAACATTTTGTGGCTCATATTTTGACATATGATCAGAGTGGGTAAGCAGAAAAGCAAAGCAACAGCACCTGTTTATTGTGAGCAAGCTGTCCTCTCCAACTTTTCTATTTATGTCCCAGCATACAACATGGCAACCCACATGGATTAGAAATTAAACTGTAAATGAGCCTTTTCCATTTCCTGCCTAAGTAAGGATTAGCATATTTTAAAATGTGCACAGGGGCTTTGCACTTTCTGTAATGAAACCTGTTCAAACAGATAATTGATATGCAGCCACTAAATAAACACTAAATAAACATCTGACTGGAGGAACAATGTTCTCTTTTTTTGTTCTGAAATAAATTATTCTGCTCCTTTCCTTAAAAAATTCCTACCAGCAACAATCTTCATTGTAGTGGGCAGTCACCACAACAAAGCTGAAGCAGGTAGAAAAGCAAAACAAGCATCTGAGCCCAAGTAAGAGACCTTTAAATCCTCCAAGAGCAGGGCAGGGGGTCCAAGAAGCATCTCCTTGTATCCCACTGAAGAAAACCCCAACATTGGTTCTCCATGCCACAGCATGGAGGAAAAATCCTTGTGTTTCCTTGTCAAAGACAGCTCTGTACCAAATGGCCATACCAGCAGATTCCCCACTCAGATCCCTTCTGCTGCTGCAAATGCACTGGACAAAGAAAGAACTTTCTTTGTCTTTTTCTCCCTTGGTTTTCTTTTCCTTTATTTTCATTTTCATTCTTAAAAAACAGTAGAGTTGCAGAAATGAGCTCACTCTCCCCACCCCCCAACTTTTCCCCTTTGGTAGTTTATAACATTAATGGAACCAAATAGCTGTTTAAAGAAACTCAAGCCAAGGACACCTCTCCTTGGGTTTTGTAACTACTATGCTCCCAGTTGGATTAACCTCCCTCAAGAAAACAGTTTCTGCAGCCCAACAGGCTAACAGACCCCAATACCCCTTCCACAAATGTCTTTTGCACACAAGCTCATCTAAACAATGCAAAAGCAATTACACAAATAACACTTCCTACCAAATCACTAAGGTTGAACCTAATGAGTTTGTGAGTGCTTGAACAAATATGATCTATTGCATAGGGAACAGGACACCTGCTAGGCTACTGTGTCCTTGCCTGGCCCAACTCCAATAGTAATTAATCTGTCATCTTTTGTTACGTTGCTACAAGGCTTGTAAATATATTCCAAGTCTCACATCCAATGAAACAATGTCACTGCAACAACAGAAGCATTGGTGGTTTGGTCCTGATGGCCTCCAAATATCTGTTTTGATTCAAGGCACTTCAGGCTCCAATCAAGATAGGATGTCCAGACAAGATTATCAGTTCAAGTACAGCAATGAAGTGTTTGTTCTTCTGGGGTTTTTTCAGGTGGTGATGCACAGAAACAGATTAATTACATTTTTACCGTAGTCTAGAGTAGAAATAGAAACATTACACACTCAGTTCAAACGCAAGTAGCTATAACAGGCCCCTTTAAAAAAATGAAATAACTCCAAAATTAAAACCAGGCATCTCTGAAGTCCTTAAAAGCAGAAGAAAAGTATGAACCTTCCTGGTAAAGTCCTAATTCCCCCCTCAGGCTGAACCACATGCAGCCCAGCCAGTAAGCAAGGCAAGAGCTTTTTGGAGCAGGGAAACCGGTGTCTGTGTGTGGAAGCATCAGCACAGATCACGAATTTGCAGAAGTCAGCTTGGTTAGAGTCAGCACACACCAGCTGACAGTCATGGCAGGTGTAAAAGCACATATTGCTTTTCAAAATGCAAAGAAGGGCTTAATGTAATTTGTGTGGGAGATTTTTTTGTTGTTGTTGTTTTAATCAGAAAGCATCTGCCATTCTGTCACCAGCACTAATAGCTGCCACAGTCACAAGATTCAAATGTGTAGCTGTGCTACCTTCATCCCCAGTCTAATGGTGTGGGAACCAAAAGTGTAGTTTTTGGATGTACTGCTACTGCTGTCTCAAACTCTTCACCTTAAGCTAGACAGGTAGAAAGTAGTCCCTTTGAAAAAGAATAGTGAAAGGACAAGTTTTTGTTGGAGCTGGAAAACTGAAGAGAAAGCCCTGACAGATTCAGTCAGAGCCTTGCAACTGGGGCCATATCAAGTATTGCATGTCCCCAGAAAATTTGGGTTGATAACGGGGCACTAGATCAACCTGAAGTAGTTAGATATTTGTGTTGTATATAAACAGCGCTGAATACTTCTATCAGCAGTGATCTAATTTCATCTCTCAGGAAGAAAAACATCCCTGAGGTATCTCTTTTGGGTACACACAAGAAGGACGCGATTTCTGCTCAGGCAGAATGTTCCTGTCTTTCACACCAATGATATACCCTTAAAGTTTGCCCTTCAGCAATTTGTTACTTCACTCTGAACTATCTTTCTCTCCATTGTCCCCATATACAATAAATGGTGCGTACCCTGCATCCAGCAAAGCACACCTGTGATTGAGGCAATTACCATTCGTGGTGGTGGAGCAGCTTCAGGAGCACACTTTCATACATCACTGATCAAGCAGCCAGCTGAAAACCCACTGGCATGATGAGAATCTGAGATACAAAATACCCAACTGTGGTGCTTTAGGGATTTGTTCACCACAAACTATAACCATGGTGGCCCATAAGGAGTCACCACACTCTCCTGCAGCACAAGCAAGCAGCTTGCAGGCTCACCTCTCCACAAAGTGTTCTCTTATCATGCTTAGATGATTTTTCCCCTCCACGAAAAGCCAAACATTTCAAAGTGAACTGTAGGTTACATCTTAAAAAAATCACAGCAGGTACCCCTGATAGCAAAATTCTGTTCCTTAATAAGACTATTTTCTATTTTAGTATATTCAGCTATACTTACTGGGCTTATAACACTCAGGGCAAAGTACCTGCTTTTTCCCTTAGTTCCCCCTCCAGTCAGAATCCTGAAGAATGAACTTTGTTTTTAACCCAAGATCAAGTGAGTGTTTAAACAAGGAGATAATTTTTATTTCATAATTCTAATCCCTTTTTAATTTTTCTCTTTGGAGGAAATAAAGTAGGCACCTGTAGGATTTAATTGAATGCAGCAACAGTCCAGAATGGGTTAATCCAAGACCCAGAGGTTAAAACCTGGGCTGCTGACAGATCACACAAAGGCCATTTGTTATGTCATGCTTTCAATGGTTACTTAAAGGAAATTACATATCATAAATTTGCTATAGCTACCTTGCCTTACTCTAATTAAATGTCCGAACACTTATTTTAAGATAAGGGTTTTTTTTAAATTAGCACAAGTTCAGGGTAATTTTTTTTTAGAAGGCAGCAATACCATGTTTATTACTTACGTAAATTTCCTTAATTATACCCTAACTAGGTTATCTTCTTTATTGCGTTTCAATCCTTCTAAGAGTCAGTACCTCTTTAATTAAGTTGAAAGAGTAAGAGGTGTCTTGTTAATGCTAAATTAAATAGATTTGAATAGACAATCGATTGCAAATAGTAGATGAACTTTAAAGTGCAAGCACTTCCTGTGCTATGGAGGAGTCACTGAAAGGCTTCAGTGTAGCATCTGCTTTGCTTGGTTGGCAGAGAGGGAACCATCCAAACCCTCCTAACCTTTGTTCCGGAGAGCTTCTAGCTCACTCCTGGCCCATCAACCTTCTAACAATGGAAATTTTAAGAAAGATTGAAAAGAAAAAAAATCCCTCCAGTCAACCCAGAACTGTGACAATGCTGTGAGCAGTTTAAACAGCCTCACTAAAACTGAAGCTCAGCTTTGAACAGTAATTCATCAATCTTTTTCTGAAGGAGATTTGTAGGTACCCATCACACAGACTGCCATGGGCAAGTTCATCTTTTTGTGCACAGCTTATTTCCTGTGCCTTAAAAAGATGCCAGGGATGCTCTAAATTATAGATGTTTTGAAAGATGCACATTCTCACATGGTTGTATGATATTGTTGGCATTAGATCCAAGACCAATGAATCAGATACATTTACATACCTAGAAATAAATTATCGTTAAAAGCTATTACTGCTAATCATTACTGATAATGTCTCAATGTTTCCAGAAAGAGAAGCAGGATTGTTATTCTGCACTAGAGCAAAGTACATACTGTGTATGTGGGTTTTTTTCCCAAATTAGAAGTCAAATTGATCATCTCTGCCATTAGGAGTTATGGCTCATGGAATTTTATCATTCCTATAATGTGCTGTGAAAATGCAATAAGGGAATAAAACAGAGCGGCAACTTACAGTAATTTGTTATGAAACACAACAATATTGAATGTGTCTAGAGTGTATTGATAAACAGATTTATTGTAACAACCAGTAGATATTATGATCACACTAGTGTTAATCTTTGTACAACCAATTTTCCTCATGGTATGCTGGGGAAGTCGGATGCCCATTAATGTAAATGGAAGTGAGGGCAGACCTGTGACTGGTGTAAATCAGAGTACCTTCTCAAAGTCACCAGGTTTACTGCAACTTAGCCAGGATCATGCGCGTCCTTTGGCATCTCTTCCTCCACTTCACATCTCAGTATAAGCAGCAAGAGGGGTAGCACTGGCGTGAATTGTAAACACCTTAGACTTTTACAGATTGGCATTAAAATTAAAGGACACATACGTTAAAACCTCTCAGTTTAAGATATTCCTAAATGTGCTCACTTGGTTTAAAGAAACACTCGGCTTGAGGGAGATAAATCAGCTTAGGCAAAATAATCCTATTTTTGTATATCTAGATAAAAAAACCCCCATACCTCAGGAAGCTCAGAGAGCATACAAAGTCATGCCTGTGAAGAGCTCATACACCCTTTCAAGGGAGACATACCCAAGAAAAGTAGTCAAGAGAAGACAAACACTGTGCACAAATCCATTCCTCAGCATTTATAGAACAGGGGATTTTTTTTCACCTTAGGCACCCATGGAGATGGAGGTGGGTAGGAGCAAAAGCCAGTGTTTTACAAATTATTTTCCAAATAATTGCAATTTTCCTACCTTACCAGCAGCTACTAGTGAATAATTAGCTTGTATCCCCTTGGGCTACTCATAGAGATTTTTTAGTTCATTGAGAAGTCTTTTTAAATTGAAAACTCAAGTTACCTCCATAATAGTGCAAGGAGAAGCAACTCAGGAATGACTTATTAACGTTCTTAGTGACACAAATAAATGGACTACTTGTTGTAGCAGACAACCAAGAGTCCAACAACCTGGATGCCAAATCTTAATTTGGCAGTGAATTCTGTGGAGGGAAGGAGCTGTTCATAATTCACAGGCATTTATGTAGCATCTAAAAATAAGATTTTCAGATTGAAGAAGCAGCAGTGTGCCTGGGACCATCGCTAACAAAAGACCCACATGAAAAGTCACTGTACCATCAGCACTAATGAAAATTGAGGCATTTTTCTGAGACTTCTGGAGGGATAATGTTCACAGCTCAGAAAAGCAGTTCTGTGCATACTTGTCTCTCTTGTCCCAGTCCAGGCTTTGCCCTTCCTAAAGGCACTGCCATGGCTGGCAGTGCCACAAAGACATTGGAACCTATCTACCATATAGGAACACTGGAGCGAGGGTTGGTCAATGTTTATGGATCTGTTCCACCACAGCTCCAACCTGGACAATGTTTTGTACATCTCCATAAAAGGCATGTTAGCCTTTTTTTTTTTTTCAGCTACAGTATTTGAGCTCTTACTCAAGAAGGATTGCGAAGAGGAAAAGATGACAGCTCTGTTAGACATGATTTTCAGGCTGACAGTTTCCCTTTCATTTTAAGGAGCTGAAAAACATTTCCAGTGTCAGACAGATTGAGTTTTAACAACATGATAAACAGGCCCATTTGTTGATCTCAAGTCCTCGCTATCCATCTTCAATTAACACGGTAAAAAGGTGGCTTGCATCCAGTGTCAGACATTTGTATAAGCAGCACATGCCCTTGCAGTTGGAATCAATGTTTGCCATTGATAGATCAGGCACCATAACTTATGGTATGACACCAGGCTCACATTATCAGAAGAAATCAGGTACCTTGTGAAAATATTGTTCTCTTTCAAAATCCAAAAGTCTCTCTAAGATTTATAGTGAGGAAAGTAATTATGATATTAGAAGAGCACAAGAAAAAAATTTGTAATGTTTCACCATGACAAAGTGCAACTGATTTTGGAGCCAGCATAGATCACCACAGTGATTCTACTAATGCAGATGTGCCAAGGCCTTTTCTGTCCAGGACCTCTTCATGATGGGCAGTCTGATTTAATTTCTTTCCTATTTCCTGATAAAATTAGGATTGGATAGTCCTAATTTCAAATCTCATCGCAACATGTGTGTTTTTACATAACAAGAAAAGACAGAAAAACTAAGTACATTTCAGAAGAAAGAACATAGCTCCAAGTAGGAAGAGTTCAGGATTAATGCAGTGGAAGCCTGTGCAGAAGTTACTTGGATAAGTCTATGCAAACCAGACATGCAGCATTCAAAGACCAGAAGAATACAATACCATAGATAGTGACATTGCAGATAATTTCTTCTGATTTTCCCACCAGATGGGACAGTGTTTCTTACCACATCAAGGTGTTTGATGAGATGAAGTGTGGTTAGTGGGGGCTGACCTGCCATAACACTCCAACTCTTTAGCACATTGAAAATATTGCTCAAGGGAGGACATTTTCTCATCCTTGTGTGACTACCCATAGACTAAAACAGCACAGGGAAAATGGTGGTATTTTCTTATTGGAAAGATGATTTTAATAGTACTACCAACTCCAATACAACAATGGCAAATTAAATGATTTTTAAGATTAAGGTGCATATTTGATAGTTAAAACTAAAAATGGCCAAACTTTCCTGATGGAGTCAGCAACCCCTGACATCTTATTTATTTTAAAAGACCTGAGGGCTGCTCGGATAATTGGAAAGAATGTAGTAGTCTAGTAATATCTAGCAGGGCAAAGTGACAAATGCATACTCTAAATTCAGATTTTTGGGAGAAAATAGTAACTGCTTCTACCTCTCTGAGCACAGACAATCCAGGAAAGGGTTTATAGTTACTAAAGCCTCTCTTCTTTTTTGTACAGTAGTGGTAACTTAATAGATATTTTAAAATAAAAAAGAAAATAAAATCCAAATGGTGTTTGGCAAGTGCACTTGCCAACTGTCTTATACTGTAAATCAAGCCATCTGAATATTCAAATATCCCTATTTTTCAATGTATGCAGAAAATAAAATCTCAGACCAAAATGTTTTGAGCAGAAACCAAAAGATGCTCATTAAACCAGCGTTCCCAGTCACCAGTGTCTAATCTGATGGCAGCTCTCTTGAATCCTGTTCAATTTCAACCCACCACACAGAGCCAAGGTCCCTGAGGATGATGTTCCCCACGGTCAGGGGTTGCCCATCTCCTTTCCATCAGTCACCACCAGTGCACAAGCCCCTCTTGGTGCTGGTGTGTGGGGCAGGGTTGAGCTGGGTGATGCTCTGTCAGAGGTGCCAGATCATTTCATAGTGGCCTCACTAGCAACATCTATCAACCTGCTCAGGTTGAATTCAATTAGTTCAACATGACTATTCTGTAGCAGATCGCTATGACCAGTGGAGCCCAGATAAACCTATTACACAGCCCTATGTAGACTTGAACCCTGTGATGCTCAAGATTAAAGACTGAAATATGAAATAAGGGTGCATAGAATCATAGAATCGATCAGGTTGGAAAAGACCTCCGAGATCATCAAGTCCAGCCCCTGGTCCAACTCCAGTCCATTTACTAGATCATGGCAGTCCGTGCCATGTCCAATCTCAGTTTAAAAACCTCCAGGGACGGTGAATCCACCACCTCTCTGGGCAGGCCATTCTAATGCCTGATTACTCTCTCTGTAAAGAATTTTTTTCTAATATCTAACTTAAATTTCCCCTGAAAGANGCCAGGATACCATTGGCCTTCTTGACCATCTGGGCACACCGTTGGCTCATGTTGAGCTTCCTGTCAACCAGTATCTGACCCTGCCACCTGTCTCCAGCACTGACCATGAGCAAAGGCCTAGAAAATGCTCCAAACAGGATAAACATATCAGAACCTTTTCCCAGGTACTCTCTGTTCCTCTATTTGTAACCAAAGAGATCTCCTGAACCACTTCCTGTTTCTGCTATTCAGTGGCCCCCAAAAGATCTCTCATCTAAACACTTAGTCTTTTCTGAAAGATGTTATATACAAAATGCAAGAAAGCCTATACTAAGCAGACAGGATGAGCACAGACTAGTAATGGCTGAGACCCATGTGGATATATGGCAAAAACATGAATCACAGAAAGGATAAATGGTAAGTTTGCAGTCTGGGTTCCTTGCAACATTACAAGCTGCTTCATCTTCAGAATGTGGGGTATTTTTCGGTCAAAATGAAATGTAAATAAAAGTATTAACCCTATTCAAAGGAGCATCAATGTCAATAGCATCAAAACCAATACGAAAACAACTAGTTCAAGCTATAGGAAAATTACAAAATTCAATTTCTGGTCACATTTAACTAATAAAGACTTGCAACATACATACAAGTAAAACCAAAGGAATATTAGCTTAGCACAGTGTACCACTGAACCTCTCTCCAACTAGTTTCTCATTACCTTGGCTTTCCACTGCAATAGCTTGTGCAAGTAATACTGTATTGCTTTGCTTTCTCCCTTTAAGTCTTTGCCTGAACTTATCCTTCCATCAGAAGCTATTAATAAAAAACGCACTAGGGAAAATCATGTTTGTACCATATCTTACATATTTAACATAGCTCAGCTGAACACTTAATCTGAACTGTGGTATCAAGTCACACTGTGCCACCATGTAATAAATTCTTACAAATGGCTTGATTAAAACAAACAACAAACTATGTATCATACAGACAGGACAAACTCTTCAAAGTCAAGTTTACTGATAGTATGCATCTAATCCCCAATTTCTCTTGCACCGGTGGTTTGATTTAACACTCAAAATGCAGATTATCATCTTACTCCTACTGAGTTTAGCAGCAGGCCTTACAGTAGAGTGTTTCAGTTACTTTTGGATAACTCCATTTAAAAATTGAATAAATTAAAAACCAAACAATACCTAACATTTCCTTTCTGCAGAAGGGAAATCATATCATTGGTAGCTTTAATTATCTTGAAATAATTAATCAAAGCTCCTTTTCCCAAAGATGTTACTGTTCAGGAAATTCAAAATTTCAGCTTTATGAAAACATGCCATGCAGAAATTATTTCATAGTCATCACCAATCCTCCTATTTTAGACACATGAATTTCTTTCTTCTTACTGTTCCAATTATCTGTCCTTCACTGTTGAAATTGGGCCCTGTATCTGTGATTGTGAGGGTCTCCAAAGCATCAAGGGAGCCACAAACTGCTCATCAACATATCTGCTCACACATTACACCAACTACTAGGTCCATGGTCATGCTGAGCCTGCTCCTCTCCCCCATTTTTTATGTGTCTACTAGGTGGAAAGCAGCCTGGCTCCTGATCCAGCCACATCTGAAGCTCCCCATCAAAGTTGGTGCCCTCCAAGTCCTTCCCATTGGAGAACTGTCATAGAAGCTGACACTCATAAGACAGTTTAAAGAGCAGTTGAGGACATTAACATGTTGGATACACATCAAGAACAGAAGAGCAAGTGGAAGATGGAGAGGGAGGCTGAACTAGCACCAAGAAGCAAGGGTGCTTATCATCTTATGAAAGTGGGATATTCATGGCCAGCTTTTGTAACAGCACTGAGGTTGATTCAAGCTGTTTCTCCTTCTGAAATTTACAATCCACAAACCATGAATAGGCCAAATATCTCATTGTCCTGGATAATAATGTTGCCTCAAGCAAGGAGGAGGCATATCATATGAGGCACAAAGCCCAAACTCAGGAGGAAAGTGAGGGCTCACATCATGTCACTTCCTACCATGACAGAAGTTATGGGTGAAGCACCACAGATAGATATAAAAGTATTTTTCAAACCCTAGAGGTGGAGGGGGGAAATTTCCAAGCCCTCTGTGAAGCTGATTGTATCACTATGCTAACTTCATATATGACATGAATTTGCTTTCCCTTAAGAAGCAGCACACAGGTGCAATTTATAGTTCACTCTTTTAGAGTTTGGTTGTTGGGTTTTTTTTCTCTCCTAAATTGTGGTTGGGACAGCTCTATGCTAAATACAAAGACAACCCAAACAAAACAGATCTGTAGGCCCTTTTCTTTGGCTGCTAACACAAAAGTCTCATTTCAGGAAGGTCAGCGCAACTCTTCCCTTTGCAAACCATCATCCCCTCTGTTCAGAGATCTCCAGTAATTACATAGTTCATTACTGCTTAGCTTCATCTTTAAAGCCCACCTAAAGCCCCTGTGGGCGAACGGAAATGATGGTGCACGTGTATGCTGGTTTAAATGTAAACCGGCAGGAGACAGGAACCCAACTCACAAAAGACTGCAAGTCAGAACTACAATTTATTTAAAAGATCACAATAAGTACAAGGGTACAGAGGAAAAAGCCCGTTTGACCCACAGAAACAGGTGTGTAACCCAGCACCCTGGGGCACAAACAGAATGGAGCTCTCCAGCCCCTGTGCTGAGCACCACCTGGCCCCCGAGTACACAGTAAAAGGAAACCTGTTCCTGAGGATGATGGTCCCGGTCTGGTCAAGAGTGGCAGTTGCAGTCCTGCTGAGGCTCTGGTGCTCCTCTGGATCCAGCAAGGGAATGAGTTCAGTCCCAAAACCCCCAGTATATATATGCTTAGGTTCAGGTGGGAGTGCCCAGTACCTCCCACAGGGTGGGGAGTTTCACAATGGGTGAGTTACTGTGTAGGGTGAGTCATGGCATATTTTTGGAAACCCTGATGGCTCATTAGCAGATGTGAGCCGTCAGGCTGGGTGTGGAGGTGCTAACAGCTCTCCAGAGGGGCATTATCACACCCGAGTCATTGGTGTGAAGACAGGAAACCCTTCCTATCTCACAGAAGTTCCCAAACACCCACCCTGTAGCCTGAGGGGTCAGGTGTGCCCTGGGAAGCTACTGCAAATGATCCATTGTTAACAGTTCATGAGAAAATACATAGAGGGTGTAGAAAACACAGTCTTAGCCACACCCACACAGTGACAAACTGGTCCTGGTCACTATAACCAGGACAACGTGCTGGAGGTAGCTGGAGATTGGGTGCTGCATGCAAGCACAAATGCTACCTTATCATGAACTGGGCAGAGTCCTGCTGGGCAACACTAACCATTCAGGACTGGTGCACAGGGTGGGAGACCAAGTAGGGATTGATCAGAAAAAAGTCCTTGTCTGATTCAGGTGGATGACAGGAGTAGAAGCAGACCAATGGGAAAGATGTTGTGTCAGAAGTCCATCTCGAGGGCTTTAAAGTTAATAAAGACACTCCCAAGGAAGCTTGGGATCCAGTTTCTCTATTCTCAAAAGTGCCACATCTCATGCAGGAAGGAAGTTGCAGAGACTGCATTGGTGGCATCACTGTGCCAAGTTACAGCTTCACAACCAGCAAGAGAATCCCACTTGCATACCCTCTTGCTCCTGTCCCACCTGCTCGCAGCCAGCTCAGCACTTTTTATATGGGCACCTGTGCTATGGTGAAACTCAATGACCTTGTTTTCCACGGAGAGGGGCACCTGTTCCCCTTGGCCTGGGGAGAAGTCCCTGTGTGCTCCTTCCCCACAGTCAAAGCAGGAGAGTATCTCAATACAGGTGCATTGTTTATTGCATGACATGAGAAAGCAGCACTTTGTGTGAGCAAGGAGATACAGGGAACAGCAGAGACTGTCTGTTAAAGCACACAGCTGCCTAAATATGAGAATAAAATGTTTCAATTATATGTCTAACACTGGACATTTAAATCAGATTCAAGCAAAACAAAAGTAAACAAAAAAATCAAACAAACAAATTAAGGCAAACTGACCATGAAAAATGCACTTACTCACAGAAGTGCATTTTGCAATTTTTATGGATATGGAGAGATTTCAAGTCAGCTTAGACTCTTCAGCACAGCACACAGAATAAATATGCACTTGATAAAATATCAAAGACATCAATAAAACTTCATTACTGGTACTTAAACAGTAATAGAAGATCAAGGAAGCAAAAGTTTAAGGCTGAAGAGGCACTTAGGAATGAACATCTAATTTCATTTCTATCATGGGCAGATGTCACACAGTGGTTCTCCCAAATTTCTTTAAAGCTTGTACAGACCTAGACCAACTATTTTCAAAGTCCTGAGTTTTCTTGATTTGAAGATTTGAAGTTCATTTAGATGTACTACATCTTCTGGGAGATTGTCCTGATGATTAATTTATGAATTTCTGTTCTTTTTCTTAAGGAAAAAATAATAAAAAAGGCATACCTTATTTCCAGGATGGACTTTTCTAGTTCCAGCTCCCAGGTCCTGACTTTTGTTGTACAGTTTCTGGCACATAAAAAAACCTGCTAGCTTTTCCTCCGGTGAAGTGTATATAAAGTAGACACCCTCCAGTATCATTCTGCCTTTTACCATTCTCTTACTGGTTTAAATTTTCAGCCCTCCCAGAGCCCCTCATCCAGGAGGATTCATAAAAAACCCTACTGACTTTTGCAAAGAATAGAACTTTTCAGTAAAAATTACTGGATACCAGCTCCTTCTTTCTCCACCAGGAGAAATCACCTGTTGCAGCCTTGTTTCCATTTAATAGATAACACGTTCTTGGAGGATTTGGAAGAAGGATTTTACAGAAGAATCAGGGCCAGTGGCCTAGGCCACCACAAGCTATGGGAGACACAGTTTGGGGAAGGAATAAAACAGACAGAAACAAAATATGGCAGTGTAGAGACGAGGAGAGGCAGACTAAACCTAGGACCAGCAGCCAGGCAGCCTGAATGCTCATACCTCAAACACAGGGCTGGTGATTGCTCTGGAGTGTAATGAGGGTCATGCACTTTCATCTCGTCTTATGTCTAGAGGTAGCTTTGCAGAGAACATTATATCAGACCAATACATTTCAGAAAAAAAGTTGTTTTGACAAATCACTACTTTGCAGAAGAAAAATACAGCCATTCAGAAAAGTTTCCCAAACCACTCTCATCTAAGCATGGATAGCAAAAGCTAGCTGATAAAAAAACATTTGATGTTACACTTTTTCTTTTCCAACCAAGCCTGGCAGAAAAATAACTTTACATATATTAGCACACAATCCATGCCTGCCAAAGCAAAAATATTCTACTATTTTTGTGAGCACAGTGAAGAAAATACCAAAAAAAAAAAATCCCAGAATTACGTGTTACTGAAATAATGCCAATTCTAGGATGGTCTCACAAGCCACCAGTTGATGTAGGAGACGCAATGTAATTTTCCAACTGTCACCTTTTCCACTATATCTCAAATTCACCTTCTGACACCTTCTTCTCTCTCATGGCCATTCTGGAATAGGCAAGCCATTTACCAAGACACACCTGAATTAGTGCTTCCCAAGCACTAATTCTCTGTGGGATGGATTTTCAAAACTTTCTACTCATTAGAAGTCTATTATCATTTTTGGATGTGACTTAGGACTGCTGGACTTTGGTTCCTCACAGAACAAGTCAGAGAGACAGTGATTGTTTGAAGATGGTCACAAAGGCCAAACTCAATTTGCAAAAGCAGGAAAGATAATTAAGTCTTATTAATTTTTACTGACGTATGTTAATTTATAGAGATTTTAAATAATGAATCTGAAAAAGAAAAGGGATAAAGGGATACTAAATTGAAGTACAAGCTCCACTATTCATAAATCAAGGTACTGAACTAGAAATCGTGGTTACTGAGCTCTCTTCTCACTTGTGCCCTATGCAGGGTTGCAGGGTCACCTTTTGCAAGATACTTTCCTCACCCTACTTCTTAACACTTTCCATGAATCCTTTCTCCCATTACCTCTCCTTAGGCTAGTAATTCCTCAGAGCAGGAATCACCTTAGCATGTTTATACAGCACCGAGCACAACAGTGTCCTGCCCTCTCACGGTAACAGCAGAACATAAACAGTGGTGAAATACCCAACAGGGTGCCCAGCAGTTCCTCCCCAGAGCATCAACAAACACAAAGGGAAAGATCCCAGGACTGTTCATAAAAACATAATTTCCAGCACAAAGTACTCCTTAAGGGCAGGAAATATCTGCAGTTTAGAAGTCTACATCCTGCTGAGCCTTGCCAACCCAGCTGCAAGGAGGTATTTGCCCCAGTATGAAACACAATACTTGGCCAGCTGCAACACAGGGGACAGGCTGGCTGCTGGCTCCTGAGGGTATTCTTGCCCAGACAGGGCCACCCACAGTGCAAAGACACCTTAGTCTTTGGCAGGGGAGGTACTGTTTTTTCTTCCTCAGAAGTGGACACTTCATATCTATTCTTGATGAATCCGTGTCCTTCCAGACCCAGAAATGAAAAAAGCCTGAATCATCTGGTCCTCACCTGAGGCCTTTGAAATGCTTAAAAGCAAGAAAGGTATCCTCAAGTGGTAGTAGATACAGGGGAGAGGGATTTTTTCCTAAGCTCAGGGAGTGTAAATCCACTTCCTTGACCTCTTTTGGCTGTGTCTCCTTTGCCACTATGAGCTTGCCCTCTGCCTTCACTGCCTTTTTTTTTTTTTTAGCAAATCTCATGAGAACACTAAGCTGATAGAAAGGATTTCTATTAAATCTGGAAACTCGCAATAGTGTCATAAGAGTGAAAAACTCCAATCTACTGAGCATGGAAGTGAGGAAGAAGTGTGAGTTGGAGGCAATTACGAAATATTAATTTGGCAGCAAAGGCACAACTTTTGAAGGAAAGAACAATATGAGGCAGACAAACAGAAAAATGTGAAAAAGTGTAGCATGAGCTTACCAAAGAGAGAGCATATGAGAATTAGTTGGTATCTTCTTCTAAAAAGATAACTCATTTTCTAGATAAAGGACATGCAAGAATAGAGACTATTCAAACTGCAATAAAGCACTGGTTATAATACCACAGGCAAAATATTCAAAACGGAGAAAATTTGGATTATCAGAGGGGCTAAAAGCAGTTACGAAACCAACTAAGAGACAACAGATTGCACTGGGGAGGAGTGAGCCAGTCTGGATGGTAAAACTTGGCCAGAGGAATAATTTTCTTTATTATTTAAATTAATAGCCTCTGCATGACTTCTGGAGCGTACTGATGTGATATGATGTTGGAATGGACTGACATCCCGTGGCTAAGTTGGCACATTTTGCAGCCAAAATTAGCCAGGGGAAGGCCCGGGGGATGGAGCTTAGCAGGTTCCCGGGCAGTAATTTTGCATCACTGATGAAAATACCTTCCATGATTTCACTGCGTAAAATGGTGACAGAAAGCCTCTGGAGCACAGGCTGATCATAAAATGGTTTCAAATCACCTGTCTTAAGGTGTTGTTAGAAGGTCAAACCTAAGGAGCTGACAGTGGATGATGGACAGAACTCCTGTGGGATGGGCACAGCCTGGGAAACAGGAGAGAGCTCCAGTGCCACCATTATCTCCTGTGGCCAAGACAGGAAAACATATGGACTAGGGCTACTTGAATAAGGCTAGTGGCCATCCCAGTTAAGGACAAGAAACTAAAATAACTTGCTATGTTTTGTGTCACAAAACAAAAGCAGAGAGGGCACACAGCTTCTCCTCTTTCCTCAGAAATATCCAAAGGTGGCTATTCAACCCAGTGTTAACATAAGCATGACTAGATCTGTCTCTGCCAGAAATAAATTTAGTCTGAAAGCATTATAGTTTCTAACAGGAGATGTAGCAGACCCTTGCAGTAGGGATAAATGGGGATGTAATACATGCAGTTTGGGAAAGTAGGAAATGTATCTTCTTTTCCCTATTGCAGCACCTCGTTTTCCTTAAACTGGAACCATCAGCACTGCTTCAGATTACTGAAATATATTGAAATTGTTACATTATTTTTTTCAAACATTTTTAAACACAGAAATTATTGCTGGTTTTAAATTACTGCTCTTCAAGACAGAGAAATATTTTCTCCTGTAATTAAACCCAGATATTTAAGCTAAAACTCCAGAAAATATCAGTGTGAAGACTCTCCCTTATGCTTCTATAAAAATAACTATATTGATACAATTAAGGCTAAGGCAGCATGCACTGAGAAAAGCACTCAAAGATGAGGAACACACTGCTAATGGGGGGAAACACACAAAAACATCATTTCGTTGCTGATCCTTCTGTTCTGAGCCACTTGGGAGCCATGCAAAATGCCATCCAAGAGCAAACGTGAGAACAAGACTGGCAGCTGTAACAAGAGCTGGAAAACTCAATATGGTATTAGTCTTATGGAACAATATAATCTCTGCCCTCTCTAACTTTGTGTTTCACAAGCTATAAAGGACCACTTGTTTTTCTCCAGGTGATAGACACTTATCACCTACCTATGCCTTTGTCGACACTCCTGGCTGTGCTAGAGATGCCAGCCTGCAGTATATTTTCTTTCAAAGATATTTTAACTGGTACACATCTATGTAGGCTTTCAGCATATGCTTTTAGCTTATATCTAACGTTGCAGAGGACTTTTAGACTCAGAAGCATACTATTATTTTTGAATTATGTCAGCTGGTTAACAAAAGATGTTACATTTTTGCCAGCACTCTGACCATCAGACAGGATTGCCAACAAGACTTTAAGGCTGCAGAAAGTGATCTTTCAGGGTATGCAAATTGAAAAACTCGTAAGGTCATCCTGGCAAAGATCCAAAATATTATTGGAGTTTACTCATTTCTCAGTAAAGTGCATAACCACTCAGTGGAGAAGTTTTGAAGTTCTAATAATTTCTTTTCCAGTATTTTGGGTAGACTTTCACAGCGAAAATTGCTTCTCTCCATTACAGAGCACAGGAACTCCTCTAACACTGTCTGCATAAACAGAATTTAAAATAAACCAATAACAAGCAGACAGCTAACAACAAAACTTAAATCTAGTGTTTTGAACTTCATCTCTTGGAAGAGGTTTGAGTTGCTTTCCAACTTATAGGGATAAAACAATAATAATCCTCGCAGGGTACATAAGGCACAGCAGAGGCTCTTGATGTCAGCACTCATTTCCTGCTTCATGGCAGAGGACTTGCTTCATTTCTTGTTATTTATGAAATTTCCTCCATACATTCTGTCAGTTTCCTCATGACCAAGTCTTCAGAGTAACTCACAGAAATGTTCCAGCTCAATGAACCTTCCTCATGAAAAATGAAGTTTCAAAGTAGATAGATAGATAGATAGATAGATAGATAGATAGATAGATAGATAGATAGATAGATAGATAGATAAATTCATTGTTATCCAAGAAAATATCACTTTTGACAGAAGGGTCAGATTTTCTGTTGATTAATGAAAAATACTTGTAAATAAATCCTGGGGACTTTTCTGTCTTTAAAAACATACTCTCAGCAACAGAAATTTGGGATTGTTTCCCCTTTATACATTTCTATCTTGACAGAATCGAGGAAGGCCAAGAGGAGAAGGGAATGCACAGCCTAACTCTCTCCCTCTCTCACATTTTTGTTTTCAAGATTAGAGGAGAAAAAATAATTATCAGTAACTTGTAATGTTCTGAAATTTTCACCATTGAAAACTATGAAGGCACAGAATTAAACAGTCCCACTTATTATTCTGTCCATTTTCCAAGGTAAGCAGCGAAACAAAATACACCTAAATTTCAATAATAGCAAAAAGAAAAGAGAGGGTGACCAACTTTAAAATGCAAGGATTTCTGGAGAGAGGGAAGACTCCAGTCCCTCCATTTCTCCTTCTATTTCTACATATACACTGATATGCATTTAAATAAGATTTGTCTAAGAGTGCAGCAGTACATGTGAATGTTAAGCTACAACACGGTCCTTGTTCCCTGGCTGAATTCGAAACACTACAACCCAGCATGAAGGTTCATATATGCACTACATTGCTCTATACAGGGCAGAGGTACCTCTGGATGCTTAGTCCAGGGCATGGCTAGAAGAAATCTGCTTTTCTCTATGGCATAGGTTAGGATTTTGTGACACACCATTTCCATGTATGCCATTTCTCAAGGTTAAAACTGCTCAGTCACCCACCAGTTAAACCTGGGATCACTGCTTAGAGGGATTTACTACCTGCCTCAGTGCATACGTCTGCAGTGGTCAAAGCATGTATTGGAAAATCCAGTTCTCTGAGCAGAGTTTTTCTTCATTCCATTAAGGAAAGGAAATGCATTCCTTTCAAGAATACAGCCTATACGTGAGCATATGTGAACCACAGCTATTAATATCTACAACTTCATGTAAACATAAACAGGAATGAATACAACCAGTGAGTATTTTCAGGATGGGTAGAATTAGTAAACTAAAGATAAACATCCATTTTTGTTTTGCCCCAACGTATCAAGTGCCAGTTCAAGTAAATATTTCCCCAGAAAATATCTTTTCTGGAAAATTTACTTTGCTTTACTAAAGTTTATTGTGCAAGTGTACATATATTTAAATTTTGAAAGAGTTTGTTAGTTCAACCTGGGTGCAGATTGTTTACAAGCAGCTGGCCATATTGGATAGCAAAAATAATCAAAGCAAGGCAGATCAGTCAATGCTCATGGCACATGGATTGCCATATTATAAATTCTCTTACTTGACAGCTAACACAGACTCTTGTCCCCAGCAAGGCTGCACTGAGTGGCAAAATCTGCTCAGAAAGCCCAAACTGCTGCCAATAGAACCCTACATGCAACCAGGCTGCAAATCACAGGGCTGACCTGTGCTTCTCAAAAATAATGGGAAAAACTAGGGAGGGTTTAGTAAGCAAGCATCCCTGCAGCCAGAATATTCTGCACCTGAGCTCTTGGGATCTGTGTTCAGCCTTAGGATTTAGAAATGAATGGTTTGGTTTTTGCAAACATGTTGTTATATTTGGTTACTTCCCACTCTTTCAGAGAGAATTCCTGCTACTCAAAGTGCCTGCTAGAGTATGGAAGGCAAACACAAAGAACAGATGCAAAGGAAAGGGAGGAAATGTCTGACACAGGTACTGTATGAAATTCATGCTTTCAAAAGAGCTTCACTGCACTTCTCAGGAGGAATTGCAGGGAGCTGAGTCCTCTTGTAAACTTGGCTCCTGAAGCTACAGTAATATTAAAAAAAAAAAAAAAAAAAAAAAGGCAGCGTATTTTCTTCTGTGCTTTAGTTTTATTACTGACTTCATGGGAAATACATTTAGGCCAATTTGGACTGCTTCTCCAGTTCCCACTCCCCCAGTCCCCACACTTTCTCTTGCCATTTAAAGATCAGTAGCACCAGCAGGAATTTTTCCACTGACGGCAACTTAGGTCTGAATTGGCCTTTCCATTTTCATCTCTCTCTGCTATTTTCTTCCTTGGGAAACACACAGCCTAAAATTTTCAGTTAAGTCTAGCATAAAAGCTGTAAATAAAAGAATTAAGAGATTCCCCCTCCTCCCCCCGCCTTTTCTACCAAGTCAAGGTTATGTAGATCTCCATTCCCTTGCCTGGAAAAGGTGGTTTACTACCTCTAACAGGTCTCAGTGGATTGATGAGGGAAAGTAAGGTAAAGACCCTAAAGTGGCTGATCAAAACCTCCCTGCAGATGGAGGTCTTCACTGAAACTTTACCCTCCTTCCTGCTCTAAAACACTCTTAAGAGTTAAATTCCTCTGCCCAAAGTGCAATTTAACATGCTGAAAAGACTGACTTTGATGGAATGGAAACATCACATTTATCTACAGACGTCCAAAGACTCTTCTCCAACATGTATTTGCAAACTGGCAGTTGCATAAGAGTAAAAGAAGGCCTGAAAACTGCATGTGTGATAATCACAGAGTAATCACGGCTGATGAAACTTGATGTTCTTCTATAATCACTGCAGTTTTAAGTGGATTGAGTGCCATTTAAGTGACAAGAGTGCTATGATGATGAAATATATGCTTCCAAAGTTATATCAGCTTCTTTGACATTCATGGCATGGAATGCTTAGTAGTATTTAATGTTTGTAAATCTTTAGAAATAAGTTAAATATGTTAATTACCACTGGAAAAATCTCTCAAGCTGAAGTACTCAATGACAGCATCACAGTTGTCCTTACTGCTATATCCTCTTCTTCTTATCCACCAAGTAAACATAACATATCAGGTCAGTGATTACACTCAGGATTTGCATTTATTAGTTAGTCTTTCTAGGTAAGTCAGCAAACTGGCATCCAGCTCCCACTGGCTTCTTTCCCCTTGCCCATATTTTGGGCACTCCAGTCTTGTGGCACTGCTATTGCCTTAATCTGAGCAGGTTTGCATCTGTGCAAGGTGCTATGTGCTCCCACCCTTGTCCTCTCACACACATGAGCAAGGCAGACCCATGGAAAAGCTGCCCCAGCTGTTCTGCTGTGCCAGAACGCTCATCACCCAAGGCACAGGGCAAACCCAGCATTTCTATTTCCTCTCCTAGATGCATTGGATCATTTCTGGCTGTCACATGGGACAAGGATCAGACACTAAGCCCAGGAAAGTGGCTGCACTGCTTTAAAAAAATCCAAACTTAAAAACTGGAATCAATAATGGGGGAGCACTGAGTGTTATCTGATGGCAGGCTGCAACATATCATAGGAAAAACAGGTGACAGGACAAGGCTGGTTTACCAATGGCATCTTTTTCTGGATGTGGGTCACAAAGAGGCCTGCTGGAAAGAAACCATCTGCTAGCCATCCCTCAAGGGAAGCACTCCCCATATCTGTGCCCCTCCTAGTGCAAGCTCCAGACAGAAGACTGTAAACCTCAAAACACCTTCCACTCTAGAAATAAAAATTAAATTTCTTACATGTAGCTTAAGATAGTTGCTCTGAATCAGGAACAGAAGTTATCAGAATAGGACAAGTGATCAGGGTATGAAATAACTCAGCAAGATATTAATTTCTAGGAAACTCTGCAACAATTTAAAAAATTATCCAGGTGAGATTTCTCTAAGAATTGCTGGCAATGAAGAAGAGCAATGATAGGTCAAGGCAATTGACTTCTTTACAACTTAAAAAATCCTGTCTGAAAATTACTTGGGATATTATTTAAGCATTTTAAAAACAGGTAAGATATCAAAATGAAGCAGGACGTTTTGTAGATTAAGCCTTCGCAGTCCCTCAGTGATTACTTTCCCTCCCCTCATTACTGGCTTCTTTAGAAGGCAAAATTACTTCATTTTACTAAAGCACCCCCAGCTTCTTATTTTCAAGTAAAAGTAAGGGAGTTAAGGGTGCATATGCATGACTAGTCTGCAAGAAGCGTGGGGTATCTGACTGGCAGGTCAGGCTGCTAATTCAACTCTTCCTTTCCTTGAACTTTCAAGAAATTATCTCCAACAATAAGTCCCCAAACAGTCCCACTCTGCTAAGAGGGTGAGGAAAGTCAGGATGGAAAGCCATAATCCCTTTTAAGCAGCATTTTGGGCATTGACCAGAAGCACAGCTTGCCAAAGCCAGCCCTTATCACTGTCACACAAAGTGACATGAAACTCATTAAATGAGCTAACAGTAAGTCAATGCATGGACCATTTACTCCATTTTCATAACTGTCATCAGTTACTATTTGCAAACTCTGAGCTGTGATTCACATTTTTACAATTTGAGCTTCAAGTCCCACTTCCCAGCATCCTCATCATATTTAGGCAGGCCCCAAGTAGACAGAAAAGCCCAGCTACCTGGGTTGAATGAGGGGTGAGGCCTCTGAAACACGAAAGGGACTAAATATCGTCCTAGTTTGGCAACAAAATCATGTGCTTCACCTTGAACATAAGCCTATTCCTAATTTTAAGCACATGCTCAAGTGCTATGCCAAATAAAAGCCTAAAATCCCATCCTACAAACTCTTAGGCATATTACATTACAGCAGCTTCACTGACATTGAGAAGAATTCAGTAAATTTGGTGTAAACTACTCATGAGGATGTTTTCAGTATTGGGTCCTACATAATTCCAGACCAATGAGAGATTTGTAATGCTGATATTGCTTCAGAATATTTTCCTTGTAGGCTGGGTCTATTTCCATCACATATAGACTACATTTTATGAGGAATGTACTGGCAACTTTGATATGAAGAAAAATCCTCTGGGCTATATCATTCCCTATAATAAAATAAACTCAGATAGAAGCAAAATGGAAACCTGGAACAAATAATGTAACTCAGCTGCATCGTGGAAGCTATTTACAGGCTTGAAATAATCAGATCAATGTGCAAGTCAAAAAAAAATGGCAGTTAAAGGGACAGATTTCTAAACCAGGTCAAAACAGGAGTTGGAGAAAGGTTCCTAAATGAGCTCAGTGCCCATTTTTTAGCTTGAGTAGCTTTATACTGGGTTCTCACAGTGCTTGTTATGATGACTGCTTGATGCTGAGCACTCCTGAAGACCCAAAGAGGTCTGAAATGGCACTCTTAATATTTCCCCCTCTGTCCTTCGGGCACAATATCATCCAGCATGGAAGGCAGAGAGGCAGTCATATTGGTCTGTGTTGGAGCTAATAAGAAAGAATAAAGTTCCCATTGAAGGTTGTCACCACTAATGTGACTCTGTCTCATTTGTGCCTCTAACCCAAGTTTATGGACTACTCTGTCTGATCTTTCGAAGCCTGAAGCAGCAAATTCATTTTCCCCATCCAGCAAGAAATAAACTACAATTCAGAAACAGTTTTAATTACATTGACAGGAATAATAGCTGAATAACTAGCCTTTTGATTATTTTTATTTGAATAAATATTCCCAATGATAATGTATTTCTGAGATGGCAGTGAAGAAATTGTTCCCACACCTCGGTACTGTTTAGTAGTTATGCTAAAAATGATACAAGTACTTTCAAGACAGAATGTTCATAGAACTGCTTAGTTGGTTGGTCCTAGTCACCCCAAAAGTTAAACGTAATTCATTCAAGTTACCTGATTTGACCTATTGCTCTCAATGCAGTAACACAAAAGCTTGCTGCTAATGTAAGGCATAAAGGATTATCATATCTGGTTTTCTCATGGAAAGCTATATTTTTTTAGAAGAGAGGAAACACCAGCTACATGGCTTGTGAGATGTATTACTTAGGAAAAGAAAAAAAAGGGAGAAAAGTTGAGAATGCTATAGTGCCATGTGTCATTTTCCACAAGGCAAGGGTTTATCATAACTTTACTGAAATCAGCAGGGACTTTGACACTGACTTTAAGAGGGATAATATTTCACCCTGAGTTCTTTGGCACTGATTGGATCAGGTTAAGGTTTCAACACGTCATTTTCCTATTCGTAAGGGGTGGGGGGGGGAGGGGAATAAAAACCTCAAGCCATTCCATTCTCACAGAACTAATTCACAGAGACAATTTTCTTACTTCAAAGATTTTTCATTCTAATCCTTTTCAGAAACTAATGGCTTCATTTGATGAAATCCAAAAACTTATAAAAGAAGTCTTGCTGGTAGATTCTTAAATATATGTATTTAAAAGTTGCATCACAATTTCTTTTCCCTACCTGTACTTGCTCCAGAGATAGAGTCAAGCACCCAAAAGCAGAAAAAGAGATTAAACTCAAAGAAAATAAGAAATAAGCATTTTCAGAAAATTAAAATGTTGATGGTTTTCACTGAAAAATTCAAGTGGTAAACTATTCACTCAGTGAATGAGTCTCAGCCAGTAATACAGTGGTAACAGTCTGCAACAGGGGAGCAGGAGTCATGGACACTGCTAGTTGGGTTCTCTGCACTGCTCCTGAGTGCCTCCCATGGTATTTGCTTAGGAAAAAAATCACCAAAATTACTAAATTAAGCATAAAATGAAGTCTGAATGGTTGGGTCAGCAACTGATGAAATTCTTAGGAGAAAAGCTGACTAGAGATGCAAGGGAAGAAAATGCAATCATTTATGTATACCCTCTTAAGAAGAAGGAGATCTGCTGTTGCCTCTGCTTACTTGTGATACAGTCAAATTTCAGAAGTGTTACTGCAGTCACAGAGAATGTGAAGGGCTTTTCTGCACAATTTAATAATGGTGTTCAGTAGCCAGATGTCATAGACACATGGCATGTAAGTCCCTTGGAAAATCTCACCTGACACAGCAGTGGTTGTAAGCACAGGCACAGAGCCACCAAAGCCCAAGGCACTGTGCAGATTTTGCCTCCCTGATCCAGTTGCATTGTGGACTTGTTATCCTTACCATAGACAGGCTTTTCTTGTTCAGAGAAGGGGCTGCTATCATTTATTTCTCAGAGATGTTCAGATACTGTTTCCTTGGACATAGCAGAATTTTTTATAAAAGTCAAAGGGATATGAATCTGAACTCTGTAATGAGAAAATACAGAGGAATGTCCATACCTACTCTTGTTTTGGTCTTATGTCCAAATAGAGTATATTCACATTGTACCATTTTAGGTAAGGCATAATCTTCATCAAGCACAAATATGGCTTTGGGCAAAACCATCTTTTCCCACTTTGATTTCATTGATAACACTCAAAGATCTCCATTAGGATAATGAAGTGGAGAAGCTTATAGAAAACCTGTTAATAGACCCAGTAAAATTCACCAGAGTATTTTAGGGCAGAACATTCCCACAGGAAAAGGTGCACTGAAGTTGGGCTGGGAGCCTGACTGTGCAATGGCTTTGTGCCAGGAGTGGAAGGAAGAATCTTACTAGCATGACAGAAGCAGTAATTATCCCTTTTGATGATAACCAAACTAGCCGAGTATCAGTAAGGCTATACATTGCACATGAAACGTGCCATCACATGCCTGCACTCACATCAGGAAAATTCCTTTTAGGAGTAGAAATCTTTAGCTTTATCCTGCAAAACACACCACAAATCCTTCCCATTCTCATCCAGCAATTAAACCGGGTAATCAGAAATAAATATTTGAAGAAAACTACCAGATACATACTTGCTGAACCTGGGCATGTTAAAGCAGCCTGTCTTCCTGCAGTTGCACACCTGCCCCATACATGTTACCACTGCTTGAAGTTTGAGCATTTTCCAGCTTGTCTTGTGAGTGAGGCTGGCTTGTACTGTGCTCCAGCTGGAGAAAAACCTGTGCATTCATTTAGTGAAAAAATAACATGGTTGTGAAATTTGCTTTTGTGGCAGGAAAAAGTAGAGGGCCCTTTTGAAAAGTTTCATTACAAGATGTGGCAGATCCTCCTGAGCTGGCACTAGTCTTCTAATTAATCAGTGCAGGGATTGTTGAAATCCTGGCAGAAATCCTCACTCTGCCTGGTTTAATCCTGGAGGTTTTGACCCGGAAATGGAAAAAATCTGAATTCTTTTGGTTCCCCCTCCAGTCAGATGAACTTGAAATAACCAAGGCTTTTCTAAAATATATTTAAAATGTTGCACAACAAATCATGCTCACAGACACACACCATCCTCTTTCTACCTCAAAACGCCCCAGAATAGTTTTCAGGGTAGTGCTTTGGAGCTGAATCATGTCAAATCAAGCAAGAAAAGAGAGAGGGGAAGAAAGCAGAAGGCATGGCTTGTAAAGAAAGCCTTTTCCAAGTAGGAAATCAAGACTCCACACTCTCCTGTGTCTGGGCAGCTGATGAAGAGCTCTCTGGAAGCAGCAAAGGCTTGAAACATCATATGCATGCAATATTTTAATTTTGCATTTAAAGGGTTTCCTGAAATAGGCCACCATTGTTTATGTCAAAATAATTTCTTTATTCTTTAAAAAAAAACTATTCTTTATTTCTTTAAAAAAAAAAAAAAGTTTTTTTTCAAACCTGGCTCAACTGTTTTCCTTTTCAAGATAAAGCCACACTAAGGCAACAATTTTAAACATCCACCCATATAACTGCTCTCTGGAATTCAATTTAACTTCTGCTCTCACTTTAATAACTCTTTAGATAGCATAAGGAGTTGCTCATTTCAACTGTGCCTCACTTTAGAATCACATTATTTCCTTCTGGCCATCAGACTGGTTTGTGCTTATTATACTGCTACTTTTCAGCTGCCTTTCTGGGCCTTAGGCTTTGGCAAAAGTTTGGCTGTGATTAACAACATGCTACTCTCTTGCCCTCCACCCCTGGATGTGTCAAGTCCAGATTTTTTGTTTCCACTCTTCATTGTGTTATTGTTGGGGTTTTTTTAATTTATTTTGCAAGTCATCGAACTTTACTCTGAATGCTATAATACTTTACAAACCTAGAAAGCATTTGATTTCTTTTTCGCCAAGAGTTATGCTTCATCCTTTGAGATTATGAAGCATGGTGACTGTCATGTTTAGTTAATGTTTAGATGAGGCAATATTCAACAGTTACAAGATTTTTCCAAGACAAACCAATATCATATCAGCCAGTTCTCACAAGCCTCCAGCACTCCTTGTGAAAATCAACAATAGAGGTCCTTACCATGTCCAACAAAACAAACTTTTATTGGCCTTTCCAAAGGCAGATCCATAGCACTGGGCCTATAATTTCAGGAAGAAAAAAATTCATTGCAGGGAAGGGGCATGGAGCCATGGACACAACATGGGGAAATCCAGACTGTCAAAACCAGTGTAGGGGTTTTCCTTAGGGTGCAATTTTTGGGGAGAGAAGCTGCTCCCTCTGGGCCTTCTCACCTGTATGGTACCTGCCAGCAGGGACCCTGCTGCTGCTTCTCAGTTTGCTTCTTGGCTCAGCAGAGCTCAGCTTTCAATAAACCCAACTGGCTTCAAATGACATCAAGAACAAACCTCTTTTTCCTCCTCTTTTTTCTCTCCCCTTTCTCCTTTGCCCATAAATCAAAGAAGAAAGGATCAAATGGACAAAACAACAAAGTGGTAAAGTGCTCACTTCAGGGTTGTAGCCAATCTAATTAATTTTTCATTTAGGTCTGATGTATTAGAGGCCAATCAATCAAGGATTATGTTTACAGAGTTGTAGAAAGAGAGGAGACTGAGTCCTCATTTGTTGTCTGGGCTGTCCAAATTAGTCAGTTAAACGATCCTGGGGGAGATCATAAAGGATATGAATAGGTTCTTGTAAGTACCTTTCTTTTAATTACAGACCAAACAGTCAACACTTCCCTCAGTCCTTGACTTCCTGCCTGAAGGGCAGAGCTGGCTTCTTGGAAGCCAGATGGATCGTGGGGACTTCTGTCACCCACCTTTGGAACAGTGCAGTGTTTCTTCATCTCTGAGAGCATCAAAGTAGCCCATCAGGCTCAGGATACCTGTCCATCGGGAGCATGTAGTAGTTGGAGTTCAGCAGGTCCCACCAGACTCCTTTCTTAATTCTTAGAGAGAAGAAAAAGGAGCATAAAACTGCAATCACATTTTCAGGACCATCTATATTTCTAAAAATTTTAATGAAATCATAGTCAAATCTGGTTGTGCAAAATTTACACTTTTGACTTAAAAGCCCTTTTTGGGTGTGATTTAGCAGATGATGCCCACAACTGCCACACAAATGGCACAAGATGATGCCACACAACTGCTATTGCAGTTCCCAGTGCTTGACTTTAAATTACAGCTTTAACAGAGGCCTTCTGGTTTATTCCCCTCAAAGTGCATGACTTTTGCAAGGTACCTGTTTTGCCTTTTGTATTTAACTGGGCTACACACACAGTATGGCTCTTACAATATTAATGATCCTTAATAGCAAAGAGTCAATGGGGGGACAGCTAAGTAGAGAGATGGCTTCAAATGACCTGATAAACACATGGGGAAGATGAGATGAAGACAGTCAGATGATTTGATCATTCTGACATAACCTTTTCCTATAGTCATTTGACATGGCAGGTTCCCAAGGACTTTCATAGACCTGAGATGACCAGCACTGAAAAGTCACTTTCTGTGTTCAAGAGCTGAGTGGGATGCAGAGCTCCTACTGATACACACTGCTTGAGTGGGGAAAAGACAAGGCAAGTCTAAAGGCAGCTCTTCTGCCCTTCCATGGGAGTGCTCAATCACAGACCTAGCATCCACAATGTTCACTTTGCACAACGGATGCCAGACACAATAATTAGAGCTTTCTGCTGGAATTGTTTAGGGCAGAAGCAACTTTGATAGCTCTAAATATTTCAAAGTTTCTATATCACTATTATGACTTCAAAATTTCATCAATTTACCTCATAAAAATCTCACATTAGTAGAAACTCGGTACAGTAACTCAAAAGCAGAACAAAATGCCATTCCTTAAGATCCCTCTTCACTTGCTCTTGCAATGTGGCTTGCTACACAAGGTGTTTCCATTTCTGTAAGTTCACAAAAGACTGTAATTTTGTGTATGAGATGTGTTCAGTATCTCAAGGAATTGAGGGCCAAGGAGCAATAAATAACACAGAAACAGAGAGGGGACTGGGCTTTTTTTTAATGTGATGGATTTCTATATTTGAGAACAGAGTTTGAGAGTGCCCATATTTGGCTTTTATTTCAAACTCACTGATTGACCATGTTAAAAACACAAAAAGCAAAAGGCAGCAATAGCCTCAGATAGCTGCACCCCCTTGCCACCCAAAACATGAACAGATGTATTTCAGATATACTGACAGAGTGCCACACCAACAGCCATCCTGTCCCATCCTTGTCAGACTGGAGCCGTGTCTCCTTTAGCAAGGTAGTCTAAGCTGAATCAGTTCAAGCTGATGCAGAGCAACTTTCATGCAGATAAAATCTTACTTGAGGGGCACTAAAGCTTTTCTAGAAATGTCTGGGTGTCTGAGTGCTTTAAGCAACATGTAAATAAAGAAAACTGCTGAAATTTTCTTGAATTATTATTGGTATTGTACCCAAATCAGCTTTTCCAGTAAGGTAACTGTACTTGCTGTAAAAAAGATCATTTCAATTCTTTGAAAATATGGTCAAGTATAATCACTGAATTCAAGCTGCCTTAAAAATTCAATACCTACAGACGCACCAAAGCCATAAAATTCTGAACAGTGCAGCTGACAAAACCAGACTTAAACCAGAAAAATCAATTTAAGAATATCCATACTTATACACTGCAGTGATACGTGTGGCACTGACATTACAGGTCAAAACACACATCTTGATTTTTAAAAAAATGCTTTGGATCAGCAGATGACATGGTCCTGTGTTTTGTGCAACTATTTATTTCTATGTCTAGTAAATAAAAAGTTTAGGCAAAGACTGCTTGTTGCCCTTGGGGAAGATGCCCTAACTGATAATTACCCAGGAAGGTAGATGGGGAATAGCTGTAATTATTGCAGCAGGACAAAGGTAGGAAGGGTTGGGGCCTGAGTCCACTCAGAAGGGAATAGGCAAAAACTACTTTTCTTGAAGAGACAGTGATGCAGCAGTGGGAGGCATTTACTCAGGGCTTGCAATTTATATATTTTCCCCCCGTTTTACTGATTTTTAATTCTTTTTTTTTTTTCCTTTTATACAAACGTTCCTTGCCACTTTAGGTGGAGGTGCAGTAAACATACTGACTGGTCCCAGTTCTTGGGGCCCATTTCTATTTATGCCCTAAAACTGGACCTTATGTGATATTGCTGATAGACTTATCAGTATCTAGGCAAGCACAATACATACTTAAAGCTTCTATTTCTTTAATATGAATATTATAATCTGGAGGTGGACAAGCCTCTGGTACAGTATATCTGCAAACCTCTGGAGAGATAACCTCACAAATCACACCCAGTGAACTCCCAAGATCTTTAAGCAAGCAAATGGAAGAGAAGCAGCTTTTCCTTGCCTCTGAGGCCCCAGGCACCAGCAGGAGCCCATTGACAGTTAACTTTCCTTAGTGGCTTGTTCTGGGAAATGAGGAGTAATTTGACCCCCCTCTAAGGGCTGTCATGAGCCATGGTGTGGTTTTCCTCCACTAAATGCATGTGATGAACCTGATCTACAGGCAGGAATAATGGCTCTGTGGCAGATGGGGATGTCTTTTGGGCTTATTGCAGGTGCATCCTCATGAACATTTGTCTGACAGGGAAAAAATGTGAATCCACAGTTACTCTATGCAAGGTGGTGGCCACATAAAACCATGCCAATGGAGAGCTGTAACACAATGCTGGGTGGTTTGATGTCTGCCCTAATAAGATTCATGACAAGATGAGTGGCTATCAGTCCCCAAAGCCATAATTGAAATCCCTATGGGCTCTAATAAGAAATCCTCTTCCAGTCACATTACAGTTGTAATGCTATATATGGGATTTAGCCTTTTAATTATCAGTCTGGAGTAAAGCTTTAATCCAGTGTTTGTGTTCATCAAAGGAAACTGGTTTTGAAGTGACATAAATCCAGATTGTTGGGCTGAGAAAGTTACTCTAGTCCTTGGGCATTTATACGATTCTTTTTTTTTTTCTTAATAAGACCAAAATTTTTAATTAAAATGAAGCATTATAAAAAAATGAGTTGGCAGAGTATTAATTCCCTCCCATTTGTGAAGCTATTGATCAAAAATGCTAAGGTGCCAGTAAAAAGCCAATCCAGCCCTTCCTGGCAAGAGCTGTCAGCAGTGTCTTGAGAAAACAGTGGTTTCTTACCTTTGCTCTTGGGACCATGCAGAATGGGAACTAAATGCAGTTGTCAAACTAAGTGCTTCATTCTCCTTGCTTTACTCAGTTCCACGTACACCCTCTCTTCTGGACGAATAGTTGGGTATTTCTCACCATATTCTTCCAGCAACTACCTAGATCCCTTCCTACTTACAGTCACTTTTGCTGGGGGGAACATCAGGATAGAGGCAGGTCTTACCTATACTAAACTCTTGTTTACTAGACAGTGAAATAATTTGCTGCACAAAACACAGCAACATGTCAGCCAGCAATGTTTTCTGCCTCACTCTCTTGGAAGTCTTTTGCTGGCTGGCCTGGAAGTCACCAAGTCTCTTGCTCCTGGGGTGCCAAAAAAACCTGGAGCAGACTTGCTGCAGGGAAGCACAAGCAGGAACCTGTGCACCAGGTGTTCTCAAATATCAGACAGCATGCCACAAAACCTGAAGAATGGGCTAAATGGTGTGTTGGTTGTCATGTGAGAGATGATGAGCCTGATGGAGGTGAACCACCCAGAAGATGAGTTTGAACCTATGGAGGTTGACTGACCTCCAGTAATGGTGGTGGGGCACCCAAGGTGGGCATTAGTACTGCAGACCTGAACGTGGGTCCTGGCCATCAATCGAAGAACTGTGAAATGTCAAGTGAAGCTTGACTCTTTTTTCCCAATCCTGTACTGGATCCTGCACTTCCCCCTCCCTAGACCTGGGGTCTCTAGAGGAGGTTTCTCTTCTGCACGGAGTCCCGAAGGAATGTGGAGGAGAGGCCTGATTTCTCCAGGGCTACTGCATGAGTGTGAATGAAAGTCCTTCCACAGGGCCACCAAGGCTACCAAGAAGCCAGAGGTGGATTTAATGCAGTCTGAGAACAAGAAGCATCACAGGGGATTGCTGCTGTCAAATGCATGGATAAGGATGGACTCAGATCCCTTCACTGCCCCATGGTGGTGCCCAAAGAATAACACAAGCTCAATCAAAAAAGCTGTCTAGAAATGAAAGCATGAGGAGAAGAGAACACAATAAACTCTCTCTGCTACACATTCATGGCTGCAAGCCCCAACAGCACTCCACCCCCACCACACACTGCCTTCCTAAGCTCATTAACCAACAAATACAGAATTAGCACTAATGCTGCAATGAGACATGCATGCAAATCTTGCTATTTTTAAAATTCAGTTTAAGGTATAATCACCAGCTTTGGGTCCTCCAAGGAGCAGAGAAGGGGACTTACTTTGAGAGACATCCTTTATTCTTGGGCCACATCTTAAAGGCATTCCTAGCAAACATGAGGCCCAAGAACTTACTATTCTTCAGAATAAATTAACATTAGAGGTTCATTTCTGAAAAATCTGAATTTTTCATGCTGGCCACATCAGCACATCAAGCAGGCCATGTTTATCTGAGAGGACTGTTAAATGACATTTCTGACAGAGGACCTTATGCAGCTGCCCAGATTTGGCATTCCAGAGTTCTTTAGTTATGATTTTAAGTAGAAACCTGCAAAACTTTATTTCTCATAACCGCATCTGAATCACACACAGGTAAATTGTTTCTGTATGCATTTGCCTACTGCTCTTTCATCGTGACCATTCAATCTGTATGAAATCAGAACACGAGGGAAAAAAATGCCACAGAGATGAAAGGAAGAAGGAAAACCATTCCACGGTGTGATAACCCACTTCAATATTCAATATAAAAAAGCAATTGCTACCCACTCAGAGCAGATGTTCCTTACAGTTCATAGGCACCCATCAAACATTAAGACCCTGGTCATACATACACTTCCTTACAGCTTTGATCTCTAATGTTACCCATGTGAGTAATTTCAGATACTTATAATACAACCTATAAACAGGCACCTGTTGTTATTTGAATTAAAGCAGCACATACAGATGCCAGGTAGAGACTGGGACTCACCTCTAAGAAGGTATGTACAAGGCACCTGTACACATACAAAAAAAATGGACTGACCTTCAAGAGCTGTGAGTTACAGTTTGGGAGTTTTTTCCCCCTTCAGCTTCCATAGCAAAATGGACTTCATGCCTTGTGTCACAGGCTCACACACCCTAAAGAAGTTTGGAGGACCTCATCTCCAGTGCTACTTGAAATAGCCAAGTAAACAAAAAGACTTTAAAACCACCTTTGAGATCCTGCAAAGGATTTCCCAAAGAACCTAGTTCACACATATCCCGCTGTGTCATCTGTCTGTGGTTCTTTATTACTAATGGATATTTGAAATCAAGTCCTGATTTCAATTAAACTGGATATCACAGAACATATCTGAGTGCCAGCCACTGTACAGTTCCTAATGGAATGAGTACTCATTTAGTAAGGTAACAATACAGCTGAGTTTTTGCAACTGCTCAACAGTAGCACTAACTCCAGAGAAGCCCAAAGGACCCAAAGTCCTGCAGCTCCTAATATCTGGTCTGTGTCTACAGGAGGCCTGAACTCCCAAATGGCCAGATGCTGTCAGGACCACCAAATTTATCTTGAATTCTGACCCAGATTACACAAGGAAAGCTGAACCCCCTTAAGCAAAACACATGTATTTCATAGACTTGTGGTTTATAAAATTTTTCAAAAGCAGAGGAAGCCTCTGCTATTACTAATACGGTTCAAAGCCAGCTTTTAAGAAATGAGAATCTGGACAAAGGAAGCACATTTCAAGCACTTCACCATATGCAACCTGTCATCAGAAGAGATGGATTAACCAGAGCATGCATTTCTTTGACAGCACAGCTTAAGGGGTTTGGTGATCCTAAGTTCTTTTCCCCTCAATCTTGATGACCTCCATGAGAGATGTCTTTCTATTTCTCTTAGCCATATTTGGAACATGCCTCACAAACTCCACTGCAACTCCTGTGCACCCAGTGAACTACTGTTGTTCTCCCAATCCTAAATCCATCCACTCCCAATGACCCAACTGATCATGCCACACACCTAAACAAAGCAAATAATTTATCTGAGTTTGGGGGTATGGACTCACAGTTTTTCTATCTGATATCTTCAAGGATTTGGTAGAAGGACTGTCATTGTAAGACTATACCTCCTATCCACACCCCATGTCAGAAAGTTTGCCTGCTGCTGGGCAGCAAGAAAGTTTCAGAGATAATTAACCATCTGAGGCCATCCATTATTTTAATGAGTCTGCTGAAGAGCACTTCTCCCTGATAAAAGGCACATGGAAGACTGTAGCCCTCATTATCTTACAAACATGAGCAAACTGAAAAAGGGGAGAAAAAAACCTTGCACAAAAACCAGAGAGAAGATGTAGCTTGCTTCTGATGTCATATTTTAATTCTGTGAAGACAGAGGCAATGGTAATGTTGTCATTTTTCCACAATGACAGATGGTGGAGACTCCTCTCACTGCAATGTTAACGGTGGTATAGCATTTGAAGCTACAGGCTTTGACAATCTCCATCCATTTGCAAAAGTCATCTTCAGAGAAGAGAAAGTTAGGACGAGGAGCACACAGGCTTACTGACAGCAGGAGAATTAATTGCCCTTAGTAAGGCTGACTCCCTCCTCTTTGCTCCTGCTCCGTACCCAAAACACGCCAAACTTTCTCCTCTAAAAGCACTTTTGCAAAGAGCTGAGGGAATTGCTCTGAGCTAGGCCAGCACAAGTAGCAGGTCTTTAGGGAAAAGGGGCCTAAACCATAGCCAGGCACAACACGAGGGCACAGCAGCACTGCTCACCATCCCCAGCTGCCTAGCAATGCTGGCACCCAAAACATAGGCCAGGCAAAATTCTGCCAAAAGATAACAAAACTGCTAGCTGGCAGCTGTGTAATTTCAGATTCCCTCTGCAGAGGAAGAGAAGGCAGGATGCATGAAACATCCTTGGGAAGATACAGAAAGGAGGGAGTCAAGGGAGAAAAAACAAAGATGGGAGCAAACAGCAGCATTAGCAGACTGACAGAGCTGGAAAGAGCACAGATGGTGACCAGAAGAAAGGCCCCAGGAATCTGTTAACACGTAGCATTTAAGCAAGTGGACTCTGTGTGGACCTCTGAAGTTTAACACTCTGGCCTCCCAATAGCATTGGACGTCTGGCCAAAGGATTAGAGAGATTACTGAGGTACACAAAACTCAACACACATGGATGCAGTAGAACTAGTCTGCTAGCAACCAAAATAAATACAGGCCATCCTTCCCCATATGTTCTGTTCCTGTAGAATCGCTTCTAAGGTGATCTTAAATGCTTTGGCAGCCAAGAAGGGCCTCTATCAGCCTCTCCTAGTGGACCCCCAAACGTCTTATGCTGCATCCTAAACAAGGCAGCTGACAAGGAGCCCAAGAGAAAGGGCTGCAGAATGCTCTTGTTTGGTTGCAGCTGCAATGAAAGAAATTAATAAGCCAAAATTAATAAGCTCAAATGCCCGTTTTGTTTGCAGCAGATCTGCAGTGGGACTCAACACATAAGAGTCCTCAAAATGGCTGCCAGTGTGCCCAGGGTAATTGTGCCAGACTGATTACTTGCTGAAAGGTTTGCTAAGCAAGAGTGGTTCTGAGTGGAATCACAAAAAAACCCATGTTACAGAGGTCATAAAAGCACTAAACCTATTATCTCAGTATGTAATAAACAACATCCAAAGCAAAGAGATTATAAAGCGTAAGAAGAGCAGAAAATCCTGATGTGCCAAGTTATTTTCAGCTAATCTGCATTAATACGGTAAACCAGCACATTAGCACGTAGGATTAAAGTGGAACCCCAAAGTCAGGCAGTTGGAAATGTTTTGTTCTGAGAGCAAAGATGATTGTTTCCAGCATCAGAACAGCAAACACAGCACAGCCTACTGAGGCAGCATCCTGCACTACGTCTGAGGCAACAAAGTCATGTAAAATGGCTTGGCTGCTCTTCTCAGCTGCATGTTGAGTAAAGCAGGATAAGCACAGAAAATAATTATATGAACCATCTAGACATAGAGGTTTGCAAATAAACTCCTCTATAGTCCTGACCCCTCTTGTTCATGCCACAGGCTTTCATGATGTCAGTATGGCTTGCTTGAGGCCCTGCCTCTAGCCATGCCTGTCTCTGCTACATCTCCATTTTGGCAGGTAAAGCACAGGGAAAAGACAGGGAAGTGAAATGATGAAGGTGTATTAGTAGTCAACACAACAAGATCCACCCTTGTTTTCATTTCTAACCAACAGGAGTCCGGTCTTGAAGTGCCAGAGCACTGTAGAGCACCTTTTTCTCTGCTTGCAAGCTATGCACCCAAGTACCAAAGCTGAGCAGAAAGCATCCAACACACTTTCTGTCCCCAGCACCTACCTAATGACACAAGCATCTCCATCAGTAACCTTCAGCAAGGAAGAGGCAAGTTAACAGCCAAAAATCCCCTGGATTATTGGCTGTGAATCCAGCTCTTCCTCCTACAAAGTCCCCCATGAAATTTAGTTTCTGTAAAGAAAAAATAAGTACTAAAATATTTGTTATATAAACAAGATCAAAGAAATTTGGCAAGTCTGATGAAAATGCTCTGCCAGCATGAAACTAGAAAAAAATATCTAATTAATTTATGGTTTCACCATTCAAGGGTGCTTTTTTTGATTTCATTCCTATTGGGCATTTAGACCACTCCACAACATTAGTATCTTCATCCATCTTCCCTAACTGTACAAAGAACTGAAGTTATTCTTGCTATGAAGACATGAAAACAAGCCTATCACAGACAGTTTTGCCCTCAGACTACAGACTGTGGCCTGAGAAGCTTATGAATCAGCTCTGAGCTTTATAATCACTGTCTGGATTCATCTGTTACTGCTTAAGTTTGTACTCTTGGAATGGATAGACCCCCTAGTGCTCTTTTGGGCTCACCTGCTTCTATGTAAACTTACAGTATTTATTTTATATGTTGCCTGGAGGGGACATGCATAATGTCAAAAAGTATGCCCTTTGTTGGTTATCTGATAGGCACACAGGAACTTAGGTCAATAGCCAACAGATCATTTAATGCAGCCTGGTATACAAAGGAAATACCATTTATATAAGGCATTATATTAAGCAGATGTTCCTTTTAATTAACTAAGATATACAGTCTGGGAACAGTTCCTATTCCATATGTAACTGACGAAACTGTAAGTTGGAGGGGAGTTCTGATAAATATGAGAACCACTTCAATGCTCCTGAATCACATCCTATGAGAAAACTAAACCCAGGACATGTGCAAAACTGCAATGTAAAGTCTCCTGACTCTTCCCTCTAAACTCCCTTGCGGAGTTTTCATTCCAGGAAGCAAATGAAGTGCTATTGATTGGGTTGGTTTGAATTTTGTTTTTTCCCTGGGACCGTGTCAGACTTTTCTTCTTCAAGGGGAATTCTGAAGCCATTCCAAACAGCTGGGAGGATTTTATTATCAGAATATCCCTGTGGCAAGAGGACCTGAAACAAATCTGCTCCTAGCTCTCTGTTTGTCTTGACCTCTTTGCACAGGAGACAGTTTGACTTAGCAAAAAGGAACTCTAGCAGATACAAAGGCTACAAAGGTTCTCTCCTACATCCATTAAAAAGAAGGAAGAAGAAAGAAGAAGGGGAAAGGGAAGGGGAAAGGGAAGAAGAAGAAAGAAGGAAGAAGAAGAAGACTGCATGACTACATACCTGTGGCACAAAACATGACACTCTGAGTAAATAAATGTACAGATACAGTAGGCATGCACCATGTCCTAGGGAAAATTCCATTTCCCTGCAATTAGGTGGGACCTCAGTTTAAGAGTTTTTGATGCTATTTGTTTAGTCTGTGCTTAACTAAATGTGTTTATCTACAGGGAGATGCAAGAAATGGGAACAAGGAGTCTCTGAATGCAGCCTTCGTGGCATTCTGCCTAATGATTCACCTGTCTATTAGTCACCTAATTTCACAGTTCATAAACTTTAAAGGTTTCAGTTATGAATGGGTCCAGTGGTTCTGGAATAAGAAAGTACTCTTCTTCTATAAAGTACAAGAAAATAGGTTTATGTGATACTGCTCTCACCTGGTTTTAATTCTCAAATGCAACATGTGTTAGAAGAGAGGAAAGCCATTCAAAAAACCCCATCAGCCCCAACACTCTGCCATCCAAACTGGAAAGATTCCTGCCTGATCATTTTGTTTGCTAAAAGACTCATTGTGTCCATTTTCATACACTTTAATAATTCTTATAAGTTGTATTTTCTTCCAGATAACAGCCTAGAGCTGCAGTGTGAGCACCAGACCCAATGTAAAGATGGATATTTATATCACCACTCCCATCACTATAGAAGTTTTTCTTTCACTGGAAAATAACAAAGTGTTGTCTCCTCGCTGTTTCCATATCTATTTACAGGATTTGAGCTGTTTGCAACCTATGTTGCAAAAATAACGTAGCTGGAAAAATTAAATCCTAGCACTATTTGTAGACTGTTATCCATGTCATAGATGAGGTGCCATGGTAAAAGGCTTTCTTTAACTGGAGAAAATAAAAAAGGTCAGAAGAGGAACTACTCCTATTTCTCATGAGGATTCCTGCTCTTCTCTAATCAGTAGCTTTATGCAAGCAACAGCTTAAAGAGGAAGAGTTAAAAGAAATTTTATTCCAGAAATGCTTTTTAAACCCTGGTAACAGTTCACTGCTAATTTCCCTGGGCACATGAACAAAATTACTTTGAAAACAAGAATCAGCTGGCAAATGTCAGTGGCACAGTAATGGATACATCCTGGAATTTGCCCTATAGGCAGAAATTCATTTACCGTCACTCCTCAAGCAAAAACCTGAATAAGCAGGTGGATTAGTAAGGTAAAGGTCAACATCTGTGTTCTGCTTTGGGATAAACAGAGGGAAAAATGAATGCCTGGAAGTCCCCAGACATTTTAGGTGTATTCCTACCTTCAGCCTCATATCAGCTGCCATACCTAGTGCTAGCAAATATCTGCTTTTGATTTGCATGACCTGCCACCAGCTAAAACATGGCTGGATGCTGAAAAGCCCTGGAGAAGCTTTAGCCCATGAAGGAGAAGAAACAGTCCAACAGAGTCTGCTCTGTAAAGGTGGAGAAGGGTAAGGGAGTGTTAAAACCTGTGATAGCAAGGGGTACCCTGGGGTGGAAAGCAAGAGTTTGGTGACTGAAGAAAATCAGTTGTGCTGAGGATCACAAAGAATGGAGAGAGAGAAGAATTATATGTTGAATTGATTGAAATAGCAGAAGCCTGATGTATTTAAGAAAACCAAGCACGAAACACATAGGGCAAGAGAGCTCCTGCATAGCTGACTTTCCAGCATTCTCTTCTCTGTGAACCAGGAACTCATTCCTGAAGCTCTTATGTATTTGACAGAAGAGCCCCTGAGTGGCTGGACAGTATAAATCAGAAAGCAAACCATTACATCCCTAAACTTTTATCCTCAAAAATATTTTTTCCCACACTTAAAAGTATGAGACTAGGAATAAAACCGAGCAATAGAATCTTACCCCAAAATGCTATCTGGTGCACTGTCAGTGTTTGGTCCTCTGACACGGGACTATAAAAAGCCTGTTCTTCAGGAAGACACTGCCTGGGTTTGGGTAAACGACAAAAATCAGAGTCATCCATGGTTGAACCACGTGTCACCCGATAAACAAATAATGATCCACAGATCTTCAGGCTTTTTGATCCCTGTCACTTGAGACATTGCAGTGACATTTTTAGAGATGCACCATCTCCACTTTGAAAGACAGGTGAAATGAGATTTCTTCTTTCTTTGCTAATGAATGATGAACGAATGTTGAATATGCTTTGCTGACTACTGCTCAGGGAAAGAATAATTGCCATTTAGAGGTTTAGTCAAAATGTAGGCCTTCAAAGCAAGCATCCCGATTTTTAAAAACAGTCAACCATTTAGTATGGCAGACAAGTCCCATTTTTCTAAATTACACACTGGGTTGGACTCATAAAACACTATTTTGGCTTTTAAGAAACATTGGAAGTCTGATGGAAGATATATTTCCAGTCCACCAATAGATGCTCATCTTCATAGACAGGCTAAGTCATTTAGCACTGCAATAGAAAACAAATCTTTTCAAAGTTCAGCCCTCAAAGATTAAAGAAGATACAACATTTTAGTAATGCTGTGATTTCTTGAAAACACATGCAAAAAGTATCAGAATAGATGCCATTTACAAGAAGAAAACAAACTGCAGGAAATAATGCAAATTGACAAGTGTCATTATTCTTTCCTTGGCCAGTCCTGGGTATCTCTCAATTGTCCTACTTTTCTTTTTCTAAAGGATGTTACCATAGTGATATTACAGAACCTGCAAAATTGTCCCAGCTATTCATCATCACAGATTAAAATATATTATGAAATGGGTTTTAATATATTATAAATTATACATACTGCAATACCAAATTCTATTATAAAACAGGCTTTAAATAACGTATAGTAGAGCTAGAGTAGCTGTCCTGCACTTCAGGTGGAAGATTGCTTTGTATTATAAAGTCTGATTTTTCAGACTCACTAATGGCCCTGAGAAGAAGTCATCCACAATGAAATTTTACCTACAGGCTTTTATTCACTGCTATGATCCTTCCAAGCAGCTGAGGCTGAAGGGAGACACAGTGTTAGATGCAGTGCCACTGCCTGGGCACCCATGGTCATTCAAGATGCTCTAGCAGAGCCAAGACTTTCATGTAGGGCCAACAGAGGCAACAGAGGAGCTATGGGAGAACTTTGTTTTTCTGGACACCAGCTGGAGGCCAGAAGTGATGCCCAGGGCAATTCTATCAGCACTAGATGAGGCAGGTTTATTCACTACAGAGTGAATAGTTTCTGGGCTGGACAGCTCCACAAGGAAGATCTCTTCAATTCCAGGTCCCATCCAGAAACCACACAATCCTAAAGCACTGGGAGTTCTTGCTATGCACAAAAGGCAGGAACCCACTGCATCTTCTTGAAGACAGCTGGTGTTGCACTCCAGCTGTCCTGCTTCCTGATGGAAGTATTAGCTCCTCCACGGGGATTTTATTCCTACAAGCAACAGGAAGAGCAGAGAGTTATAGCAAAAAAACTCTCCTGGAAGCACACACTGCTGCCTCACAGGCACAGCCTTACGAGCTCTGAGGGAGGAAACTCCCATTGCCTTTTAGAGCCACATCCAGCTCTTTGCATGGCTGCAGAGCCAACACCTCGGCACTACCACAGAGCACGTAATCCAACAAATAATAACCATTCTTAACAACAAATAGTTTCCTTTGTTGAGCACTGACATTGAAGTCCCTAGCCAATTTTATACCCACTTTACATTAATATTTTGAGTATAAAAATCACTGCTTGCAAGAATTTGGATTGTTAAAGTACAAACACCTCCATGATCCCAGGAAACACAAAGAGGGACCCAAGAGTCTTAGTGGTTCAGTGCCAGCTCCAAGGTGTTTTCACTGATGGCCAATTTTCTGGGTGCTCCTCAGTGGCTGGATGACTAGTGGCCAGCCTAATACAGCATGCACTTGGTAGTCGAGGATTTATGCTATTCTTCAACAAGCCATGCCCAAAGCAGTTTTCCTGATTGCACTTCAGAATTGTGGCTTTGAAGCCAGCAAGTGATACGGAGAAGAACACTAAATGGATCGTGTCTCTTTGCAAGCAAATCACAGTCATTATGACTATTGTTAACTGTCACCTTGAGACATTAGAGGCTGTGTGCTTCAGTAGATCCAAGTGGTGAGTCCTTTTCCCTACAGAAATTCAGTATCTCATGTATAGATGGCTCACATGACTATGGAGTTACATCAGAGTTCTGTATAAATTTCTGTGGCATTTATTGCTTTTCCAAGCAGCAGGCAAGTTGGTTTTTTTCCTGACTTGCTATTGGAGCAACGCATTTCACTAACCTGGCTTTTATTCATGCCAACCCAAAAGGTCAGAACCAGTAGCCTCAAACAGTTTCCTCATTTCAACTATGAGGTTTTTCTGCTGATGAGTATCGGGCATTGCTGAAACCTCAAAAAATAAACATTATGTTCATAGGTCCCTTAAGCACGGTAGACTCGTCATCTATCTTGCAGCTGCCAAGAAGGAGAGTTTTGCACAGAGTCCTCTTGTTGCTCTTACTGATACACCACTTTGGATCTAAGCTTTACCAGTCTTGTCTTTCGATTTAATCACACACCTTAGGCACATGTCACACAAGAGCCCAATATCATTTGGACTCATCCTAAGTCTCTTCAGGAATATGTATTTGACTGCAGGTGATCTGCAGGTTGTTTATACCCACATCGGAAAACCATCCTAAATAAACTTCTGAGCCTGAGGTTTTTATGCTCTTACACCATCTAAAGGTTCAACAACATCCCATTCAAAAGATCACACAGGGTGCCAGAAGAGTCATTCAATTTGCTTTGTTTCCTTGCCCTACCTTAGGAGCAAGACTGGTGCTTGCTCCCTTAGGCTATGTGGCACTGTAAGTCAGCTTTTGTTGCCTGAAGAGGTATAAATAAAGATATAAACTTTAAAGGAGATCAGTCTGCTTCTGGATAGACAAAACCTCAAAAGATTTCTCCTTAAACTGTGTTATAGTTTAGCCTATTCACCAGCATTTCCAGGGTCCTCAGTCTGCAAGCATCATTTTCAGCATCTCTCCCCTCCTCAGAGTAACAAAAATTTTTACTTCTGATTGACACCTGATTTCAGAAGCAAATCCCTAATTAATAAAGGAATTAGGAATTATACCATGCTTAAATATGAATGCCAACTCAGAAGCCCCAAATTTAGGGGTACCCATGATAAGGATATGGCTTCTCTCCATGTGCATTCAAGAATCATGAGTTAACATTGAAAATTCAAGCTTGTTCTACAAATAGTATCCAATGCAGGGATAAATCAACCCATAATTTTCCCTGCTTCTCTTCAGTTAAATTAAAAATCCCATTTATATTGAATCAGAAGTTTTCTGGAGCAGGAGGAAAATTAAAGACAAAGATGAATCAAGATTTTTGATAAACAAATTTCTCTGACACAAAAGAAATAAAACACTAACTTGAACAAACACACATGAGATAAACCCTCAGCCAGGAGCACCAACTGTCTGGATGTCTGGGACAAACCGCTTGACATACACACTAAATAAATCCACATGAGTCTGATGATATTTAAATTAAAGTAAGTACCATTTAAATTGCAAACCAACTCTAGTCAAGCATATACCTTTGAAATATATGAGGAATGTAGCCAAAATAGATAAGTGATGAAACCAGTGGTAATTTATGGAGATACAAGGTTGACAAGTCTTCCAAAAGAATGTCTTGATCATGTTTGAACACTTTGAGGCATATGGGAACAGAGCCATGCATTTTTCAAGGCAAAGAGGGAAAGCACAGTGGAAAAAAAGAAAGGATCATCAACATGTGCTGCTTGGCTTATAGAAGTCATCTTCTCTGACTACACAAAGGATGCAGACTGGGCAGGGTGCTTGTGCTGTCCCAGGCTGTCACTGAGTGGTGTCATAAGATCACCAGATGCATCATCACCACCTCCAGCACATTCAATCTTGCAGGTCAGCAGCAGCCATCTCCTTTGCAAATTCTGTGATTACAGATAAACACCAGGGGAAACAATCCTACAGAGCCATGAATTAACCTATGAAGAAGCCTGATAGCTGTCGCAGTCACAATGTACTAGGCTTGCTTTGGGTGGAAGTGTGTGGCTTTGCATGTATTGCCAGCTGCAGCTTCACTGCTTACTGAGGCTGGAGAAAGCACCCAAATAGTCACTGTGTGCTCAGAAATACATAACAGAGTTTGGAGATAAGCATGAGTGATGTCAAATTATGTTGAACAGGTATGATACAATCCCACAAAAATTATATGTGGGACAAAGAATGTGGCTTACACCAAGCTGCCACACTTTGGACTCACATTGCTGCCCACTCTTCCTTGCTGTAGTACCAAGGACATTTAATGCAAAAGGGCCCTTTCACATTGCCAGTTGCTCATTTCCAGCATCTTTCATGAAGGCCCTGAGCCCAAAACCCTGTTACACAGAGACTGGCACTGCATAATGGGAAAAGAAACATGGTAATGACTATAAGAAACTTTTACTCTCACCTTAAGGCCATCTCATCTTGCCAAAGAGAGGTGAAATGGCAGGTAGGTACACAACAGAGTTTTTCTCTGAATTTATTTTTTATTTTAATGAAAATTTTTGTTATGTATTTGGGTTCAAGAAAGGGGAAAAAAATAGTTTTCCTTTTTTTGTTAGCCATGTTCCTAGAAAGGGTTGAATAATTTTAATCTCTAATGTTTCCAAAGAATCAGCTTCTGGCAGAGAGCAAAGACTGAAAATCATAGGACCACAGGAAACCTGCTCTCAGTTTGAAGTCTTCTGCAATGTCAAACACTATGATAAATAACTCCTCACAGCATTACCAAAGTTACTGCAGTGATGTGTACCCTTCCTCAGAGAGGTCTGGTACCTGGGGAAAGTCCTCTGAAGGCTTCATTTCCTTTTCTTCATCTCTTCAGGTGCTGCTGGTACCCATCCACTGCCACTTCTCAACAGCAGCAGAGAAGAAATTGCAACACAGATGAGTCCCAAGTGCCCATGAAAGTCTCAGCAGGCATTGTATGGACAGAGAGCCCTGGGAAACATCTCAAAACTGTACAAAACAGTAGTTGCAGCCATTTTGACATGCTTCAGGTCCAACTTGCCCCCATGTAAGCAGCAAGCATGTCTCACTTGGATGACCAAATAGGAGTACCTGAACACACCCAAACAGCATCACCAGTGAGAGGGTTGGGTATTTGCTGGAGCAGGTGCAGTCCATGATGCAGGACTGCCTTCACCAAGACCCAGAAACAAGAGCTAGCATGAGTGAACACACAACATGCTCTATGCATTGTTATTTTGCAACCTCTAAACTGCATTACTATGGAAATCAGACTGGCATCTCTGAAAGACTGAAAAATTCTGGGAAATTGCAAGTTGTTAGAAGAATACTTGTTGACTTTCTTTAAAAAGGCTATTATAGAAGTGACGGATGCTGAAATTATAAAGACACATTGTATTGGGTTTGTGCAGCCAGGTTTTGGTAGTGGGGGAGCTAAAGCAGTGGTGTCTATGAGAAGCAGCTAGCAGCTTCCCCAGGGTCCGACAGAGGCAATGCCAGCCAGCTTCAAGATGGACCTGCCACTGGCCAAAGTGAAGCCCATTAGAGGTTTTCTGTGAGTACTTGTGACCCTGTTCCTGAAGGACTGTACCCATGGAAGACATCTTTGCTGGAGCAGTTTGTGAAGAACTGCAGCCCATGGGAGGGACACAAGTTGAAGAAGTTGGTGGAGGAATGTCACCCATAGGAGGTCCCACTGAGGAGGAAGGAGTGGCAGTGAAAACATGTGATGAACTGATGGCAGCTCTTATTCCTGTCCCCCTGTGCCATTGCAGGGAGGAGGTAGAGAAACTCAGGAGTGAAGTTGAGCCCAGAAGAAGGAAGAGATGGGGGGGAAAGGCATTTTAAGATTTAATTTTTATTTTTCTTCACCTTACTTTGATTTTATTGGTAATAAATTTAATTATTTTTCCCTGCATCAAGCCTGTTTTGCCCATGACAGTAATTGCTGAGTGATCCCTTCCTGTTCTTATCTCAGCCCAGGAGCCTTTCAAATTATCTTCTCTCTCCTGTCCAGCTGACCAGGGAAGTGATAGAACAGCTTTGTTGGGCACCTGGCATCCAGCCAGGGTCAGCCCACCCACACATGAATGACCTGTACATGTACATTTGCATCTCAAGAATGTCAAATGAGGATTAACATTTTTAAGTCACTTTTTTTTCTTAAAAACACCCAAAGAGCTCAACTGTCTTTAAATCTAAGGCATGTACTAATCTTTTCAGCACACACAATAATAGTTGCTAATTACTTACTAATTTTTCACATTTCTATAGAATTTCAGTGAAAGAAGGGTTTTTGTGAGTGAAACACTGCTGGAATATTAAGTGACTTAGGACAGAATACACAAGATGATCAAGAACATTTTCTTAATAGATATTTCTATTTTGAAGAACAGATTCTGAAATTTTCCATGTGATTAGTCTGGCTTAATTTGATTTGGTCAACAAATAGATGGAGGAAAGAAAAATCCTGGTGATGTCTAAGATACTCATTTATTTCTCCTTTAATTTAAACATTCAAAATTGCATTGAAATTCCAGAACCCAAAAAATGCCACAGAGCTTTGAAGTCAAAAATCATTCATCTCCTGCCTCTATCAGATCCTTTCACACTGGAAACATTTCATTGTGTGAAGAAAAAAAAAAAGGCATAACAGAGAAGGAAGTAATCTCATTTAAATTCATATTATTTTTTCTATGGGGGGCTCAGTGAACAGCAGCTGGTCATTGCTGCTATCAGCAGCATGTGAACATCATGAAGGACAGTCATTGCCTCAATATCTTTATATTCAGGACAGCTAAAGTGTCCAGAAATTGACAGAAAAGACAGTAAATATATATGCAGAAAATCCCAGGAGATTTTTCTGGCTCTCAGTTCAGCCCACCAGACGTGCTCAAGTCTCCCCAGGGAGAGTGCAGAGGAAAGGAGAAGGGCACTTTCAGAGTTCAGCTGGTACTAAAGAAAAGCCAATTTTCTGAGGACTGGCACTTCAGTGGTGGAAATGAGCAATCTGAGTTTGTCTTGAAAGAAGAGTAAACAAATTTTTTTACCCGTGTGGTAACCAAGAAGCAGCTGTATAGATTTCCCTAATCTCAGACTAGTTTTTGGAGGATGCAGTTCATTGTCTGAAGGGACACTGGAGATGAACAGGACATGTGGATTTCTCTCACTGTTTCTCATCCAAGACTGAATTTCACTTGCAGTCCTAGCTTGTAGTGTGAAAACTGAAACCTCAACCCAGAAGCAGGGCTAATGCAGCACACTCCAAAGCACTTTGTCAATACATTACTCCCTACATCAAAGCTGCAAAACTGTGTCAGGACCAAGGCTGTGGGAAGTGTCTCCTGGTTTTCTAGCAACAAAACATACTAGAGGCAGCCTTGAAGGCTTTACATTGCAGCCTATCTTACTAGTCCAAAAGGCACACAGGGTAAGTTCCTCTTCATGTCATTTCGCAACATCCCTCCTTAAAAAAAGTTCAATTTGCTTATTGAGATCACAGGTGATGCAAGTATTCAAATGTGAGAGGCCAATTCCATCAGTCTTTGCTCAAAAAATAAGGGTTTTGTTCTACCACATGTATTCAGTGAATGACGGTCATAGCAGGAGAATGTGGCCTTTGCAATGTCCTATGATGTCGCTATCAGGACTATTGCAACAGATGTGAAAGAAACATGGACTACTGGCTAAGTAACTCACAAAAGTAAGGATTAAAGCAGTTAGAACAAGCTATTTTCCCAGACCCTGTTAAGCATTCAAATTCCCAGTGCCCCATTGTTTATAGCAAAGAGCACAACAGGAAGAAAAGTGACACAAAGATGAATCTGTCCAGGTGAGCGTGATTGGCAATGAGCTGGTGAAGGACAGCCCTGAAAATGGATCTATGAAGAGATCACAAAACTAATTCCTTTTGTGATATAATCCTGACTCTAAGCTATAGTAGAAATGCAAATACATTAATCTATGTCTCTAATGTCACCATTCTAATTCAGTACACAACTAGGGAGATAAATCTCTGCATACATCCTGCATAAATAGCACGCATCATTATGATTTTCTTAATAAACCGTGGAAAATTAACATAGGCATTGATAGCAGCTTCATATCCTAACACAAATGCAATTTATTGTTTTGTGAGATGTAATGTTATACAGATATACAGACAAGTTATGATATTACAATAATTTCTGTAGACAGCCTTGAGACAGTTGACAAACTAGAAATATAATGTCCTGTCTGATCTTGTCCCTTCCTGATACAGCTTTTCACCATGAAGTATAGTAGGACTGACACTGGACCAGCAAAGGACATTTCTAGTTGAAGAAGCAGAGTGGAAGATGGCAATTCTCCTTTGAGTTGATGTGGCTGCAGGGTGGTGACTTTGGGGGGCAGGGGACAAGCACACAGATGTAAGCTGCTCCCTGCCTCCAGGGGAAATGATGCCCTTATGGCAGGGACAGACAGAAAGTGGCAGGACAGATCATGTTTCTGTTCCATGCATTCGCAGCAGCTCTTTTCTCTATTCCATCCACTGGTATAGTAGGAAACCACTGCTCATTCTAATTTTACATGTGAAAAGTAGAGGAATGTTTTTGCTGATTCCAAAACATGATGCCAAGAAGTCTGCTGGACTCCTAAGCAGGTCTGCCCCGTGGTTGGGTATTCCAAAATAGCTGGACTCTGATACAAGAAAACATACCTTGCAGCAGAGGACATTGAGAGTAACAGCCTGGGAGTGGGGCCAACTCATTAACACCCTGCAGCACCATTTTATTTAATCCCACAGTCCTCACAGTTTGACAGTGCCAGAGAATGAAACAGGAGACATCCTGGGATTATGATACAAATCCATGGTACCTCGAATACTGCAAGCAGAACTCACCTCACTTGCCAAAAAATTATGGTAGATCTGGACAAGGTATAAAGAAGGGAAGCAAAAGTAGTTAAAGAAGGGAAATGGTTTATATGTAGAGAGGTGCTTAAAAAGAATAGGACTCCAGCCTGGAAAATATAATATGGTAGAAGTCTGTAACAGTTGTGAACAGCATGGAGAAGGATGTAGGGAATGACTGCTCATCATCTGATGCAAAAACTCGAGGCTATCAAATTAAATAAAAAAAATCATTAAGCTCAAGAGCAGACCAAAAGAGATACTTCTTCACAAGATGTATGGTTGAGCTGCGCAGCTGAGCCATGGGATACTATAAATGCCAAAGCCTTTCTGTGAATTTGAGAAATTAATGAAAGAAAAGTCTTTCTCAAGTTAGGAAAGACAGGTGCTACTGGTGACTTAGGAAATATTCAGCTAGAGACCAGCAGAAGGTGAGGAGCTTCATTCCCTGCTCAAACACCCTGACTGCACCAGTCTGACCCAGACAGCCACTGCAATCTAGCGAAGGGTGCTTCTTTGCCACCACACTCAGCAATACTTGACTCCTTATGCATGCCTGAGCCTCAGCTCACAAGCTGGGTGGTGCTGAGATGTCAGCACAGTGTTGTGCAGTGTAAATCAGAGCATGGGGGATGCCCCCATCTCCCAAAAAAGAAATGACAGACCTCCAACTCCACCTCAAAGACTCACCTATCATTAATAGCACCCTTAGGCTCGTTTGCCAACAGGGGCTCAGGAGTAGACTGATGGAAGCAGAGAACATATTATGGGAAGAAGTAGGCTTTGCCCTCTAAGCAAAAGCCAACTGCACTCATGTTGCTCATTTGCCTTCCTGAGGATCATTTGAGGCTGAGCTCACATCCCCAGGAAGGGATGGCAAGGCAAGCTATGGCAAGGACAGGCACACCCAGTGCCTTTTTGCACTGGTTCGCCCCCAGCCAGTCCAAAGAACAAAGCATCTCACTGCTGTGCAGCCCCAGACAGGGGTAAAGGCTCTGAGCAGAGCCTATAGATTTGTGTAACTCTCATGTTTGTACAGTATCCTCCATTGCACACTTTCTACCATTATGTTCCCAAGCTCAGGAGTTACAGCACTGGAGAGATTTGCAATTAAGTGTATGGTGCAGGGCCACTCTAATGTTTCCATTCAGGACATGTTTATTTTCCCCCTACTTAGAGGCAGCTCTTTCAATTACAGTAATTGTCCCTTTTAGAAAACAAAAGCATGCACATGAATCCGTTCTCTTTGGAAAACACACAGGTATCATCCTGGAGAATGCAGATCTGCTATCTGATAGGACACCTTTTGCCTAACCCCACAGCTTTCCTAGAAATGCCACTATCTAGTACTGGAAAGAGGCCAGGGGCAACAGCCTCTCTCAAGCAGTATCATGTGTAGAGCACCAAAAAGAAACAAGGAGGAGGAGGAGGAGGAGGGGAAAATGAGTGGTACTGATGAACTGCCATTCTTCTGGGATGCTGAAGCATGGCACGAAGCCCAGGTTATTAATTATTTCAGTCAGGACAACATAAGACAAAATAGGTTTCCATTTTTGTGTCTACGTGTGTTTTCTCTTTACCAGTGAGCTTAACTTGAAAAAACTCAGGTCTTCAGCAGATTGCAGTGCTTGCAATGAGTAGCCCTGTGTTCCTGATGCTGCCAGGTCTGTTCTGCTGCAACCTCACAACTGCTGTTGTCCAGAACAGGTACATCAAATCCAAAAGTTTCACTGCTGAGCACCATAGAGGTCCTCACGGTGTGGGACAGTGGCAGTGCAGTAACAGACTGATATTTCTTTTTACCAGGTGTGGTGAGGAAATGCAGAAAGGATCCCTCTACAGCAGCAAACCTGCTGCATTTGGATAGCACAGATCTGGCTTTGTGGAGCCAAACTCTAGCAGCAACTGGCTGTGAAGCACAGCAGCAAGCCTGGACTTCCTTCTTTCCCTGCACAGAAGTCCAACTGCCAAAGAATTAATCTGCACTTGGTTTTGCATTCTTTGACCAAATGCTGTGCTACCATACTGCACAGAATTTAAGTCAGCAGGGAATGTTTGATCTTTGCCAATACTGTGGCAGATTTGATTTATTCTCAACTATAACACACACTCGAACTATGACTTCTGGCAGCTTGCTTTGTTTCCAGATCAGTGAGAAATCGTTGTGGAGAAGTCGACTTGGGGGTGGATATCATTTACCCTCGGGCATGGAAAGCCCAGTTTATTCACACACAGACTATTCTCTCTGAGTTCTGGTAGGAGTGCAATGGCTGAGTTTTAGGAAAACTTCTAAAATTAATGCAGAAGATGAGACTATTTTGGGGGGTCATTCAGATGGATCTGTCCCTCCCTGAGGATGGCTCAGATAGCACCAGGCATCTCAAAGAGTCCTACCTGGCTATACAAATGCAACAGGATCACAAAACTTAAATACTGAAAAAACAGCAATTACCTTTTGTTTCTCCTATGGGTCATCCAGAGCTTTTTTGAAAGCTTTATAGAGAACTGTGGCTTAAAAGTTTCTTTCAAGGGCCAAGAGAGCCCGTGGTTCAGTGCAGTTTGCAAAGGTGAATGCAACATAGTTAAGGGCTATACAAAATTGACATCTGGGGATGATCTCAGGTGAACAGATTTAATCGTAAATGCATAATTCAAAGCACCTGGATTTTCCATCATCTTACCGACTCCAAATTTTAAGATAGAAAAAGATATGGTAGCAGACACAGAAAAAAAAAATCTGTATTTCTACATTGTGGGAGACTCCTGTAATTTCAGCGTTTTATTTGTATTCAGAAGAAATCATTGAATGTTGAAGCTTGGAATACAATATGAGCAAAAAGTCTCCAATGTTTCATTTGGGGCTGAAACATTTAATCCAACTTCCAAGTGTTTATTTGTCAGGAAAAAAAAAATAGGCAAGAAGAAATGTCTAAATAGAAAAGTGGCTCCTCAACTAAACAGCACTTTAAAAACCCACAAGATTTTACTTGCTAGAAATCTGTTATGGAGGAAGATTTTTTTTTTTTTTTTTGGACAAGTATGTGAAAAAATAAGCTCCTCAGATAGCTTCTTTGAGAATCAATTTTAGATAAACATTATGAAACCACAAGTAGCATGATAAACATGCATGCCATGTTTCTTCACCCAGCTGCAGCTGGGAAACCAAGCAATAAATACTATTTATTTATTTTAATAGTATGCTTAGTGAAAGTATTACCAATATTTCGTAAGCTTAAAATCATCCATGAATGTATTTTATCATGAGGCTCAGCATTTTTATAGTAATTTACAACTTTAAAAGGGTAAACTCTATTGCTCTCTGTCAAAGCAACAACTGGGTAAGTGCAGAACGTTACCATATGAAGCATGATGAAATTTATTGCTGCAGTCATTAGTACATATTGATTTTGTTTATAACAACCCAAGGGGAATACTAAACTGATTACGCCGTGCTAGGCTCTCTCTTGCTCCCTGACAGGACGTAGACACGGCAATGCCAGCTTGCAAACCGCCACTGCTGCTTGCTTTGCTCCGAGCACGGGGCTTTGTGAGAGCTCAGCATCGCTCCTTTGGTTACCACATCTGGTTTTGCTCCATTGTGCTGCTACTCCGTGTGCAGACTCATTTTCATTTTTAAGAATTTGCAGCTCTCAGACAGCCTAAGCAGCACAAATACCGATTCATTATTAGTCAACACATGATTAAACCATATCAACTCCTTGTTAAGCATGATTTTCACATTTTGGGTATTTTACAGTGTTAAGAGTCTGATGTCTAGCCCTGAATCACAGGTACTAACAGCATAACTCATTAAGGACTCTGTTTTAATTACTTCTGCAAAATACAAGTTAAAATACTTTTGCACAGGAAAATCTGAAGCTAAATGTGTTTTCTTGGTTTGGTTTGTGTGGTAAAGCAGTATTTTAGATGAATGCTGATTTAATTTTTAACTGATCAAAAACATGACATTTCATATTTATGTAGGAAAACTAAGTATGAAATTTGATTTAAAGAATCAAAGAGTTGTATTCAATATTTAATTATTTTCAATCTGCAATTAGGGCAAAATATATGCTGAAATAGTTTCCCATATTCACAGGATTTTAAACTTTGGAGGTAGCTCAGAAATTTCCTGTAATTAACCAGAAAAGACTGATACAGTTCTTTCATTTTGTTCTTCCTACGATTTTTACTTAAAAGTTATTTCTTTAATTGAACAGAAAAGCAATTTCAGTATCAATCATATAAGTCCAGGGAATGGAGCATTATGACAAAAAAATGCTGATTTAACATGCAAGAAAAGTTGAAATTACCACACTAGTGACTGCAAAGCCAGCTTGGGAATCATCTTCCTGCAGCCAAATTTAGCAGCTGGGAGGCTACAGATGTGCATCTTAAGCTTTGGAGTTGCAATAAAAGCACCTCAAGGTGTGCATTTTGCTTTTTTATCCCCTTGTTGCCAAAAGAACAATGTAACACAGCCCAACCCACAGATGCACCACCCTGCTAAGAAGGTAAAAAATGGGGTAAGCACAGGAGAGCTATGGGCTCCAGCTGAAACAGAAAGTCATTAGCAATGCCAAACAGCATGGACCCAGAGAGGAGAAAGTACCTCCGGAAAGCAAACCTTTTGCAGTCAAGGTAGTCCTATTCTTCCAGATATAGGAATAGGAGTACTTGCTGTACTTGGTTCCCCCCTCCATCTGTCCCATTCCATGCGAGTTTCCCATCACAGACTTGCAACCTCCTCCCTTTGCACAGCGAAAATGCAGCTTATGAAAGTGGCCTACAGTTGCTTGCAATGGATATTTCATGGTGGATGGCCTTCATGTAAAAACCACCTCTGCCTCAAACCCCTTCAAGGTACTTCTCTCACTTTCCTTCAGGCATCCCTTTTATTTCACTTAGGGCAAGGACACAGTATCAGCATTCATTTGTTCATACTATCATGTATTCCCACACTGTGGTTATTGCAAGAGTTCACTAGAGGCCACTAGGATGAGAAAACACAGAAAAAGTAAAATCACTGCAACTGCACAATCCCTTTTTATAGACTACCTCTTCCCACTGTTTCTGTGCATGCAGTCTTGATAGTCAGCACATTACTTTTGCAGCAGGCATAAGGAGACAAGTCACACCAGCAGCTCAGAATGCTGCCTTTGGGCAGTTTCCCTCTCACACCCCTAGGTTGGCTTATCTCACTACACAGAGCTATTTCTTACGTATTTCTGTGGAGGTCACAGGAACCTCAACTCACAAGGCAGAAACTCAGTTTACACAACCTTAAGAAAATGAAAAAGCTCCTCACTGGCAGAAAATGGTTTCAATTCTGCTCTGTTTTGTTCCTTTCTTTGGTTTGTTTCCCCCTCCTCACCCTCTCACATTGTGCTGCAGCACAAGCACAGACTAGATTCAAGAGCTTCTAACAGGAACAGTGCAACAACCATGACACAACATCTATGCAGGGATCTAACTCAGCAACCACATGCAAATAAGTATGTCCCTTTGAATATGTCCTCCACAGCAATGTACTTTCCCTTCTCATTTTAAATCACAGTTGGGCATTTTCCTGTGCACTTTCTGAGCAGTGTCACACAACAAGGAAACCAGACACACACAGCACACAAAGCTGCAGGTATGAGGGGATAGGCACCTGTGGGAATGGAAACTAGAACCTGTGGAGAAAGCAAACATTTTAAGCCCTGCTTTTAAAGCCAGGCTAATCTCTGTCCCTTGCTTCACACATGTAACTTTTTTTATTATGGATGCTCAGGACAGGTCATATACACTGCAGTGCTTTAGATTAGGGCACACACTTTGCCACAGAGTCCACTTCACCAGAGATCAACCAGCACCCTGAAGGGAATAACAAACATAGGCACCACTGGGAAGTTATCTTACTTGGTACATTTGTAACATCATCATTCAGAAGATTTTTGTTTTCCATCCATCTTCCCAGATGTATTTCCTTTTTTTTTTTTTTACTGTTGCTGTTCTGTTTTCCTTCAGTTGCTGTCATTCTTCCCTTACATGCACCAGCCTGCTGCTGGACATTCAAAATCCCTCATGAAGTCACTAAGTAATGTCACCACTCACCACTTACTGTTTTCCACCTGCAGTCCCATCATCACTAATTAGAGCTTCCATAAATTAGTTCATTGGTGACATCTAAATGAAGCCATTTACAAATTGCAGCAATGCCGAGCAGTCGAGCTCCCTGGTACCGGTAATGACTACACGCAAACTTCATCAGGCTGCACAGGAGGGATCATGTGCCGCATTCATTGTTGTTACTGTCCAGCCATGACAGCAAAGATTTAATTTTATCTCATGCATACAGGATTTCACTATGTTGCTCAAAGCAGAGAATGTGTGCTCAGATTGCCAGTGCTCCCTGAATTCACTACAACTCAAGAGAAAAGGGGAAAAGCATCCTGGAATTGGAGAGCGTCAGTTCCTTGTTAAAGCATTTAGCCCATCTGTACGTAAGCACAGAAACTGGGAGTTTGCCTGCCTTCCTCCCCCATACAATATCAAGATGCCTCAAAGGATAAAAGCACAGCTAAGGATAAAACTATCACCTTGTGACTAGAAGGAAGAACAGGTAGACAAAAATTATTTTGTAGCCTCCCTGTGAGATTTGGCACAGAAGTGGACATTTTGGGAGGCCTCAATCACTGCAGACTTCTCTAGGCAGCCATCAAGATGCAAGAGGTTCATGGTGCCAGTCAAACAAATTGTATCTAATTGTACATCTCAAAATACTTTCCTCTATGAGCCACCCAATGAAATCACTGTATTCCCCAACACTTCCTTAGACAGCACATGCAAGAGAGGTGCCCACCCTGCATGATTTTGGGGCAAACAAGCTCAGGTCACCCAACCCACAGTACTTCCAAGCATCAACAGCCAGTGTCAGCTGCACAGCTTGGGCTAAAAAAAAACCACTTGGTGTCACTAAGGCCAGTTAATATTCAGCAGCCCCTTGGGGATGCTTTACCCCAAGCCAGCTTGTGCTCTGTCTAGACTGTGCTGCAGAAATGCAAACTTGCATTGCTAGTGGTGAATCACCTGGGGCTGGGAAGCCCTTGCACTCTCATTGCAGAAGGTCCCAGTACCATATTCCCAGCCAGCTAAGTCATGTGAAATTAAACCATGGCTTACACTACAGGAAGGGCAAGCACAGAACAATCCACTGCAGTCTTTTGCCCAAAAGCCACAGTTAATTCAGTAATCATTTGCTACTTTAAACCCAGCCTCCACAACCCACAGCATCAAAATAGAATAATCAGTAGGTAGTCATTCTGGAAACAGCCACACCACAGACTTTCAGTGAAAGCATGGTAGAAAGAACATAAAAGAAATAAAGTTTAAAAAAAAAAAAAACATAAAAAAACAAGAGGAAATACTAGTTTTGGCATGAATGCTGTTCTAAGAATTTGAAGTAAGGTGCTTTTTGAAAACAAGCCTTCCAAGTACATTGATTGTTTCTTGCTTGCAGAAAATCCCAAGTCAGGGCTCCCATTGATTCATGTCACATTTAAAAGCCTAGTTCTCTTGAGTTATTCCAATATATTTCAAGCCAAGCAATTAATTCTTGTTTTTTTAAAAAAACTTCCTAGTGCATGAAAAGTTTTTGGTGCAACACATAGCACTACAGGAACAAGTTTCTTAGAAAGATGCTAAACATTTCTATGCCAACATATTTCACAGATTGAGCTGCTCTGATATTAGCAGCCTTTGTAGCACATGTACACATAAGTATGACATGTCTGGAACATTTTGTCACTTCTGTGGTGTTTGGATGTCTAGTGCAAAATACTCATTGGCAGTCAGTTTGAAAGCACATCCTATTCGCCTGTCACATAAGAGCTTTAGGTGCAGAGCTAACCCAGGTGAGAAGGGGTTAATTGCTTAATCACATAGATACAAGAACATTATTTTTTCCCATTCAGCTAAAAATTCATAGAAAAAAAAGAATTGAAGGTGATATATTTCAGTAGCTGAAATAGCGATACTTGCACGTGCTGTGACCTGGAGGAAACCTGCAGCTCTGATTCTGTGATGCTGTGAATGATTTGGCTGCCTTTCTCCTTATCATCACCTGCAAGAATCTTCCCTGTTAAACATCCCAGCCTGTATCTTTATTTAATTGCTAAGAGAAGCTTTTTCCACCACTTCAAACCTGTGCTTAACCATCTACAGGAGCACAGAGTACAAGTACCCTCACCTTGTCCAAAAGCACTCTCTTAAATTTTTTTTTCTAGGCACATTCTTCACAACGGTTTAGGTAGGAGGAGCCTGCCAAGCACTGCACACAACATGGGGACAGCATCATTCTTAGACCTGAGCTTCAAACTATGGTAGTGAGGGCAAGTTCAGAGAGTAGTTACAAGGAAAGTTGCATCAGCCACTCAGGAAATGCCATGACAGCCACCCAAAGACATACTGTAGCAATCAGTCTTTTCCCAAGGATGTTTACCATCCTACAGATGCTCAATTAACAGCACACAAAAAAAACTGAATCTCCCTCCAACCAGCCCAATTTTACCAATATAAACATCTCACTGCTGTGGGGTGGTTGCATGTCGAATCATAGAAAATCATGAGCTGGAAGGATCACAAGGATTGTCACAGTCCAACTCCTGCCCCTGCACAAGACATGTCCAAGAATCACAACATGTACCTGAGAGCATTGTCCAAATAATTCTTGAACTCTGTCAGGCTTAGTGCTGTGACCACTGCCCTGGGGAGCCTGTTCCAGTGCCCAACCACCCTCTGGATGAAGAACCTTTTCCTAATACCCAACCTAAACCTCCCCTGACACAAGTTCAGGCCATTGTCTCAGTCTTGTCATTGCTCACCACAGAGAAGAAATCAGTGCCTTCCCCTCCTCTCCCCCTCCCAAGGAAGTTGTAACTGCAGTGAGGTCTCCCCTCAGTCTCCTCTTCTCCAGGCTGAACAGACCAAATGCCCTCAGCCTCTCCTCATACAGCTTCCCCTCAAGGCTGTTCATCACCTTTGTTGCTCTCCTTTGGATGCTGTCTAATAGCTGAATATCTTTCTTATTTTGTGGCACCAAAAGTGGCTTAGTGTCAGGCTACTTAATAATTGCACAGGACCCTCTCCACAATCCAAGTTATTGAAACACCATTATGCAAAGAAAACCGCCAAAAAAACCCCACAGACAAACCAAAAGCTCATGAAAAACTAAAAACCTCTAGTGTTTTCCCTGTAGGGAGGGTTTTTTTTAATTAAAAAACAACAATACAAAACCAAAACAAACAAAACAGCAACGGCAATGATGAAAACACCCCACCCTGGCTGAATATCATCTCTATTTCACGCTGCTCAAGGATTCTCTAGAATTTGCCTTTTAGGTTCATATTTTTAAAGCTTTCCTTTGCAGATACAGTAGCTAGAAACATGCCTCCTATTTATTTGCTTGTTTTGAGTGCTGGAGTCCTCTGCAGGGAACCCTGCAGTTGCAGAACTCCAGCAGTCTCAGAAATCAGCAAGCACCAGGAGAGTGTGAGAAGACAAGACTGCAGGTCTATCACACCAATAACAGGTTTGTCCTCTGTGATTGTAATAAAATTCATGAATTTACACAAGAGATGAACTTCATTTGCTGTGTTTTAATTTGTTCATTAGAAATAAGCCTGGATTTGGTTGTAGGTAGATATAGGGGCTGGCTATGTCTCTGTGACAGGACTGCTGCTCTTTTCCATCAATGCTGCATGACCAATGAGACTTACTGAGCTCAGGACAACCCTTTCCAGTAAAGAGCTCCTTTATCTGCCCTGTTTTTGGCTATTCCCTCAAGTATTTCTGAGGGTTCTGATGTATTTCTTGGGTGAATTTTGATATTGCAATTTAAAACACTTTCACTCACAGAGGCCTGTGCTGGAGGCAACCCCATGTACCTCCAGGAGCAGAATGACACCTGCTCCCAGACCTCTCAGTCTCCGAGTATAAACCCTCTGTCTTTGTTCCAAGCGTGGGCAAATGCAACTCCACACCTAGAGAATGTGACTGAAAACTGCTCAGGTATATGTTCCCTTTGGCAACTGTATACAAATATAAAAAGACATGACAATTAATGCAACCTTCCTTCCAGCCACACATACATTTTTTTGCTTTCGCCTTTGGATTCCGATTATCATGCTGAGAAGGGTGATGAGAGGACACATTTTGAGGGCATGGCCTGTCTGTGGGCAGGGTAAAAGCCTTTTGCAAAGAAGAGCAAAATCTGGGAGCAAAGCTTCCCTTTGAATTATGCTAAGGTACATCTCCTTGCCTTTTTGTTCCTGAGCCCTTCAGCCAAGGTGGTGACACTTCTGGGAAAACACATAAAATTCAATTTTCCCAAGTCATGACTGTTTTGTCAATGATGGCTATGGGTAAGTGATCTTCCTCTCTTTATCTTGACCCATGAACCTTTCTTTCATCTCATTTTTGCCCCCATCCTGTTGGGGAGGGGAGTGAGTGTCTGGGCAGATGCCTGACAGTCCGTCACTGCCACCCTGACTCACCAGCATCACAACTGCAGTGCTGCAGAGAGAGAATCCAGAAGGAGCCCCTGCATGTGGAGAAAGAAAAAAACCAGCCCAGTCTAAGAAAAAGTCTGACTAAACTGGGAGGTTTACCAGTTGCAAGACTTTTCTGGGGACATATGTGCTTGTGGTCCCACTGCAACCTTGCTGTTTCTTACTTGTAAGGAGGCCTGCATCCCCTTTCTTTTACATCTGTTTGTTGTGTGCAGCCTGACTTACTGCCTTACTCTAAATTCCAGAACTGTGGAATAAAAATCATTTGCTGTTAGTCAACCAAAGCTGTCGTTTCTCTCTCTCTATTGATTACTCCTGAATAATCAATTGACATTTGGCACAGTCTTATTTATAATAATTCAAGTCAGCAGCTACATAATTTAGAAACTGGCTACTAGGCATGTGTTGGTAATGAATCGAATCCATGGATAATTCAAATTCATAGACTAAAAAATTACATTTAAATAATGTTAAGGTTGTGACAACCTGACAAAAGACTCCTAATTCAATGTGAAAACTTTTCCTCCCTCTCTGGCTGAGGAGAAAGTCTGGAGAGAACAGGAGAAAGGACTGGCATTTGCTGCCTCCCCCACAATCCCGCACCTTTCAGTTCATACCTAATCAACATCACCTTTGTCCTGAGCTGAACTGCATCCTTGCTCCTTGTTCACTCACTTCCAGTAGCCTCATTTTATCCCACAGGAACGAATGAATGAGTATTTTTACACAACAGATTGCTAGCTTGGTACAAAGTCCATAGAGTGTGGTGTGTGAACTCCCCCTAGTTTTGTGGATTATGGAGCTTTTGGGTGCAAGCAGAAGAGACCAAATCTCTTTGACATTCCCTGCTGGGCATCAAGCTTCCACTAACACCCAACTCCTGTCATAACACCAGAAATTATCTTTTTCTCCTTGATGCACCCTGTGACAAACTTTACTATGAATACTGTGAATTTACCTGAATCTAGCATGAAGGATTATCCTTAAACCTGAAACAGGAGATACTTGGAAATTATAGGTAATTCCATACTGTGTAGACTAATGGCTCCTTAAACCTGCTCATTTTCCTGTACTATTTAAAGGCCACAAAACCCCATCTGGTTGGCTGGGCATAGCTACGGCCAGCCCAAGGACAGGTATTCCTGGGAAGCAGGTGCTGTCTGTTGACCACCAGCCCTTCACACTGCACTGTCACCATATGCTGAGGTGTGTTTGTGCTTCATGCAGGATGTGTTATTAGCACCTGAGCTCTCAGAAACACACAATCCACAAACGTATCTACTGTGAAAGAACCGGGTTTCTCTTGCAATTGTCTTCCCTGAGTCTTTGAGAAGCACCTCCCCCTTGGAGGGTCAGTGCCGGAGACTTCAGGTTCCATGCAAATTCCCTCCCCCTCCCACACCAAGGGAACTGACGCTGGAATTTTAAACCCACTGCACCATCATTCCCTACCTGTCCTATTAAGACAGCAATAAACATGTTAAATGAATTATTAGACATCTTATGCATTCAGTAGTAGGTTGATAAAAGGCAGCCTCCCAGGTTCCTCAAAATGATGCATGATGACCAGCATGGCCAAGTCAGATACGGCCATGCACTCTCTGAGCCCTTTCCCATAACCAATGGTGTGAAACAAGGCTGTGTTCTCCCACCAACCTTATTCACGATTTTCTTCAGTATGATGCTCCAAAGGGCCATGGCAGACCTCAATGAAGACAGTGGCATCTACATCCGATACCGTACTGATGGAAGCCTATTCAGCCTTAGGCGACTGAAGGCCCACACCAAGACCCTCAATCACCTTGTCCGTGAGCTGCTTTTTGCTGACGATGCCGCCCTCGTTGTTCACACAGAAGCAGCTCGGCAGCGCTTAACATCCTGCTTTGCAGAGGCTGCTGAGCTTTTTGGGCTGGAAGTCAGCTTGAAGAAGACAGAAGTTCTCTATTAACCTGCACCTCAGGAAGTCTTTCACCATCCCCACATCACCATAGGTGAATCAGAACTTATGTCAGTCCAGCAGTTCACCTATCTGGGAAGCATCATTTCCTCAGATGGTAAAATTGACAAAGAGATAGATAACAGGTTAGCAAAGGCATACAGAGCTTTTGGAAAACTCCATAGAAGAGTCTGGCGCAATAAACACCTGAAGAAAAGTACAAAGATCAAGGTCTACAAAGCCATTGTACTGTCCACTCTTCTTTATGGCTCTGAATCCTGGGTTATCTATCGTCACCACCTGCGACTCCTCGAGCGCTTCCATCAGCGCTGCCTCCGGACAATACTAAACATCCACTGGACAGACTACGTGACTAATGTGTCTGTTCTGGAGCAGGCAGAGGTCACCAGCATTGAGGCCATGCTGCTGAGAACGCAGCTGCGCTGGGCAGGGCACGTCTCCAGGATGGAGGATCACCGCCTCCCTAAGATTGTGCTCTATGGTGAGCTTGCCACCGGCTGCCGCAAGAGAGGAGCCCCGAAGAAGAGATACAAGGACTCCCTCAAACAACACCTCAGCCTTGGCCATATTGACCTCCATCAATGGTGCCCTCTGGCCTCCAATCGGGAGGCATGGAGGCACGCCATCTATAACGCTGCTGCTTCCTTTGAGAGCACATGCAGGATCAGTCTCGAAGAAAAAAGACAACACAGAAAGAACCGTGCCGCACCAACACCACCTGAGACTTTCCACTGTGCCTTTTGCAACCAGACTTGCCTGTCTCACATGGGCCTTTTTAGCCACCAGCGCGCTTGTAGCAAGCATGGGTAGAGCCCTTCTCAAATCTTAGTTTGTAAAGCCAAGCCATGATGATGATGCCACAAAAAAAAACTCAACCAGAGAAAGTGTATGGCTGTGTGCTGGATTGCAAACACTATGGGGTTTGCAGAGGAATTTCAATTATGGGAAAATGCACTGTCAAGCCCTCATTCAAACCCTTAATTACCAGTGCTTAACCACCACATACTATTGAAGGAAACTATAATTCACTTTGAAAAGGACCTGGTTTATACCTATAATTAAATTAATCATAATTAATTCCAGCAGCTACTGCTATAACTGTTCAAGGAGAGAAATATTAAAGAAATGCATTGTCAGGGATTGCTTACAGCACTGTTATGTTATGGTGGAAAAATAAGAGCTCTGCTCCACCATTCTCATCAGTTCTACATCCATATATTTAATAAAACCCACTAAACTCTTTAGTTCATTCCTGTTTTTTAATGTGGCCTTCTCTCTAGCTGAAGCCATATACATATCTGGACATTTACTAGGTAACATTTCTTAGATCTGGTCTCCAGTTTCTGTCTGTTGAGTTCATTTTTTGCTGGAGCTATTCTCTAGCCCTTCTGCCAACTCCCAGTGCTGCCAAAGGATCTCCTTTCCAGCTTATTGTTTGAAGCAACATCAGTCCTCCTTGGCACCCTTTAGCTGGAGCTCTAGTCCCATGCAGAATAGTCTTTCCCCCTGCCTGGGAGCCCTCCACCCTCTGGTGTGGCACAGCCTCTTTCCCTGAATGTGGGAAATGGCAACTTCCCCTCCACCTACTGCTGCCTTGATACCTCTGCTTCAATTTTCTGTATATTCTTGCCATTCCCTCTGCAGTCTCTGAATAATGCTGGGAAAGGCTAACTGGAAGGAAAACCCAGGGAGAAAGACTCTCTCAGCAGCAATCAGGGCTAGAGGCATGTAATCAGGGAAAAGAGCAGGGAGAGAAGTCACACTTTCTTCTCCTTTTTTAAGTAAAATGACAGACAGACTGAAGGGCAGGGAAATATTCCCGTACAAACTCTGGGTTATAGTGGCAGTGTGGTGCATTAACAGATTACAGCATTTTATTGCAGAATACTGTTAAACAGCAGGAGGCTTTTCAAGCGTCAGTGTCAAATATCATGTAATCTGCTAAGTAATAAACTATTAAAAGAATATGGGGCACATCATATTTCTTGACTCGCACAGTTTGCTCATTGGCTTTTATATGTGTCTGCTTTCTAATTTTGCTGTCAGAATACATCAAGCAGCTTTTATTCCTTCCTTTCAGAGGGATGGCTTGTTTTTGTTTTCTGTTCAAAAGGCAGCTCCTTTTAAGTGTATGGGTTCATATCCCTTAACAGCCTTCAAACAAATCCAAGTCTTTGGAACTTTTGGTACGTCATGGGCTGGCAGAGCTGCCTGTATTGTTTCTTCTTCCTCGTAGCTCTGCACATTGCTTCTCTGGCTTCAGCTGCAGTGAAATCAAAATCTTCTTTGTTCTCTCATGATTTTCAGGTGCTCTTTCTGGTCTGTGAATGGCCTCCCCATGAAACATATGTGTCTGAATTTTTTAGCAAGGCCAAAGAAAGGACATTTGTCACTTTAAGACCATCTTGCAGGGCAGACTTGAGCAAACTGCTCTTGTTTGAAGATGTTATTATTTATTAATGTCTAATTAAAGACGAGCTGAGGTCCTGCACTTGATCAAGGCCTGAATTGCCTGTACTGAGCTCTCCTGAGAAGGAGCTACAACCTGAAGTCCCTTCCAGAGCTCTTCCCTGTTTCACTATTGGAAGGATTACTACAGTTGACAGAGAAAACCATAAGTAAAAAATCCTCTGGTAATTTAAAGGAGAACTTGTCTCAAATATACCACTGGTCTCACTTTCACCATCTTGTTGTTTCCATAACCTTCTGCCCTCTTCAACCACTTACTTTGCCTACACATAAACTCATATATTTCAGTAGTCTTTGTTGAAAAGATTGAGGGGCATCATTGCTTTTTTTAATCCCAAGCTGGGACCTTTTGTTCCTTCTGCTGTGACAATTCCAAATCAAAAACTTGAACATTTTCAAATTTGCTATAACTCAGAAATACATTGCCAGAAATAACTGTTCCCTACAAAACTGTTACCCTTCAGAAAGCCTTGCTATCCACACAAACAGTGCTAATCCTACTCAGAAATCCAGAGGAGCATGATAAGCAAGTCTTTCTTTTTGAAAATTATTCTCTTAGAATTCTCTCCTGAAGTTGAAACTTCTTTTTCTGTTCCAGTTATTACCACATCTTGAACGACCCTGCAAGTGAAAGCCTCTAAGTTGATTATGAAAAAAATCTCTCAGGAAGCATGTCTGGTAAGTTCTTCAGGTCCCTCCAAGACTGTTGTCTGAGTGAACACAGCCTAACTTGACTCAAGTCATCCTGCAGGCATTTGTACAAACCACTGAATGAACTGCACAGTTAAAGAAAACAAATCTTTCACCATTTATCTGCACTTTTCCCCAAAGGCTTTGAAACAGAGATAGATTCAGTGGGAGGTAATATATCAAGATGAACAGCATCAGTTAGCAAGGTGTGAGGTCTGTGACTTCCCAGGGAGCTGTGCACATGCAGGTGAGAGATTTCAGCCTATCTGATAAGCCCACTGCTGGCAGAAATAAAAAATTTCCTTATAATCTTTCCCCAGTAGCTCAGCAAGACAGAGTTGATATTATGCTGCTGCTTTTAAAGACAACCCTTTGAAAGAAAACAATGCAGACACCTGGGCTTGGAGTAGCAAACTAGTAGAGTGACAATCACCTCTCCTAAAGTGAGCATTTATCATCACTGTTGAACAGGTCCACTCTTACCCACTGCAAAGAAGAGTGAAGAGAGGCATAAAATGATCACTCGTACTGTTGACTGCTGAGGGCCAGAGGCAGTTTGCCTGTGGGATATCGTGTGTGTTTGACACATTTTGTGTTCTGCTTTTAGCCTTGTGTCACACTTCTCAATGACAAGGCAGGGTGCTTTCTCAGCTGGCAGTACCCACAGAGCTTTGCATCTCCAACAGGGATAGTTCCCCAGATTTCAGCACAACTGCTCCACTTCCCACTGGGTGCGACCTTGGCCTGTCATTACTGGGCATGGTGTCTCATGAGAGATCCTGCAGTGCTAGTACCAAATCTAAAAGGCAATTGCTGACCTATTCTGCAATGTCACTTTGATTTTAAAAGTACTATTAACCTTCCACCTGCAGTTTCTGTTCTGTTAACTTAGAATATTCACACATACCTTTAAAAGTTCTAATGAACTGATGGCAGTGATTAATTATCTATAGCAGTTCTGTAATAGATGAATGCATATGATATCTCATTTATCAGGGAAATAACTACTTCTTTAAACTCCATGATTAATCAAGTGAAAAGACACAGGATTTGTTGACAATGCCAGATGCACTTAAGATGAGAAGGTCTTTAGCAGGTAAAGAGACTGCTGTTTTAAAGAAATGATTCACTCATGATGATGATGATCAAAACATGATGCTACCAGCTTTATTCTGTCCCCTTTCCTGCTCTAAGTGCGTTCCGTAAGAAGTCTGATTAAAATCAGCACATCAAACACTGAATGTGAAGGGTGGGATTTTTGCCACAAATGGAAAAATCATTTACTTATTTGCCACTTATATGAAGCCCTTTGATGGGCTTTCTTCTTGAATCTCTCATGCTGGGAATTACCCAAAGGACCACTTGTGCAGTCATACAAACAGGACTTGCTTGTAGAGAGGAGGAAGAGCTCAGAGAAAAACCAAGGAAGGGCCCAAAACGAATGTATGTGTTTTGAAACTTCATTAATCCAAGGCATTTTATGACAGTGTAATTAGCACTAGAGGCTGAGAGGAGTGGCAAAATACATTTATCTCAACAAAGGCAGACAAAACCTGTAATTCTCACCTGAATTATGGTTTTCAAAACCTTCACTAAGGAGACAGATGTTATGCCAGACCTCACTATTGTAGATCGCATTTTTCTTGAAAATAACAAATAGCTAATTAGTTATGGGTACCTCTTGCATAACAAACAATTTTATTGCAGGGAGAAGTTTTGATAATAAACAATTTCTTTGCTCTGAGGTTAGCCCTTTGTCCTTCTGGGTGCACTTCCAATGCACAGTGATCACAAATCACAGCTATGGCCAGGGTAAAGTCAGTGCAAAGCTTCCATTTGTTAAGAATATATCATATGCAAGAACTAGGGAGCATCTGCACAAGCTGATACAGAGTTTGATTAAAACAGTAAACAGAGCAGGTCCCTAAAGGGATTAGACAAATTCACAGACAACATGTGACTGGTGTAGTCTGTGAGAATCATACAGGAATGGGGTCTTACCAATATGCAGGGATACCACTTTAAATATGCCTAATGAAGGATCCCTAACCTCTTCCCCCCAAACATACACATGCACAAAGTCATGGCTACCAGCAGTTAATGACAGATTTGTTAATTAACAGCATGAGGCAAAGCCAAGGTTGATGTTCTAATAAACAGGTCATTAACTTTGGTAATGACCAATTTGGGAAGATGATTGCTCTTACAAACTGTATTCCATGGCTTATAAAATGCAGCAGTGCAGCTCTGAAATACATCTGGCAGACAAGACATTTAACAGAGCAGTTGGTCTGAAACAGTAGCTGTTCCCTGGGAACTTATCATCCCCATTTTTCACCAGACACACCATGTCACCGGGAATCAGATTAGATGCATTTCAAGCTACAGCAATTAAAATCCATACAGATGTAAAAATGAAATAAAACCCAGCTGTGAGACAACTTTGCCAAGGTTGTCCAGAAAAAGTAGTTGGTCTTCATGACTGGCTTTTAATTCAGACTCTGCTGCCATTTAATTCAGACTTTATACTGTATTTCTCTTCTAGGCCAAAGGACATGCCTTGTGCAAGAGACTGGGCTACTCCAAGGAGAGAAGTCTTCAGCAGCAGCCTGTCACTGTCAGGGATTTATTTCCTCCCTGTAGAGGGAGGCAGGATAGGAATGTCTCTAAGGACTGGGAAGAATAACCAAGCTACCTAAAGCAGCCGTGGGGAAAGGGCTTTGAAACAATAACCTGATTTCCCATGACACAAAAGAATAGAAGGCACCCGCAGTCTCATTGCACTACTAAGCAAGGCCCAAAAGAGACGTATTTAGAATGATTTGAGATCAGTGGACTACAAAAATCTTCCAGTTTGCGAACAGAAATGGACTGAGATCATGTTGCAAAAAAATTCCTCTATTTGCAGGACCTGTGCCATTTTTTGGTGTTACTGGAATAAGAATCAGAAGCAAAAGAGTCTAACAGTAATGCATGCCATGAGCCAAAGGATCCATTAGTAGCACTTTGAGTCCTTTTGGGGGGTAATTAAACATCCTAACGAACTGTCACTTAATATCACAGCACTTAGAAGTTACTAGAGAGTTAGTAACCAGATACCAGAGGGAAGAAATTACTCTTTCTATAGTTTACTATCAAATGATTATAAAAAAATAATTGAAAAGTTTTGTATGTATGAAGTTTAGTGAATAGGAATGGATCAGACCCTTGCAAACTGGAGTAGAATGGAAATGAATGGTGTTAGGGGAGCAGAGTTCATAGAGGACACTTCAATAAAAACAAAACACTTGAACGCCATTTGGGGAATTAGCCCTGACAGTGGCTGAAATTAGCCTGTGGATCCAGGGTCTGGAGTTGTGGCACAGAGGTAAGAGATACACACATGGCCCTAAAAGTTCTGCAGCTAGTAGTGCTGTCTACAGTAACGCTGTTAAAACATGGCATTCAAAAGGCTAAAGGAAAGCAAACTTTCCCAAAAGATACAGAAATTGAGCTAAAGGCAGATCTGCCTGTGTCACACAGAAATGACATTTGCTTGTGGCATGTGCTTTAGACTAGAAGCAAAACTACTGCACTTGACCAGTGGGAACATAGGTTGTGTATTTTCTTTTGTTATATTGCCCTCTTGCATTTCAGTCTGGCTATGCAGTGGCTTTAAGGTGAAAGCTATTTTGGAAGAGGTTACGTAAGTAAAATTTATCAGACCTGGAACAACCCCACCATTAGGCAGGGATCACTCAGTCTATAATGGACAGCTAAGTAATCATGAGCAATCTTGGGAGTTGTGCCAGGACTCCTCCAGCACTGCATCCTTGCACAGTTATTTGAGTGCACAAGGACTGTTTCCTGCTAAATACTCCCATGGGTTCTTCCCATAGGTAGTTAATCACCTATTCAGTCTTCTTACAATAGCTCAACATCATGAAAAGCTGCATAGGTGGCTGTATGGATTTGGACTCAAGGACCAAAAGTTGTAAAGAAGATTACTAGGATTGCTTTCATACCTGAAAAATCATACTCAAAAATGCTACATCATTTTAATTAAAAAACTTTAAAATGTGGACTTCTGACGTTCAGTGAAATCCAACTGATTTTGCATCAAAATTTTCTTACTAATATTTTATTTCTTGAAGTACTTTTAATGGGCTGAACAGACTAACATGATCACCTTGGTCCCACAGCTCTCTAGAAATCCTAAGATTACTTCCTTTTTCTGATGAAAACATTTTCTCTTTCTGCAAATGTAACATCACTCTGGAAGCAAAAAAATATTGATAAATTGACATGCATAAAAATGGCAACAGAGGTGTTTTTGTAAACAGATCCCTTCTGTAATTTGTGACACAAAAAAACATGGGAACCAACGTAGATGAAGACTAAATGAACAGAGGCTGACTATATCCATCCATCGATACAGCACTGAAAACTCATTTTGAGTGCAGATGGGAATTTACCAACAGAAGACGAATGATCCCATAAGGCAGAAGAGAATGTTACTGAAAATAAAAGTTAGAGATGACAAAGTACCTGCTATCACCTGATGTAGCAATCAGAGTCGACATATTCCAATTGTCCATCCTAAAAAATGGGCTTTATCACTAAAGAAGGTCTCAATTCATTATTTCTTCATTGATGTTATGTCAAATATGTAGGTCACATCATCAGCCTGCTATCTAAGAGTGAGAAAAAAATATAGAACTCGGTTAAGGACACAGAATGAATAAAATTTACAGGAGTGGTGGAATTATTTTTAGAAGTCACAATCAAGTAGAAATAAAATTCAGCAAGATGAGAAAAGTGAGCAAACACTCCCTTTTTTTCTTGTTAAGTTTCTGACTCTATAAATTGGCCTAATATTTCAAAGTGACTGGCATGTTTTAGTCTTTTCATCTTTGTGGGCTAAACTTGAGGGACTAATAAATAGGCCAAGCCTTTGTACAGTGCCCCAAACTGAGGCTGAGGTAGCTGAAGCTGGATATAGTCAGGATAGAATAAGAGATGCAGCACTTAACAGAGAGCTGGCTCTCCCCTGGAGGACACCTGCTGATGGAGATAGTAGCTTCAACCTCTTTTGAGTGGATGGTGGGGGTTTTTGACATATAGACCTTTCCATTCTTAGAGCCTTTGATTTTGCTCCACAGGAATCCTTTCTTGTCATTGAGCAAGGGGAAGACTAACTGTAGAAATTTAGCATTATCAAGGCCAGACCAGGACCAGAATTTATTTACCCCATAAAAGACAATGCTGAATGAAGCTGGATGCATAGTCCAGTATCTTGTACACCCCACAAAGCTCTTAGCAGTGGCTTATCTGTGTTCATAGGGAAATTTATATAGATTTCATTAGGACGAGATTTAAGACACCACCATGCCCCAGCTCTCATGACTCACACAATATTTTTTGTCTTTCTTAAAAACACCAGCTCCTGGACTCACATGATCACACAGGAATCTCAAATGCAATCAGCACTCTGGGCTATGCAGAAAAGCTTGCAAAATCAGTGCACTCAAAGGGAACAAAAGTCAGCAGAAAGAAAAACCCACATGATTTAGGGGAGTTTTAACCCTCAAATATGCTCTCTCCTTGTAATCACCATTCATCCAAGTCAGGTGAAATAGTGCTGGTCAATTTGCCTAGCCAGGGAAGGGAGACAGGCAAACAGAGGGACATTTGCATTGCTACCTGGCATCTAGAGACTGTCACTTTGTTTCACACAGAAAAGGACTCCATCTGCAATATAAAGAAACCTGCAGCCATATGAAACAGGGGGGGATGAGGAGCAGGATTTACACTTCTGTGTGTGTGTGGGGGGAAAACAAAAATTGTACTCTAGTTTCCACCCAGACTTGAAAAAGGTGCATTTCACTCTGAAATTGAGCTGAGGCTCAACACCAGTAGCTGTGCTATTCACTCCAAACTATTCTTAGCAAAGGTAACGGGGAAGATGCCAACACCATTAAACACAAGCAGTGAGTGCAGACAACAAACAAGAACATACCACAAGGTTGCATCCATGCTCGGGAAACACCGTGCTAGGCCAGTGATTTGCAGCTCTGACAAATGCACAATACAGCATTTGGCTCTGAGATTATATCCGTGGTCATTGGAAGAAACAATTTGATCGCATCTGAGAGAATTGGGATTTTTAAAAAGGGAATTAATCTTCAAAGGATTCAATGACCTTTGCTAACTTCTGAAACAGAAAATAACTCATATGGATTTTTATATTCAATGTGCATTAGTTTCTCATTCTCTCTGAGGTGATTTGCTTTCCCCCCCCCCCCCCCCCAGTTTTATTTGCATAAAAACACATTCTGCATGAAAAGACAAGCCAGCAGGCTTTGTATGTGCTTACACAGGATTTTGCTGTAATACTTTTTGTAGGTTTGGTGGGGGTTTTTTAATGTTTGCAATCTCCCATCATTTCTGTTCTAGAGAAACAATTTATTTTCAAACATAGCTGTACACAGTCCTCTCAGACATGACCTGTTCCCCAGCTTTCCACTGCCACTAAAGCCAAATCACATTTATATTTAACAGCTTAATTTTCCAAATTGGTTTTATCAGTGACCCTGTTGCCCTGTGAAGGCAGCACAGGGCGGGGAGATGAGACCTGAACCCTGTGCCCAGCTACATTGCTGACCTACTGGCTGACACAACAGTGCATCCCCGTGCCTTTTTCTCCTCTACGTTTTTGCTGATTTAAGATGGTAAATCCCTCAGAGCAGGAGCTACCTTTTACTGAAAGGGCACATGAGGGAACCACTTTATGCCCCACAGAGCGACAAGATGGCCAGCGGTGGAGGAAGCTCAAAGTAGAGGTAAGGTAATAAACCCACAGGAGAAAGGCACAGGCTATCTGCAAAGTACAAACTACAACAAGCATTTTGTCTCTTGCATGATTCCATCAGCCTGACAACGCTTTGCTTCTCATACAAGGAACTGTAGTTCATTTTCTGCTATTTGGCTGTTCAATATCCAGGTTATTTTTCCTTATTACCCTGAGAGGAATCACCAAGTGTTCTGTCTTTCCAGTCCTGCCACTCCTGTCCCAGCCTAGCTCCAGATATATTAAGAATATCTCAAGCATTTTTTTTTTATTTAAGCCAGAAAAGAATGAAGAATTGTGAAAAAAATAATCCAAATTGTGAAAGAGGGCATTTAAAAAATGTTACCCATGACAAATAGGTTGAAGTCTTTTTCTCTCATTATGGAGCAGAAATCTCACATCTTCCTTGAAGAGGTCCAGGGCCAAAATACAAACAACTCTTGAGATGAAATTCAAGCAGTAAAGCGTAAAACAGTAGGGAAAACACTCCTCAGTGAAGCAGCAATGGCAGTAGAACAGTATCTGTTGTCCTGTTTGTAGATATGGAGAGGTGGACCCCTAGATGAACAAGTCAGTGGCATACAGAAACTACCAATAAGCACGTGCCTACACTCAAAAGACATATACCCCAACACACCAGTTTTGAGAAGTGCTAATGAGGTCTCAATTTCCAGGTTATGCTTGGATGTCAGTCTTGCATTGACAAGAGCACTGCCATGGAAGGGAAATATTTTAATTTCATATGTGCCAGAATCCTGTCAGTTTTCAGACATCTCTATTTCTCCTCTCACAAACCCTCTTAAAATTTTTCCCCTGGGAATATTGCTCAACTGCAAAGTGCCAACCAGGAACTGGAAAGAAAAAACTGACTGAAAAACATGCAAACCTTCAAAGCCAGCAGAAAATTATACTTGCTGGAGATTGTGGCACTGAAAAAAAAAAAAATAACATTGTGGCTTATCTGCACAGAGTAAGCCATGGGTTTCATTCTGCCAATCTTTGCTTACCCTGATCAGCAGCTAATTGCTGAAGTGCTGACGATCTCTGTGGCAGTGAGTGCTCAAAGATCAATAGTTGGCCTCAGTCAGTCAAGCCAGTTATTCCATTTCAGACTTTGGAATTACTGCTACCCTTATTCTTCTTTGCAGTTGTAGTTTTGGAGCTGCTAGCACCCCTTAGGGGTGAGTCAGGAGCAAAGGCTTCTGCCTGCAGGGTGAGCATAAAATGTGTGTAAGACCAAAGGCCAGAGGCAAATTACAGGGACACGTGCCTGTACACATGCATAGGCAACATGACCCTACAATATAGTGTTCTAGACAAGACAGTTGTAAGCCCTAAACATCTGGGATATATAGGATGTAGGGAAGGACAGATAGAGGAAGCAGGGAGAGAAGCATTAAGGGAGGCTGGAGTGTTTGGCAGAAACCAGGATGGACGGAAATGGCACATGAGCTCATGGGATGGCTACAGCAGAGCAAGCTGCAATAGCTTGAATATGCCATGTGATATGTCATATATGACATATGACATTCAGAGCTGTCTGAAGCAGGGATCTATGCACTGGGATTGCTTTTGCAATTTTCACATTGGAGGTTCCCTTTGCTTTGAACAAAATATCCTGCCAACTAGAAACCATGTTAAAGTTGCAAATGCATCCACAATTTTCAGTGTAAAGAAGTACAACAAGCAGCTACTATATTTGCTGATTCTTTTTTACCAGAAATAGAAACAAAACCCAAAGGAAATTAATATAGAAAATGTCTCTTTTGTTTAAAGGAAAAATGGACATTTTGACTCAATGCCTTCTTTCCAAAAGCATTCAGAAGTCTTTTCTTCATCTCAGAGATGTTCTAAAACTGAACTGTTTGTCCTTCAGACTGTCCCATCTGCAGCTTTGATAGCTTTTTAATGTATTGTCTACATAATCAATATTTACATTTCAGTAGCAACTAGCAGCTTCAACAGACACTGTAAGCCCCATAGTGTTAGAGTGAAAGAGAGCTGTTCCTCTCTAGTCAGATAAGAAAGACAGACTGCAGAAAGGGAAGTACAAACAGGTAATACAAATTATTTACGCAAGGTGATTCATCAGCTCGGAGACAAACCTGGGATTAAAGCTGAGGTTCTCAGCTTTGATGTGGAGCTTTCAGGACTCCAAACAAGGCTACCCAAGATCAAAGTTTTCCCCAAGGTCTAAGTTTTCTCCAAGTCCACTTAGCTCCCAGTCTTTTTTGAGCCCCATCTTAAACTATTTATTCAGAATGGAAAGGTGAGTACAGTTCAGATTTAAGCCACTGCGCAGTTTTAGGCACAACACTTAAGTCATCCCTGTCTTTGCCCTCATGTTTAGAAATTACACCAAAAAAAAAAAAGATCACAGGAATGCTGGGAGGCCTAAATCCACTGTTGACTGTCATGAGTGGAAACACATGAGACAGATTGACTGACAAGGACAGAATCGCAACTGAATTCAGACATTCACAGTACCAATAGTCACAGATGGACTAAGGCAAGCTTTGTTTATAGTCAAGAAAGCAAAACCAGTGTTTTTTAGGATTTAGTTCCTCTGAACTATTAAGGCTGAACTAGATTAAGTCAAGATCATCTGAAAATAAACAACAGGATTGATCTGAAAAGTATTTGCTAGACTGATACGTGATACAGACATGGAAATGTGACTGCACTCCAATAACATTTTTTGTGATGGATTTCTTTACGTGGATAGGGCATAGCAGTCCACAGGGCATCCTTACACTTCTGATAGTCTCTGCCCTTGATGAGGTCATGTAAAAAGCTGCTGTGTTTTCCATCTCTGTTCCATGTTGACTGCTGTAATAAAGCCATTGAAGACCTCTACAGACATGGGAAAGCTACAGGAAGGCACTTTTGCACTTTTTGTCAGGTGGCAGATGGTTGAGGTCCAAGTCCAGTTGATTGATAGATTGAGCAGACCCTGCATGCTTAATGGAAACGTGGACCCCACATTACTTCTGTCAAGATAAGTTATTTGTTGGTTCAACGGCAACAAAAAATTTTAAGACATTGTGAATCGATACCTTACTAATTGTTACATTAATTACTGTCTGCTGTCATCTTCCAAAGTACTTTCTGTAGTTTATATGTTATGAAAGTTTTCTAGACAGCTTGCTAGAAGCCTGTAGGCAATTTTCTTTTTTTTTTAATTTCACAAGTGAGGAAGAAACCTTCCTTTTGAATAAATGCACTCTTACACTTTCCAAGTAAACTTTGTTTTCCACAGGATTTTTTTTGAAGTTTCATAACACAGTGACCTAAAAGATGGGATAGGAAATAAACTATCAGGGTCTGATACCTGTAGGTGAAGAAGAAAGATGCACTGTGCCTTTGTGAGTAAAGCAGAGGGCAAACGCTCCCAGGGAATATATGTTACAGGAGGGGTCAGAGGGCACATTGAACTGTGGCCCAGACTTCACTGCAACACTCCACCACAGCACTGAAAGGGAAGTGTAGACCAGCATTCAACATCATTATGTCCTAGTCAAGGTCAGATTACTATGAGGGTTTTGATTAATGCATAAAACGCAATCAAATTAGCTGAGTCGGCACACAGCTCTGATGTTCATTAAAGAAGCTGCCATGCTCATTAGATGGAAGCAAGCCACCTAAAAGGTCAGAGCTAATTTTGAAAGTCCTGCTAAGACTCAAGGTGGCAAAGGAGGGTAAACCTGGCATGACAAAGAGAGAAAGAGACAGATGCCTCAGCACTCGAGCGCTTCTATTGGACCCTGTCACCATGGTTTTCAACGTGTGGCACTCATCGGTGGCATTTATCTCACCGCTAGTCCTTAAAAAAAGGTTACGCCCTCACCAGGTAGAGACCTCAGCATCACTGATCTGCTCAAGGATACTCAGGTTGTGACTGAGCTCAAAGCTTGTGGCACTACATTCCCCCAAGAATGCGACAAAAACAACGCACTATTGCTAAATGTATCAGTGGTGGGCTGAGAGGGATGCCAGGCCATGTGGCTTCAGGTGTGGCTTCAACCCCAAACTAACATCCTGATGGTGAGGCAACCACTGGAGTCAGGTGACTGTCAATCAACCACCTATAAAAGTCCAGTCCACTTTCATATGGTCATGTTCTTCTGATGTAACCCTTCTTGGATGCATGAATGAAGATTTCTCCCTTGGGTGGAGCCACCCTTCAAGGATATTCCTCGAGGTTGAGAGAAAGAGATCTCCCCATGAGTGAGTGATATGGGTGAGTTACATGAATCTCTACTTAATTATTTCTTTTTGCTTGTTCTGAGTAAGATTTTTGGTCTGATCATTTGTAATAATAAATTATAAATATTCTCAGTTTGCCAGAATTAAAATCTGTCGGACAAAGTGATTCAGTCACACCTCTGTAATTCCTTAAACTATTGACAAATCTGAGGCAAAGATTAGATCCAGGTGCACCTAGACTCCTCTCTGAGGAGTTTAGAAAGTAAGGGTTCTTTCTGCACCTCTTGACTCAGTGGCAGGATTTCTTTAATAAACTTTGTCTAAAGGCTCCTGCTTCCACCCATGACACAGCCAAAAAAGTGTATTTTGAGAAAATATAATTTGAAATATTTGCAAAAGCAAGAAATACTCATACTTAAGTTTTCCCTAACTTTAAAAGCAAAAGGAAGCAGGGTATCAGCAGAGCTCCTTTGACTTTAGCTTGACTACACATTACATTTAGGTACAGCTGTAATTATGGGCAGAGCAGGTGAAGAACTGCAGAACTGCTGTAAGTACTAAACTCACACAGACAGGTGAGAAATCATACTTCTCAGGATTTCCATTAAGCATTGAACAGCAGACACCAGACTAGGAATAATAAACTGTAAGGAACAAATGGATATGGTAAGTTTTTTTATTGGAATAAAGGCAAGAAAATTGCTGAATTAATGCTGACCTTTGTAAAATAATAAAGCCACAAAACCATAGAACAAAGATTATAGCAATAATATTTAATGACCACTGAGACCATTTCCCCCTGCTGTATTTCATAAGTAAGATGTTGTATGATATTATGGATTAAGAGATTTACCAACCAGGCTCTCCACATGGACCTGTGTTACATGTGTCTGAAAGTGCTGGAAGATGTTAGTTTTTTAGCAAGCATCTGCCATGTTCTGATCCAAATGTATCCCTATTTGAGTATTTTGGTCAAAAGGGGCCAGGCACCCCAATCTTTTTTTTTTATGTGTAGACAGTGGGCGAGAAAATAAATTGGATGCATATCCTAAGAGGAAAGAAAATAACCCAAGCACTGGAGAGAGAGGTGTTCAGGGATTCCTTACTTTAAACCATATTTATCTGGTCTATCTAGAGACAGATCATTCTGTGAAAATGAATTATGTCGATTCTTACTTAATACAGTCAAATGATACTGTTTGAGAGGTACAGATTGAAACAGAAAGTAATTTTGAAGCAGTACATTGAAACACTCCAGCCTAAAAAACTAGTGCGAGTATATTCTGAAGTCACCTGTATTACAAAATGAAATTTTGAAATGCCACTGAAACGCTTCCCTTCTCCTTTCAGTTTACTGTCAGTCTCCAGTGAAAAACAATATACTGTTGTGTAAATTCCTCAGCAGTGTCATTGATGAGCTCAGCTTGAGGAGCACTTCTCTAGCCCTGATATGAAGCTGGAGTAACACATTTCCCCAAGCTCACTGCAAGGGCAGGAATGTGCTGCAGTCCTCAGGCTTAATACCTAAAAGAAATTTGGCTTTGGCAAAATTACCACAAGGCTGAAACCTTCTCTGTCCTTCCTAAAATCTCCTACAGTGAGATCAAACTCTTCTCACTGTATCTATTTTAACAAAACAGTAAACAAAAAAACGTAGGTTATTAAATAGAAAAGCCGTTCCTGCTCATTTTTCTGTTTGCAGTGGCTAAAGAAGATGCATTTACTATCTTCCAGTCCTTCGTACACATTTCTGCTGCACCACCGCCACCACTCCATGAACATTGCAGGGGGAGGGGGACCATCGCCCTCATTTTGCTATTAAAATGCTAATAATCTGGAAGTCTTTTTCTGATTCATCCAGTCCTCCCAAGATTGCTTTGCTTAAATTGGAAACATAGCCAAGTAATGTCACCAGCTGAGCTATTCACAAAAAATTAGCTCTGTGGCTTTAGAAGCCTGTCACTTTACACGGTGACAAGTCACATATCCCTTTTTCTGAAGTAGCTTTGCGTGCATGCTTGTGAGTGACTGCATGCATATATATATTTCACATAAATATATATACATATGTATATATATTTCAGAAAATAGGCAGTATCAGGAGGAATAAGATTACAGTTTTGTGGGGGAATATCAAGAGTTCTTTCTACCCTTTGTTCACCATAGCAACTCTCTTACATACAAACACACACATACACAAAGGCAGGAAAAGAGACAAAAGGAAAGCTCCTACATAATTTTCAACCAAGTCTTCTCCACCAGCAAGAACAAAGCTTTTATCTTCTAGATGGGGATAAAATACTATTCTAGCAGTTCATTGCATAAGCATGCATGAACTTGTCAAAGCAAGTACACGTTTTCATTCCCCTGCCTGGAAATTTAGCACAGCCTATAAGGAAATGCCTGGCTACTTCCAACACAAACATTTCTGTGTCTTACAGCGGTTGTCCCACTAACAGCTTCCTTCTTCCTAACTTCCTAGGAAACTAACCGCTTCCGACTTACCACAGCACTACATGTACGTTCATACAAATACAGAGACATGCTATGTACCAACTTATACTTCAGTTTTCCAGCAAAATTAAAATTGAGGTAGGGGGTAACAGGAAAGGTGATAGCATCACATTTTACTGACCATGACATGTTTCAGCAGCACTTTAAGAGCCCACATGGTAGTATCAGGATCATGCTTTGCAAGATGTTGTACTAACACATACAGGATATTCACAAGTCAACTATACATTTCTAATCCTTTCTGAAGACCCCACAGACTGAGGAGATGAGCAGTGCTTGCTGAGGTCACATGAGAAAAATCCACTGGCATCATCAAGCCCAAATTGGGCAAAAAATATCTGCGGTTTACAAACAGGTCACTGCAACACAGGGAGGTTAAAGGACCCGCTCCTGGATACACAAAAAGTTGCTTACAGAGCAGCTTGAACATAAATCTCCCAAGTCCCCCTTGACGTCTTAAACGTGACCTATTTGCCCTCAGACGGGAACCTATATTGCTCTGTCTGCTACTTTTCTTTGTGTCTCTTTTTCCCTTTTCCTTGAGAGAGCAGCTCTACTCTCTGAAATATGCTACTAGTATTATGGAAGAAAACAATGTATCATTCACCCTCACTCAAGGCCTGATGTCAGAGATGTCCTTTTACAACAGCCATACCTATAATATTTTGAGTACCTGCAGAAAGCTGTAGCTAGGCTATGACTGAAGTTATAACTTCTTCTGTAACGGGGATCTGACTTGCCATAGTTTTTCCCTAGCTTTAAACTGGGACTCCACTGACTATTGGGTAACAACAAAGTGTGCCAGTCATCAAGTCACCAAGAAAAGGCACATCTTAGTGGCTTTCTTGACCCAAAAACTATGGGTATAGCTTGCTTTCCCCCTTGTGTCACCTCCTTTCATCCTATTGTCAGTGTGTGTGCCTGGTGGTCCGAGGAAACTTCAGTGGTGAGGATGCAGAGAAAGCAAGATGACACTGAGCAGACCTCAGCATTTGAAAAAAACACCAAGGAGGCTGAGGCTGTGGGAGAGATGTAGCTCCTTACTTAATGAGCCTCTTGGACCCGCAAGAAGAGCACTGGCAGCTCACTGCTGTGCATCAGGTTACAAAGGGACTTTGTAGCTCCCTCCTTACCAGAGCCAGAACTAATAAAGTACTTAACTATTTTATACAGCTTACTGTAGGCATGGCTCAGCTGCTGATATACCTGTTATTTCTCCCTCACATACTAAGTATGCCAGCTTACCAAAGCAAGGCAAGTCACTCTTACAGACAGGAGAATATTACCTGTTCTGCTGCTGTCCTAGCACTCAGGAGAGCCTGCTCATTTGCAGAAGAATGATTGATGACAATAGAAGAGCAATTTCTTTGGGTTTCAAGGTCACGAGACAAGTCTAGCTGGCATGCAAATAACTGAAGCCAGAGAAGGTCCATTTCTATTTTGATGCACACACTATGTATTACAAATAAATCAAAAATTCAGGTTTTACTCTTTCAATATATAACATTTGCAGCAACACTAAGAAATCCCATGGTCTTAATTACTATTATTTAGTGGGTTACTTAGTACTGGTCATTGCAGCTCCGTGACCACGAGCTCCCAAACTGTGCCTGCAAGTGAGATCTCAGGCACATCTACACAAATTACATTCCCAGGCTGGGTTGCAGATAGACCCACAGGGAGAGAACCAGCTGATGTCCTGCTCCAGTAGCTGCACTCCGAATTTTTAGTTTCCTCTCCTAGAAGAATGCTTAGAGTTTTTTCTCTCCACACTCCCCTATCTTTGATTCAACACCACATTAAATCACTCTGATCTTTACCTCTTGCACTTTTTGAAAATGCATCTCTGCTCAGTAGAAGACTGAAAGGGATTGGTAACTAAGAGCAAATTGCCACCACGCCGGGAAAAGTGCTGCTGTATTCAATACGCTCATGCACGTCACTTGTTTATATGGTGTCATTCATGCGCTTGCTTGTATAACACAGTGATTGAGCATTTCCTCTGAGTAAATGTGTGCATATCTTTACTGAGGCATACATGGATGTGCAAGGTCTCCTTGAGGATGTAAATTCATTTTCCTGTCTTTTTAGCAGAGTGCCTGATTTCAGTGTCATTAGCTGATCTGCACTGAAACTTCCTTGAGCCATTCATTGAGGTAAATGTCTAGAAAGGTGAAACTAATGTTTCATGTTCCCATCTAGGCTGAACCAGTTCATTTACTCAAGTCAGACATATTAAGAGCAGTAGCCTACTTACCTCACAGCCAAGAATTTTAGAAAGAGGTGGCCAAGGGGCACTCAGCAAAATCAGCATTGATTTTTCAGCACTCCTTGGAACACATCCAGGTCTCACAAAGCCAGAATAAAATAAATACAGGACCCAGGTCTAAAAATTGTTAAAAGGAATACTACATACAGGCCTGTCAGTCAAAACCAGTCTGAGCAGGTGAGAGGAAATGAAAGAATAAAAGGGTGAGATAATTAACCTCTCTTAACATGGGTTTACGAAGGCAGAAGACCCTGTCACGTTAAAGTAATACTAATTTTGGATAAGTCCTAAGGTTGCTGCCACAAAGATTGCATCCTACTCAGACTTTTGTGCTTAGGACCACAAGGCACTTCAATTACTGAAGTTTGGAAGCAAATGAACAGATTGAATGGATTTAAAAGGAATTAATTGATGAGGGGTTTTTTTTTGGGGGGTGGAATCTTCGGCAGACTGGGAGATGCTACTAGGTGGGTCTTAACACATACTCACTTGCAATTCTTAGATACCCTGAGGACAGGAGCAAAGTTTCAAGGAGAAACTTTCTCCTGTCTTCGTCTCCAACCAGGCTGGAGTGTCATCCTGTGCAACTAAACCTGTCAGCCTGAAACATCCAGCTTGTTTTCTATGCCAAAGAGGTTATGGTAAAGTTGAAAACAACTGGAATATCTCCAGACTGCTGCTGTCCCAGCAGACTTTTCTCTGCTATTCATTTCTGATTATTCTTAATAATTTATCTCTGTGTCTTGGGTTTGATTAATACTAATTGACTGTCAAAAATGCAGCTGAGTGCCCAGTGCTCTCTATGCTGTGCTTAATGGGAACAGGCTGTATGGAAAAGAGTTTGTTTCAATGAGTTCCAGCCTTGTCTCCACCTAAAGCATCAGTCCCTCACAGAGTCTCAGCTCCATGGAGCAGGCAGGGAGCTGTAGCCAGGATGACAGGACCAGAGCACAGCAGCTATTGCTGTCCTCCATGCTCACCTGCAGACTGAATTCACAGTGAGATGCAACTTTTGTGTGTCTTAATCTCAAGACTCACATTGCTCAGCACCAGTGACTGGGCCTTTGTCACTGCTTAGTTATTTTCCACAGCTGCCATCAATAAGTGATGACATGGGGTCCCTAAAATGCCCTGAAGGTTCTGCTTTCGGTCAGACTCAACTGGGCTCATTTGAAGTTGCTGAATCTATGAAAAATGCTCCATTTTTTTTGCTGCAAACAGCTGGAACAAGCACACTTGAATTTATATAAAGACTGGGCTTGTTTCTGAGCTGATGACTCATGTTCATGTCGATTTCTGATTAAATATTATCCTTGCAAATGGCATACACATTTTTTCATATTTAATTGTCATGGCTGAGGGGATTTAATCTATGCACCAATTCAATAAAATGTTATCATCAGTCGGCCACATGAAATGTGATCTAAGTGCCATTGCACACATGGCTACGAGACATAGATGTGCACTTCTGCTTTAGGGGGAAGGCACTCAAGACGGGATTTGTTTCACTCAAAGAGAAAGAAGCAACTAAAAAAATTAAACTGATGCTGCATTCACAGAGCCAGATGTCTTATACACAAACAAAAGTCACAAGAAGTAAAGGAGTGATCCCAGTACACTGTGATATTTAATTGATGCAAGTTTGATGTTCAAAAAATCAGCGGGCAATTCCCACATACACACGTTCACCAATAGGAAGAAGAGCAGATGGGGTGCTAATGGCATTATCCCAGTCCTTCTGAAGGAAATGAAAGTTATTTTCAGGCACATCTCTGGGATTTGCCTCATGTCAAAAACCTAAGGTTTTGAGGTGCTGAGAGCTGGACTTTTTGGCTGTTTAACTCACAGCAGTTAGGCCAAGTATCCAAAAGAACTCAGTTCCTCCTGATGTAATTCTGACAGGTTTTTTACCAATGCCTCTTTCTTGCTATGCAACAGGCTAAGAGCTGCTGAAGATTTGGCAACTGTTTGTGTTGAAGCCAGATAGGTTTAGACATGCCACCATTACTATTACCTTGCAGGAAGGGCATTTTCTTCAGCTTTGGCATCTGTTCAAGCCACGGAGTGGGGTTTCAGCTAAGCAGGCTGCTCATACTGAGAAATTCCCCCATCCTGCTGCCTGGGCACATCAGCATATCTGCAACATGGATTGTGTATGAGTTGCCCACAGCCCATAGAAAAACTACCCACCACTCATTTCCACTGTTTGTGAAAATCTCTGCAAGTTGCTGGAAGAAGACAGGCTATTGAGTCTGCATGAAAACAAGTGAGAGTATACTCCTCCCCAAACCATCTACTGTCCAAATGAGATCAGATTGTTCAGACTCCCATATGGAGGGGTCCAGCTTTTGCAATTGCAGTGCATCAGTAGATAATCATGAGTTAATATAGGGCAATGGTAATGAACAATAAAGAATGCTTTATATAGTTTTATAATCATCATACGGCATCATTATTCCCAAATGCACCCATAAATCTGCCAAAGGAGGCAGCTCTACAGCACAGACACTTTTATATGTATTTAAAAAATGGGATAAAAGTCATATCAATCCTTGGCAGACCTAATTTAGCATCACACAACATTTATCATAATACTGGTACCATTAAACTATATGCCCACTGCACCATCAGCTGGCAGAACTTTTTTGCAGGCCAAAGAGAACTGGTACACTATTCAGAGGGTGTGTGTGTGTGGCTAGCCATCACGAACGACGATGCTTTTTATGCCTGCGCGAATGGATTTATTACGTGGAGCTCAGCGTGCGCGGAACTGGTCCCCACCCCCTTTAGCCCTGGGACACTCTAAGCCTTGGCCGGGGCAAGCCCGGATGAAGTTGGCAGAGCGAGACCCGCAGGACTCGAACCGGCGTCCTTCCGAGAAGGAGCACGGATCCAGGGGCGGCGGCTTTACCCACACGGCCACAGCCGCCGGCGGTATTCAGAGGGTGAGAGCAAGAATAAAGCACTTCTAAGGTGAAGTAAGAAAACCAAAATTTTCCTCTATGTTATGGACCCTGCTCAAGAAAGCTAATGGAGGTCCAGACACTACAGAGATTTCCAGCATGGTCTGCACAAAGATGTCATAAACACAGACAACTCTTAAGAAATGCAACGTAAGCCAGGATGCAGCCCAAGTGGCAAAAGGAGATGGTGCCACAAAGGGACTGGTCCCCACCTATCAAAGTGCTTGTGATAAAATCCAGTACATGTAGCAGGGCTGTTGACCATATATGCTTGAAGTAAATCAGGTCTGGAATGTTTTTCCTAGCCCAAGCTTTCACAAATGATAACACCAGTGCTCGCTGTCAGAAAAATCTTAGAGCTCAGGGCTTGAGTTTCCCCAATTAGGCTGCAGAGAGGTAGTTGAAAATTTCCTCACTTACTTGAGAAAACCTGGACTTTCAGCTAATCACAGGCTCACACCAAAAGATCTGTTTTCCAGTGAAAACCAGTGTCTCATCTTAAAAACTCAGCACATGGAGGTACATATCAATTCATGGAAAACATATGGCCAATGGGAAACCAGAAAAGCAGAGCTCTCGAGTACCATTTCCACAGGCTCTGAGGTAGTGCTTCGAGACTGAGATATTTAGGCTTCTGCCTGTTTCAGTATTTTACATTTCTGTTTCACATAGGCCACAACATCATCTATATGGTAAGTATTGAACCATTTTTCCGTGGCAGACAGGGAAAGTATGCACAGCATAAACGGTTTGTACTGACACAAAGCGCTGCTTCACACTTGCAAATATTGCTGTGGATTTTACTCTTCCAACTTAAACTCTTCCTGACTGTCAGTGTAATCACAACCATTAATCAACTTCTTTAGGCTCCCAGTCAGTGCAGAAACCCTCATTTCTGACTTTCCAGAGAGGTCCCTATTTATTTTTCAGGATTATTTGCAAACATTGCCTTCTGCTTCTTAAACACCCAAGGTACATCTGACTAAATATTTTCACTCACTGGTTTGTGACCTAAGCCAGAAATCTGAGGCTATTTTAAGCAATGCTTTAATAGTTGTATGTATTCAGCAAGCTGAGCAATCTTCAGAAGAGTGACAGAAATGTAGAACTGGAAGGAACCAAGCCCAGCTTTAAAAATGGGAACCAAAAAACAAAGTCCCTGCTAGTATTGCTGCAGGCAATCCAAAAGGCATGTCTGAGCTGCTTCTAATCATATCAGCCCTGCTCCCCAGCAGGGGGTGAGGGACGAAGCGTGACACTAAACTGACAAACATACCTTTTATTTCACATCAGCCAGACTACCATGCTGAGAGACGTGATTCAGGCTTTTCCGAGGAAAAATCACTGTGCTTATTGGGAGCATCATTTTAGCAACTGATCAGTGTGATCCCAATTAGAGAGAGAAGTCAAAGCCTGTGAAAAGCCCCTCAGCAAGGGTTGGATCCTGCACCACAGCCTGCAATGACACTTTCCTGTACCATGACTGTCCCTCCCAGCAATGTATCCCCCATAAAGCTGCCTGCCCATGTGTGCTGCTTCGCCAAGCACTGTGTCCCCTGCCACCAAGGCAGGTGGGAAGGGTGTGACCTCAGCATTGCATGGAGCAAAAGGAAGCCATGGCAAATGGTCACAGACCTATGCACTCCAGAGTCTGCTTACGGTAAGTGGTTATACACAACTGTGAATACATCAAAAGTAATTTTAATTTAAGTCAGACAAATTTGCAGCAGCTCAGCAAGTGAGAGCACACACGAGCCAAATGGCCCAAGTCCAGGTTAAGCAAGACCACATGTTGCATGGAGATGTCTGCAGCTATCACAGCATCCTGCAGCTGGAAAGGACACTTTCCAGTAAGAGCCACCTTGCTGCAACTTTTAATCACTGTGTGCATTAACCACCTCACCTTTACAACACAAAAGGACACTTTGTAAAGACAAAGTTGACCACTTGATCATTTAATTGCCCTTGTTTAATTATAGCAGTTTGAATCACAGATATATTGATTTTTGAGAAAGGCCCTCCAGACCTTTCACTAGGCTCTACCTCAAAGTGAAGTAACAAGTGTTGGGGAATGAAGTCTGAAATATAAATAATTTAAAGTGCTATATCATCCATGGACTACATTAAAGAAGATTCTGGGTAAAACAGGAATACAAGCCATGGCAATATCAGTGGGGAGGACAAGCTGCCAGTCTTTGATTTTCCTACAAGTAAATTTTAGGGGGTTTGTTCAATGACCCAACTCCAAATATCAGAATCTCAATTTTTGTTAAAAAAAAGAAAAAGGAAAAGAAAAAAATAATTCTTAGGGCTCTGCAAAAGGAATAAAACATCCAAAGACAGAGGATAATTATTCTGAAAAATAAACTAAGATTGTTATGCATAAGCTGTGTTTTTCTGCCCATTTCTGAGCACTTGAGATCGGCAGGGTGAGAATGTAATTATACAGGAAACCCAGTGCCTTCCAAGTTCATCACTTGCTCAAGAAGCCCAAGTCCAAACAAATTTAGCAGAATGAATGAGAAGGGGCAAGAGTTTGAGAACACAGGAGTGTGTTACCCTCTTTGTGTTATTTTGTAAAGATTCTTCCTACTTTTAAAAATAACTTTATTTCATCAAAGGACTCCGTTGCAGAATTATTGCATGCCAGCTTAAATTACAGCCTGTCAACAGAAGCAAAAGCCTTAAGAGAGGAAAAGATGTTGTTGCAACCTATGGCAGTGGGAAGTAGCTAAGATGGTTTAGTATGGGAATGTAGGTGGTGTCCTACAAATTTCTGGTCAAAATCAATGTGCCTGAAGTTTAGTGAGCTGCCCAGAAATCAGCATACATGGTAACACTTACCAGCACCGTGGTTTCTAGTCAATGCTGCTAACATCATGGAGAGCAGATCTTCCTCACTCTCAGTCCAGCAGGCTAAGGGAATACAAGTGGAAAAGGATTGTGCAAGGCCATGGGACAAACCCTAAACTCTTCCTCAGAGTTATGCAACTGTAATAAAATACACTCAGCAGAGAGTCATTTTTTGAGGCTCCAGTTATCTTTATGGCAAAGTAACATTTGAAAATGTTAAATGAACAGCACCTGAGAATTTAGAAATAGGGAGAAATATTTTAAAATTCCAAGTTTTGGGGTTAGCAGTTGTTGGGTTTTCCTGTGCTTTCTCATCTCCACATTTTGAGGCAAAAACCTCAGGATTTTTCTGCTTAATGTGAGATCAGTGTATATTGAAGTATATTTCCTTCAGCAGAACTCATTCTCTGCATTAACTCTGTAGCATTCCAGCTCTTTACATCTGCAACCTCAGAACTGAAGAGCAAGCAGTGATATTCATGCAAGGTCATAGACCCATTTAATGGAAAGAAGGGATTTTATGGTTCCCTGGGTTGCCACACATTTTGGGGGAAAGTCACTTTCACCTCAATCTGAACTAACTCCGAGGTCACTTCCAGCAGGAACTAAGAGACCCCTAAATGTTTTGTGGATTTACCCACCTCTGTAAAACAAGTTCCTGCCAGTTTGGCAGTCTGGGGTGTTCAAATACAAGTGGAACAGGGAACTATATCAATACCTTAAAGCAAATCAGTTCCTCCTGCTATCTATTACTACACACCCCTGACAGCTCAGGCCAGCCAAAAATTTTGAGTCATGTCACAGGGAAAAGCAGCCACCTCGAGTTCAGTTTTGCCTTCTCCATCTGCATGTGGGACAACCACAGTGCTAAGAATCCATTACAGGCCCAGCAATTAATCCTTATTTTTGAGCTCTGAGCTGGGTATGCAAGGCAAGGAGGTAGCCAGGGAAGAGAAGACAGTGTCCACGGTGGGACAGGACAGGACCTGTTCTTTAAAGAGAATCATCAGGGGAAGTAGAAAGTTGGATAGCTGTTATGGAGTACACTCTGTATTTTAAAGGGATGTGTTTTTCCATAGACATTTTAGTAAGGAGGGAGAGCAAAAGACTTGCAATATACCTGTCCACAAGCTGGCACCTTTCAGCTCTCTTTGCTTCAGGCAGCAATACGTGAACAACCAATTCAAACAGCTCTTTCACTTTTCTTCTAGTATTTTTTCCAAGTGTCTAAGCATTTTCTACTATTACAGGTGGGAAATGATTGCATCCATAATTAGACTCAAATTATTATTATTATTATTAGCTATAATCAACATGAATCAGAAGTTTTCCTTCCTGCTGCTCTGCCACAGCTTTGCTAAGGAAACAGGCAACACAGAGCACTTCACACAGTAATGCAACAAACAAATGCAATCTGCTACAGCCCCTGGTACATCTTACTGCTGACCTGCTCATGGACATGGAACAGGTACTTAGTGTTAAACTCAAGTAGTGCTTAAAACACTGTTATTTTAGTTATCTCCACATCAAGCAAATTGAAGTGATCCAGAAATAATCAATGTAAAAGACTGGAGGTACACAAAGAGCTATGCATTTGATTGCATCGTGGTGATATGAAAAGGAAGCTCATGGCATATAGGAAATGATCAGGGAAATTACATTCAGGAAGAATGAAAGTTGTTTGAAGCAAAGATTTAGTTGTATTTGGAGCATGAAGAATAGACTGAAAAAGGCAGATTAGGAGAAGCAGGACAGATATACATGCATATACACAAATGTGAGGGGCTGAATATGTTTATGTTTGAATTTATTTGCAATAGTTTTCTTCAATGGAAAAAAAAGAATGCAGTCCAGTCTATGACACTGGAGCTGATTTTGCAGGAATTAGATTAAAAGGACAAGAAAACATAAAGAGGTGCTCCACTAAGACTGAAAAATATCCAACAGATAAAGAAGATTTAAGACTCAAAAGACTGTAAATTTTTAACAGAAGGGTGACATAATATAGATACAAATTTTATTTCTATTCTAATATATAAAATTACATTCTATGTTCTATATTTGTTTATTTATGGAGATGCATGGAGCAGAAATGAAGGCCAAATTTGCTCAAGGTATTTTATGCAGTAAATCTCAAAAAGCTGGATCCTAAAAGAATCTTAACTGCTCTGATTTCAGAAATTAAAGAGCAAGGGTGACAAAAATATTTGAGGCCATCAACATTCCTCTTGTATTCTTCCCTTTCTGCTTCTGAAAACAAAAATTTTATTTTATGGGACTTTAGCCATAATAGTAATAAAATTACTAAGAATCTTTCCAAATAATATCTCTCTTCCCCACACTTCCCCTCTGAAATTATCTATATAGAAAATAAAGACTCCCAGACACAGTCATAAGAAAAGCCATTCAGATTTTTAAAATTTGATCTTTTGGCACTTTACTGTCCCCATTCAAATTTCATTCATCCTTAAATTTAGGACTTGTCCAGATAATGTGTCTCACGTTTGGACCTTGACAGACAAAGGGACATGCCTGAAAGTGAAGCATCAGTGGTGCAGGTGGCCCTTTGTAGGTAGCAACGGCTGTGTCTTGACTGCTAATTTCAATTTTACAGGCTGCAACCGAATCCCAGAACAGTTCTGTTTTCTTTTCTCTTAGTAAGAAGGAAAACCCCATGTTACTGCTAGAAGCAAGCCAAGCAGCACAGAATGTGCAGCAAGTACCTGGCAGTGAGGCAACTGCAGCTATCACACGGGAGACAAGTATTGTGCTCTTTTGGAGAGAGTGAGGATTATGCCAAGCCCTAATGTTCCACACGAAGGAAATTAAATCACGCAACGTATTTTAAAGCTCAGGGAAAAATGTTGCTTCATTTTTCCTTAAATGAGGTATTCACCTCTGTTAGCTGGACATTATTACATTCATTACCATGTCAAGTCCAAGAGAGCAACCAGTCTAACTCTCAGTACAGTCAAAGGGCTATTTGGAAGGAAGGGGAGCAGCGCACACATTTGAAGCAGGCAGGAATTTTTTAAAATTGCATTAACAACTTCAATAGGGTTGAGTCAGTAAGGCACATTAGCAGAATGCAACTGTCTTGATAGTTCAGAGGGAGACATTAGAATAGAAAACATCATTCCAGTTTAGAAACCTACATATAGTTAAGCATAGGAAGGCTAATATACAGAGAAGAGAATAATGCTACAACTCTCGCTTCTTACCTAAGAGCAAGCAAAAGTGTTTGGGGCCCTATGCAATTTGGACCTACACATTGTGATTTCAAAGGTTGCTTGGGCACTGGATTTAATAGGATGTGAGTCCCCAAGTGCACTGCATTTCCTTAGCTGTACTAGGATTGGTTATGTTCTAAATCCTTCGAGTTCAGAGTCCAACACCTGTAATAATCTCCTTTCAAGCAGTTGCGCAGAGTCAGAAGGTCCTCCCTGAGCCTCCTCTTCTCCAGATTAAACAACCTCAGCTCCCTCAGCCACTTCTCATAAGACTCACGCTCCAGACCCTTCACCAGCTCCATTGCTCTTCTCTGGACACGCTCCAGTGCCTCAAAGTTCTTCTTGTAGTGAGGGGCCCAAAACTGAACACAGGATTCGAGGTGCAGCCTCAGCAGTGCTAAGTACAAAGGGACAATCACTGTCGTGCTCCTGCTGGCCACACTACTGCTGACACAAGCCAGGATGCCATTGTCCTTCTTGGCCACCTGGTCACATGGCTCACGTTCAGTGACTGTCAACCAGCACCTCCAGGTCCTTTTCTGCCAGGCAGCTTTCCATCCACTCCTCCCTCAGCCTGTAGCAATGCCTGGGGCTGTTGTGACCCAAGGCCAGGACCCAGCACTTGCCTTATTGAACCTCGTACCACTGGCCTTGACCCACCGATCCAGCCTGTCCAGATTCCTCTGCAGAGCCTTCCCATCCTCCTGCAGACCAACACTCCCACCTAACCTGGTGTCACCTGCAAACTTACTGAGGGTGCATTTGACCCTCTCATCCAAATAATTGATGAAGATATTAAATAGGACTGGCCCCAACACTGACCTCTGGGGAACCCCACTAGTGAATGGCCACCAGCTGCATGTAACTCCATTCACCATCATTCTATGGGCCAGGTTTTTACTCAGTGAACAGTGCACTCATCCATGCCATGACCAGCCAGTTTCTCTAGGAGAATGCTGTGGGAAACAGTGTCAAGGCATTACTGAAGTTTGGGCAGACAATATCCACAGCCTTTCCCTCATCAACTAGAGTGGGTCACCTTGCCACAGAAGAGAATCAGGTTGGTCAAGCAAGACCTGCCTTTCATAAACCCATACTGGCTGGGCCTGATGCCCTAGTTGTCTTCCACATGGTATATGATGACACTCAATATGATCTCCTTCAGAATACCAATATATAATGTAATAGCTCTTAAGTACAGTTAAGTATGGTGTCCCATAATACACTTTTAGTATCCCTTATAGCATCAGCAAGTGCTGTGTCAAGTCCCTGCATTGCCATAGTAACACCAGGATACAGTAAGGGACAAGGCTGGCTAAAAAAAGAATTAAACAACAGACTGTAACTGAAGATTAGATTGTGAAGGGGCTGATTTAATGCTCAAGGGAGAAAAAGGAGGAGCTGCTGTACTGCTGGGCAAGCAGGAGCAAAGGAAACCGAAAGAATTCAGCACTGACTAGACAGTATGAAGGACAGTCTGAATTCCACTTACCCAGTGGATCTGTGACCCACTTTCTGCCTTAAGGACTAAAAATCAGCACCAACAGTCTCCAGTACTTTATAGCCCAGTCATATAAAACCCACAGCAGCTCTTGTGCTACTGCAGAGCATCAACACACTTTGCACTTACTGGGCTAATTTTTATTTGTGCATAAACAGATGCCAGGTCTGAAATGGTCATGGTGTGGCATTTAATTCAAGAAGCAACGGGAATGACCCCGCTCTTACAAACGGCTCTAAAATCAGGCTGTTGCAGGACTCAGGTGTTTTGCATCCTCTGAAGTGTTTTCCAAAAGGCTCACAGAGCAGATGCTGGGGTGCTAACTGATCCGAAAAGCATACAGTGCTGAGTGTTGGGAGGAGGGAAGCAGGACTAATGAAATCCTACGAATGTGGTTGATGGTTTCCACATCCAGGGTATCTTTCTGAGTGACAGATAATTCATCTTTTACGAGCTTCTATTGCCTAGAGATCAGTCTCTTGGTTGTTTTCTGTGAAACCTACATAAACCAAAGTATTTTCAAACAGGAAACCAGATGTGATGGGGCCTGCCCCAGCCTGTGACAGGGACACATGGGTTAATTATGACTGATGGCCTATCACTCTTCATAAAGCACCCACTTGCCACATCAGGTGTTTTTACTGCCATTTATGGAGGAATGCTGGAGATGCCAGCAACCTGTGTCCAGGGTCAAGGAGAAAGGGACAGCAGTATGAAATAGCCAATTAAGTTTTCCCTGCTTGCCAGGAGGAGGAAATAGAAATACACATTAAGCAAAAGCCACATAGTGATCTTTTTCTTGTGTTTTCATACAGTCTGTGGTCCCACAGTGCCAATAATGCTCATATTGAGGAAGACGGGATGAGGGGGTGGCTGCCAGGTTAAGCTGTGGCTCAACACAGATGAAGCTGGGAGGGGGACACAGAGCTACGTGCCTGCTGGGGACTGCTGAGGGGCACACGATCACAACAACAGCTGTAAAACCAGCAGCATTTCAGACATGACTTTGCCACACAATTAACATTGCTTCTCTAGGGGCTGCATGCTTTTGAACATCTCTGCTTTCTAATGCATCTTTGTAAGGGGCAGTTCTAAGAAGCTTAAGTATATGTGAATTAGTGTGAAAACACACTTGAGCCCTTGGGATTTTTCTCACTTCTGTCCAGTAATGGATATATGTGGCATGCATACACACATGCAGAGAAACACAGATCCCCTGTGCTCAAGTGTTGGCTGATTTAAGATGGAAGGCAGGCCTGGATTTGGTATTTTGCAAAACAAACAAAAAAAGATGCAAGCCTCTCATAGTTAAAATATATTCACTGCCACGTGACATGCTTTATGTGTCTTCTTTTGCATACTAATCCCCTCCACAGCAGCTTTCACAAAAGACACATCTAAGACACTGACATGAGCTAGTGCTGCTGTGCTGGAACCTGGTGAAAATAAGAGCAAGAAGTGCGCTGGCATGCCAGGGAGTAAAGATGAGGCGCTGTTCTATCCTTTAACTATTCATGGTTGTGTAGCACTTCTGAATTGGGTATGACTCTGCATATGACAGCTGTAGCTGTCATCTTCCATGAGTTACAAATATGGATCAATAGTAAATGAACTATTGTGCTGCACTTTATCTATTTTATGAGTTAGACCAACTTATTGTATTTTAATGAAAAATCAAGATAATAAGGCTCATAAATTAATAAAGGCAATAGGATCTGCACTGCCTGGTATTGAACGAGCTGGGTAATTTCATGTGTGGGGTTATTTATCCTCCAACCTGAGTAATCTTCTTTTTTTTTTTTTCCCTACTATTTAAACTAATCAGAGCCATTTCAGGGAAGGAACAAGGTAAAAAGAGGAGTCCAAAAACTGGTTTTCTCTCTGGAGCTCTCAGCTCAGTGCCAGGACAGAAGGAGCTATTAGACAGTCCAGAAAGATTTTGCACATTATTTTGAAGTTGCTTGTATACCATTAAGGATAAACAGAGCACAGGTGGAGAACACTTTTAACTATCTCCTACATGTCCTCAACATGAATTATCCGGCTTACCTTAGCAAACTCCATGCCCAGCAGCACATGTGTGCAAAGCTGCTAAGGGGGCCGATTTGGGAGTGCTGGATTTGAATGGCCTGTACATTTGCATGTGCACAGGGTTCTCAAAGGAGGAAGATGCTCAGTGTTCCCCCAGGTGAGAGTGGGACTCTGGGGAGTGCCTGATGCCTCTCTGCAGGGAGATGGGCTGGTGCTGGATGGGTCTGGGAAGAGCAGAGAGGGCAAGGAGGATTGTGAAAAGTGCCCTTGTGTCTTCCCAGCCCCCCCCCCATGCACTGCAGCATTCCAAAAAGCATTCAAGTGGAGATGCAGGTATCAGCATGTGCCATCTCCTCACTTACCCGGAAAGTGCAAGAGGATCTTCATTTGCATGTTTTTTCTGAAGTTCAGATGCTGGCTTGGCCTCCTGAAACTCAACAAATAAAAAAATAAAGCTCATACCAGAATCTTAGAATCACAGAATCATTGACGTCAGAAAAGACCTCTAAGATCTTGGACTCCAACTGTTTCCAACCAACAAATGTCCAGCCATGTCCAACCAATACCTGTCTCAAAATGTGGCTTGTCCACATGGTTCTCCAACTAACTTTCTGATGCATTTTATCCTAACCTTACAGGCCTGAAATTCCTTCACAAAGAATCAGTTCTGAAACCAGGGATCATTTTTAGCAGATCATCTCTGTGTGTGTATGTATGTGTGTGTAAAAATAAACAACTTCCACATTAGTTGCAGAGAAGTGAACAAATGAACTACCTGCTGTTTCCAGCCAGTCATGAATAATTCAAATTCCCCTGTGTCGGTGGATCTAATTAGTAATCATCCAAACTATTCTTGAATTATCTAGTTTTGAGTTACTTGCATAGCAACGACATTCATTTCCGATAGTATTATTAATCCATTTGCCAGTGTGAGATTGCCAGGGCAGAGGCAGTGGGAAGCCATACCATCAGTTAATGTTATTAATGTTTCTTTAACAATTAACCTATCCGGTGCTCAGGGACAAACAGCATATGTCATGTAGAGATATTTTTAAAGCTCTGTGGATATGTGCCATATATCCCGCTGATTCGGCCACCTTGAAATGCAAGGAGCTGTCATTAGCAAAGGCTTGACCCTGAATGTGCAAATTGCATAGGAACCAAGAGAAAATATGAAATAATAGAGTTACCAAGATATTAGAGAAATAGCTGAGGTGTGACTCACTCCAAAAGGTGACTTTGCAAATGCAAGGCTCATCGAAGTGCTTCTCACTGTTTTCCACTTAAGTAAAAAATACCTGCAATTTGTTTTCCATGTTGCTAATTTAAAGGCTCCTAAATGCAGCCCATCTCTGAAGCTCACTTGAGAGGTTTCTTTCCCACTTTGCCTACCCTGTGACTTTGCAATCAGTTATTTTGAAAAGGTAAATGGCAGTTTCAAAATGGCATGGTAAATGGCATCATCACAAGATGGCACAGCTGAGAGTGGTCAGGAAGCTATGTATTTTTATTTGGTATAATTCAGTATACAACGAGTATATCATGAGCTTTCCATGTCCATCAGGTATTCATAGCAAAACACCTGCTCCAGGATTGATATGTAACTGTGCAAATCAGGGTGAGACCTTTGCTTAAGCAAAATAGTCCCACACCTGTTGCTGTGAGAATTTCATATCTTATTTGGAAACACCTGGCATGGGTGTTTGTCACAGTTGGGATACTGGGTTAGGCGAAGCTTAGATTACATGCAAATATGTTTCCAAACTTGATTATTTTTAAAAGGCCTTTTAAAGTTACTGATCCAACATTCCCTTCTAGAATATCCTACCAGAGAGGCAGTGCCAGCTTGCAAAAAACATTACAGTTTGTCCAACAGGTAAATCCTGGTTCTCAGCCAAGCAGCATATGGGTCTCTGAGTAGTTCATTGTCTCAGCCCAGTTTCCAGGACAAACCAATTAAATACCAGGAGTGTTGTGCTGGGAGCAGCTACCAGCCCTAACTCTGTCCAGGGTGCAGCACAGCCACCTAAGGAAGCCACTCCGACACACCAGCTACCATGGCTGCAAATACAAGCAACTCACTTCTACAGATTTTAGTACTTTCCTCGTAACTTTAAGGGGGTTAGCTCATTTTGAAACAAAATCTTGCTTTCTCAGTCACTTTGGGGGCTTCACTAGAAACTGGTATTTGCAAGTACATTACATAAAATACTTTTAAAATCAGAAAAACCTAATATTCAAAAGACAAAGGAGAATTGAACTTCCACCAGCTCAGGAAAATCAAAGGGACCTGTCATTGTTTAGAATTGCTTTCTCATTAGTGCAATATATTGTGCTAGAGCTGGCCATGTGGAAAAGTTCTGGATGATAAAATAGCATGGGAGACAGCACAGCACATTTTCTATTAAATAAAAAAGTAAATACATTGATGCCAACAAAGGAAAAGAATAAAGTTGTAAACATATTTCCCAGACTTCAGCTAACAGCAGGAGTTTACACTTTTTCTGCGGTGGCCAAGTATAATAAAATTGATCTGTTGACTATACAGATCCATAAAATAGTTTACACAGAGTTGTAGTTATTGCCAGTTGGATCAGAAACAAAATTCTTCTGAAGGCAAGTGGCTTTATAAGCATCCTTTTTCCATTACATATCATGGCAACTGCAGGGTAAATGGGGTCCACGTTTCTTCAGAATTTGACACTTTAGGATATTCTGCATTTACACAGCTCTCAAGGGCCAAGTATAGGAAGATGGGTGAGATGGAAAGGATTGCAAAACCCTTGGACATTCTCCTCCTCACAGTAACTGCAGGTTGTAGATATTCCCCCGGCATTACACCTGGCAGGAGAGGCAATGGGAGATGCTCTCTCCTAACACCTCCAGGAGGACAACAGGCAGACGCAAACAGCTTAAACCACCATCAGCTAGTAGTGGCATTTAGCCTCCAAGTCTCTTTGTCCTCAGTCTGAGCTAAATGTTCTCCTCAGAACTGTGTCCCTCAGAAAATCCCACCAGACTAGGCTTTCAACATTGTTACTCTGGGTCATCAATTATGGTCTACTGTTTGGGACAAATTAATTAAATCCTAAAGAGAAATCTCCAAAAACTCTCACATAAAAACTCATTACCATCCAGCATGATTATATATGGCTCATAATCTTGATCAGGAATCAGATCAGTGCAGATGGACACCCAAATGAGTGGGGAATCAAGGAGCTTTTCTTAAAAAATCTGGGGAAAAGGGATGTTTAGCACAGAAAAGGAGGGCAACCTTCTCTCAGGACTGAAAATCCACCCCTTTGATGAATCCTATCTCTATTACACATGCAAGGTTAAAAGACCTGCAGGAAGCAAATGCAGAACAAGAAACAGAACTTAAAGTTCCAAAATGCCTAGCTAATGCCCTAACCATTGGAGTAGCCAATACATTAATGCATGTCTCTTTTCCCCAGCATTAGTCTCACTGTGACTAAAGAAAATCAGTATATAAAATATGCAAAAACATAATTCATTATTTCACGACGCAACATACACAAAATCCTCCCCAACGCACCGGCATTTAGTTTGAAATATGCCAAGGTTAATAGCTATAATGTAAAATCGTTATCTGCAGCAGAGTATTAATTAGGGTCCTCATGCACAATGCATTAACAATTTGCATGCAAAGAGTGCTGCAGTGGTTCTCCGCAGGAGGCTGGGAGCACGTTATAGCCCTCGGAGAGCTGGAAGACTTCAGCGGAAGCTTCGCACTGAGCCATCTCACAACCCCAAGCAGTGCTCTGGGCCAGTGCCAGATCACTCCTTCCTGCCCTGTGCAGTTTTTCTGGTCCTCACTGCATTTCTGGGCACTCCTCTTGGTGCACAGGGGCCCTGCAGGCACTGGGGATGTACCTCAGCATCAGCTACCACAGGCAGCTTTTTTCCAAATTGTGCTGGGCAGCCTCACAACACTAAACCTTGTCAGCTTGCAGTGCTGTACATATTTGGAAGAATGTGATTTTGATGCACAAAAGGTCTGATTTGTTTAACGCTACTATTAACAGAGCCAGCCAGTCCTCATCTCACATTCAGCAGAAGCCACTTCCACAAGTCTGAGAGAGAGAGACAGACCCCAAAATTTCTGTCATTTTTGTGAATTTCATAAGCTTGAAGGGCCTCACAGTCTCCCATGCAGAACACTTGAACACTCAGCCTGCAGGGTAACGCTAGGACAAAGCATCAAAACTCTCACCAGGGACATGAAACTTACTCAGCTGCAGGAAAGGAGCACATTCCTGCTTATAAATATTCAGAGAGAGCACATGTATATCTCCATTCTTCTCTTTCCTATACTGATTAACCACAGTATGTGATTTTTCTTCTCATCTGTATCTTTCCTGTTATTTTCCTGTAGAGGTTATTGGTTTGGTTTTTGGAGGTTGTTTTCCTTCAAAAGTCAACATAATAAAAAGTATTTTTCCAAACAAGGTGTTTTCCACATCCAAAATAGAAAATATGGTTTTTAGCAACCACAACACACAATTGGATGTCTCAAGCAGTATGCCTAGATTTTTATAAAGTCTTCCTAAGATCACAGAACCACAAGAAAAGGGCCTAGATGGGACTTCGTGAGCCATCATGCATACCCTTTACCCCAACAGAAGCTGATCTTGATTCAAATGGCTGATGCAGACCATCATGTAGAAGAATACACACACCTACAGAGGACCATTGACTTCACGGACTTTCCATCAGACTGGCAAAGAAATCTGGGTAAGGTTTCTTGTTCAGAAGCAAAAAAGTCTTCCTTATTTTTAATCAAGATTCCTTATCTCAGACAGTTTTCATCTGAAATGAAGAAGGTGCTGTCCTAGCAATTTGCACATATCCTTTTTAATCTTCCAGCTAAAATACTGCAGCTGATTTGGCTGTGGCGAATCTGAATGTCTTATTAATGTGATGTGTCACCGAGCCAATGGTTAACATACCAGACCTTTTACAAAGGCTGTTATCTTGTTGCTGAACTCCAGATAGGGCTGTGTGACTTGCAAATTGATGAATACAGTCCATTGGGCAAAATTCCTTGAGAAATTCCTGCTCTAATCAGGCCTGGATTTGACACAATGAGACCAAAATCACTTTCTTCTGGCATTTTCAGGCTGAGTTATGAGAGAGCTCACTCAAGCTACATCATGTGCCAGGATGTTTGCAAATGGTGCTGGTAAAGTTGAGTGACTCTAAGGTTTGCACAATGCCAGGAGTGAGCTGCCCATGAGTTCTAGTATGGATCTTGATAGCCATATAAACAGGATAGTATAACAGGGTTGCAAGCAATTGGGGGAAATAAATCATGACCACCCCCCAGCCCTATTCCCCAAAGAGGTTAAATTTGTATCAGAGCACTGGGAAGAAAACACCAGATGTCAGGTGTATTCTGCTCCTAGCAGGTGCTAAAAGATATTTAATCAAATGCTTACCCCCCTCCCCCTCTTTTATTCTTCTCTAAAGATCCCTCTTGGGCTCCTTTTGGAGCTCCTTTTTCTCCCCAGCCAAAACCTGCAAGAGAGTGAATATCGGTGAGGCTTTGGCCAGGGCTCAGACAACTGTGGGCTGAGACTCCAGCCTGGGAGGACCAGTGAGAACGGAGGAAAAATAAGTCTCTGTATGTAGATGCCTGCCTAGCTCATCACCTGCTGAATCATGTCTCTCCAGGGAGCACTTTGACTTCTTAAGGATTTGTTTTCTTTTTCTTCTAATAACAAACATACAGATGTTCTGTGTTTCAAATTACTCCCATTCACTTTTCTTTCCTTTTTTTTCCTCCTCAGCTATCCAGATTATTTAGGGCAGGGAAAGCATTTGACATGCATGAAAGACATCAGTCAATGGCCTTTCATCCTTGAAGCCCGTGAAAAGAAAAGTACATCCCCTCAGCTCTACTCCCCCACTCAATGATAAAACCCTGTCCCTTTTCGTCTTTGGGCTGTGACTCTATACCGTACCCTTTTTCACCCTTTTGGCCCCTTGCATTGGTCAGCATTCCCAGACTTCAAAGTCCCCAAGCTGTCTTTGATCCTCTCAACCTCTTCCTGCCACATATTTCCCTCACCATCCAAAAATGAGGCACAAGATGAAAGGTGTGGAGATGAAAGAGCAGGAGAGAGAGCTCAGTCCCTAAGCAAAGGTGGATGTAGCAAAAAAGCCAGTTCACAGCCATTGGTACAGGCACGAACAGAAAACACAACTTGCTCCCAGCACGAGTCACTTTGCTGCAAGCAGTTTTGAAATATGTAGGGAAGGGATGCAAACAACAGAGTTCTGCCAGCTAATGCCACCCTGCTCTGATCCATCAGGATCATGTCAGGGAAAAAGCAGGGAGCAAATCCGCAGGAGGAAGAAAGCACCACCACACCCTTGCAGCCATAAAGTCAGATCTTAAAAACTGCACATTGAGGGACTCTGGTGAAGAACATGAGTATGACACAATTTTCATGAGCATTTTGCATGAGCCTTTTGAAAACACTCACACCATCTCTAGAGCCTCTGAAACAAAGTTATTTCCAAAATTCCTGAAAAGCAATGGAAAAGTTCAAAAATGCAATCGGAGGTCCTTGGAGCACATAACTCTTTTTAAGACAAAAGCTGTCAGTAACAGGAGCCTCAAATGAAATTTCACATCTTAATAACAGGCCTTTCTTTCAACAGCACTAGTCACTGCTGGGAGCTCTGCATAATTTTGTAAAATCAGGCATCATGATGAATTGCTTGAATATACTCATTTTTATACTAAGAATGTATTCAGTATGCCAAATTCTGCTCTCATTTCTACCAGGGGTTACTTGAAATAATAAAGTCACCTCTTTTATCTGGGTAAGTTCAGGGTTGTCTGGCTGATCTTTTTGAATAACAGATATTCCAGTATTTTTCAGCATCTCTTTTTTCAGACACAGTATTTTCCTTTAGCATTTAAATATCTACAATGCAGAGCTTTTTTTTTTTTTTTCTTTTTTCAAATGGTCTGGGATTTTCTTGCAAAGCATGTGTGTAGTGTCAGGCTTTAGTCTGCACAAAACTATTTTGACAATTCCTTTTGATGACAACAGCTTTTTGATGACAAAAATTATTTTGGTAATCATTTGAATGATGTGGTCAGCTAAAAACAAACCAAAAAACCAAACCAAACCAAAACAAAACACAAAAAACTTGTTCAAAAGCTTAAAATTTCCTGACAAATTTGGGCAACAAACTACTTAACTATTTGAGATGTTGCAGCTTGATTTAAAATACTTCCTTTCTCCAGTCTGTGCTTAGATGTCTTATTACATCCCTGACCTACGATCGCAGCAAAGAAAATACTTCAGATTTTCCCCGCTTCACAAGAAGAAAGAAATGAGAGGACAACAGCCCTGGTAAATGCTGAAGGACAGAACAATTGGATTCAACATGGTGACCCCCAACAGGTATTTGATTCTGCGAGTATCTGTGGCATTGGCTGACCTCAAAACCCCCCAAAAATGCATGCCAAATTTACATATTTATTTTCCAGGGTTTTTTCAAAAGTATTACATTGGGTATTTTTTCCTTTTTATGCATGAATTCCTACATTAAATGTCTGAAAAATACTCCAACACACTCCGAGAGTGCCTGTGAAGTTACCGAAGAGCCTTTCTGCCCAAGCTTTGCAAAACCACCTGGGTCAGTGATAATTATCATCAAGGTAAATTATATTCCCTGTCATGTCATATCACAATTAACCAAGCAACCATAATCATAATCTATCTTGCTAAGCCTCTGAATGGGCAGTTCGCTATCTGCTGTTGAGAGATAAGATAGATGCCCACATAGCTGTGAGAAATGTCCTATTTTCTAGCTACACACAATCCATTTCAAAGACAATAAATGCCCAGCACTGTGCTATTTTGCTCTTTGCCATAACCTTTCTCTTCCTGCAACCTCATTATCACAGGTGACTTCCTCCCGGCAGCAGCCTCGTTTATCCACTTGCCCATCATTTCTCCAAGTGTGGGCATGCAGTAGGAGATACAAAAGCGCCTGTCTGCACTTGGAGAAATCACGTGCCAGTGTATGAATGCATCCCTGCAGAGATGCCTATCGGGATTAATTGGCAGAGGCAAGAGATGGCAAAACAGCAGACTCTCTGATGCATAAAAATCAGCTTAGCCCTTAGCACAAGTGAGTGCCTCCCTGCCTCAGTGCACCTGCACTTACACCTCCATGAGCTGAAAGTCTCTAAACACATCCAATTTCCTTCAGTGTGTTCTTGTGCCTCTCTCTACCTTGGTTGCCATCCGGCTTCCAGAAATCAGAGCTGCTGAAATCAAAGCGTTTATAACCAACCTATATGACAACTCTCACCAAGAGCCAGTCAGCTCAATGCCGTCATTCCACTGCTCATAAACAGCCTCAATGAGAGCAAAAATCAAAGCTCACAAAGGGTAAACTTTTATAAATATTTTTGATCATTAGTCATTGGTCTCATAAATCTCTTGCTCATTAGACAGTCAGACTAAGAGGACACAGAAATTTTACTCTTAGTGCCATAAATCTTTCTCATGTTCTTTCTGTGGTTATAATAATAGGAATTTATTGTTGCTTTCGTTTCCTCCCATATTCTGTGTAATTAATCTCGATGTGTTGCCATGTACATTGAGAGACAGTACGTTTTGTGCCTGCCCAGCAAGTCCCATCTGAGTTAATATATTGTGTTATATTATATATAACCACTGACCATAACTCAGAACACAACACATTTTCATTTTGTTGCCCCATTATTTTTGCGGTAAGTCGATACGATATGAGGTGAAGCGTGCCTTGCTCAGCACTTATTGATCTGTCTGTTTGCTCATTGCTTACATCAAAACACCACTTGTCAGCCCTGGCTCTTTTATGATTATCTTATCATGCAGGAAGCGACAGTCTCAAAGACTTAACGCTAGTTAACATCCAAGGTCAGGTGATACCAAAAAACAGCCCAAATGGTTTTGAGCAAGGCAGAGATGAACAGCTAATACTTCAGGACCAAATCCCTTTTAATGCAGGGCACCTCTACATTGCAATCAGAAAAAGCAACTATTGTAGATAGAGAAACACTACAACCACCTCTTGAAGCACTGAGGCTCAATGTAGGGTTGGAGGTAGAGTCACTGCTTCAAAATGAGAGGAACCCTATGGACCACAAACGACAGAGAAGCTGTATTAATATTTTGTTAGAAAAAGAAATTTGGAGTATACCCAAAGCTTGTCCTTCTTCCTATAAGGAATGCTGACCTCATGGGAGATTCCAGTGGAGAAGAAATGGTGCACATTGGTTTGGACTTTTTACTTCCTCAGCCAGTGCTTTGCACACTAGAAAACCATAATCCTGTTGTTGAGGACATTGTGTGTCAATGCAGAATATCAATATCACTTTGAAGCAATACCAAATGTCCACCATGCCATCTCTCTGCATATTCAATGCACCAAGATGATGCATTGTGTTCATCCATCTTGCCCTGGTCTCATATGATAACACACATGAGCAACAAAAATCACTGTCCCCTCTATCCTCTGTGTTTCTCCCTGTCCTGCAGACTTCTGCTCTTAAGTTGTTAAAGAACTTTGAAATATACATTTGGAAAAGCAAGTCTGCTCTCTCATAACATGCAGCAGGGTAGTGCCTGAATAAATGAACATGATTACTGAACCCCTGCTTAAAGGATCGATCATTTTTGCCTTTGCAAACAAGAGTGGTGGAGAGACAGATGCCCACAGCCAGTGTGCTGATGCATTTTGAAGTTTGTCAGAAAGGAGAAAAGTAGGGCTGTGAGAGACAGCAGAGTTTCTTCAAGGTTTGGGTCATGTTTTAAAATTCCAGACAGGAAAGAGCAAAAGTTATGTTTAGATTACTGATTGACTAAAATAATCTACCTGCATACCCAGAAAATGGCAAAGACCCAGTAGCAACTTCCACTGTACCCCTGTCCTACTATATGAGGGTTAGAGTTTTAAGCAAGCACGTTTCCTATACTTAGGTGCTATGGAGGAACCTTGTCACTGCAGAGGAACAGCCTCTGCAGAGAGGAACTTAAAAGGTGAGTCAGAACAAAGATAACTCTAAGCATCCCCTGACACAGAGGCACTCTAGGGTGCTCTGCAATGACAGTGTGCAGAAAAGGTGAAAACACTTCCACAGAATGTAGGCATTACCCATTACCAAATTACCATCTGTCTCAATCTCATGCTTTGGAGGCACTAGTCAAGATCAAGTGATGATGCCAACCACCATAAGCTCTGAAGGAGGCCTCCAAGCATCACAACATCGGGATCACAAACCCTTGTACACTCTATCAAACACCCTCTCTTTTTTGTCATCTATCTGTGTGGAACAGCATGTAGATGACTTTCTGGGATAACAGCCAGGGTTGGCATGTGATGGCTTGGGGGACACAAGGAGTGCTCATTCACCATGTGAGGTTCCATGTACTATGTAGTAGCTATGCAGAGGTCATAATTTCCTCTGCTTCTTTCAGTGTAAGGCTGAAAAACAGGTTTAGACTAACTCATTTACACTGTACAATGCCAGCACTCAGGAGCTCAACAGTCCACATAAACACAGACCCAAATTATTTCTTGTAACATGCTTATAAAGAGGAACTGAAGAGCACTTCCATGCTTTGCATGGTTTGCATTACCGGTGTGGGCTTTTTAATAATGTAATCCAATACATTACAGCTAAATCTGATGAGGAAACAGCTGACTAGAGTTCCCAAAGGAATTTTTTTCATGTGTTCCCTGATTTATGACTGATTTCACTTTCATGTGCTGGATTTCTAATTGTAACCTATCCTATCCAAGTTTCAGCCTGCTGGTTACAGACCGAGGGGGACTCATACCCCTTCCCTTACATGATTCTGCCATTACAGCAAAGCATCTTTATGGCCCATGGAACCCTATGCTTTACCCTTTGATGTACACAGTTTTCCTACCATGTCTCTCCCTTAAACTTCTTAGCTTCAGCTTCAGAGTTTTGCATTTTCCAGAGTCCTTTTTCTCTATCAGATACGGTTTTTGACTTCAAGGCTCTTAAAAGGTGCCTTCCATTCCCCTAGTGCAGCCTGCAGAAAGCATGGGCAGCATCCTTTAAGCCCATTTCTCTGCCAAAACCATGAGGAGCTGCTGGCACTGAACTACTTGCAATGTCTGGTATTTCCATCCCCTGGGATGACGGAAGGGAAGGGTGCTAATGATGGAATATCCATTTTGCAGCAGCAATGTGCTTCTAGAGCGACATAATCTAATTGGTACCTTATTATTGAAGCATTTTAACAGCAAAATCAGTGACAGAACCATGCATGCTGAAGTGCTCAGTCATTTGCGGAGAGTTCATACGAGCTGTGGTGGCTGGGCTCATTGCTGTGAACTTTGAAAAAATTAGACAGAGGTGAGCTAAGAAAGAGAAATTCCTGAACTATGCTGAATTCTCTGTGGATCACACAAAAGCCCAATTAATCTCTCTTATTCCTCATCTTTTGGGATGATTTGGTTTTAAAAGCTGCAGCTTGGAACCTCTGATGCAAATGCTTAACTTCTCAAAATCCTGGGGAGCTGATAAGATTTGGGGAGTCTCCACTAAAACTGAACTTGCTTGTAAATCAGTGCAAGGGTGCATCAGACACTGAGGGTCTGCTGATACCCTTTGGGACTTTAGCCTTTGGCCTGTCTCTGTGATGGGGACACCTCCCACCTTGTGGCTCTTCTGACACTGAGGTGATCAGAAACCACAGCCCAGCTGACAAAGTGCAGCTGAGTCTTTATTTGAATACTCACAAGGGGAAAAAAAGCTCTTCTATTCAGTTCATTCCTTCTATTATTCTTCTTTGCACATGCTGCGTTTGTTTTTGTCATTAGGTTTCCAGTGTCCCTAATAAGATATTAATGAGATGCTAATTCAACATGCAAATTACAGGAGACTGGCATGGCAAGGTTGCTATATTTAGAGCCAGAGAAGGATTTTAATGGCTGTCTTCACCCATCTTATGCCTTTTGTCAATTGCTTTCTTACTCCAGTGAGCAGCCTCACATCCCTGAAGTGTCTAGGTGACCTTGGAGGTTAGGAAAAAAGAAAAAATCTGGACTATATTAGCATACTAGTAATGAAAAAAGCCCACTATGTTCCAAAGACACTGTCAAAATAAAGCCCTCTTCTCTNTTTTTTTTTTTTTTTTTTAAAAAAAAAAAGAAAAAAAAAGGAAGATCTCAGAGCCTTGCCCATTCAGGAGCAATAGCAAGGGGAAGGGAGAAATGAGATGCTCATTGCCACATTGCAGGGTTCAAGAGTGATACCAGGATACAGATGTGACTCGATCACACAGCCCAGTCTGGAGAAGTGAAGGGAGAGGAGTGTGTTGCATATATATCCTGTGGTCCAGCACAGGCAGCATAACCTGTGCCATGGCCTGAAGCATAGTCAGGGGCTCTGCTCCTCCATCCTTATTCACAGTGGGCTGTGAGGTGTCTGCCTTGAGCTCATTGCAAACACACCAGTAGTTTGCTCTCCTAAAACAAATGCTGCTGGAAATGTTACCCTAAGAAAGCAAGCCAGCTGAGTGCTCAGGTATTGAGGAATGCTAAATACTCTAGGGATGACACCGTCCATTCCCACCACCTTTACATTCCCATGACACAGTCAGTGCGAAAGAGCAAGTTCTCACATCAAACTTGAGGGCCAGCTCTGCCAGTCACACCAGACCTTAAGGCTTCTATTTTGTCACCTGGAAACTGAGAATTAAGGATGAAGCCTTCTATATATAAATGTTGTAGCACCGCAGACTACAGCAAGAGATTTTTAACCACAGTTCCTCTAAAGGTGCTTGGGCCTGAGAGAAGACCTAGGTATTAAAAGTAACACATCCCTTCTTGCCAGAAGCTGTTATCAAGTACCCTACTCCAGAGGTTATCATGAGAGGCTTGCATCATCAGAAGCTTGATAACCATGTCCCATTGCAGTTTAGGGTCAACTTTCAGAGTGCGGGGCACCCTGCCCTGAAGCAACAGAATTTTTCCTTACAATCACACCAAGGACCAAATCCTTCAAACTACCAACTTTGGAATGCTTTAAAGAAAAAACTGATTTTTTATTATTATTCTTATTACTGGAATGTGCCAGCAGCAAGCTCACTGTCTCATTTGCTGTCACCATGTTATCACAGCACATCAGATGCCCCCAGCTTCATTACAAGCGCACACCCAGTCCCTGCCAATTGTTATTTCTATGGTTACTTACAGCAAGGGATTTTTGTGCTTCTCAAAAACCTGAATCATCCTTTTCCAGTCTTTAAGGGGACATGTAAAGGGACACCCAAAGGGACTGGTTTACAGAGTTACTGAGTCCTGCAAACTGGACTCTCGGGTTGTGGAAATCAGTTCCTGAACCACGTCTGCTTGGGTATTGTCTTCTTCAGTGTTTGCAGATGGCCTCGTGTATCATTGCTCTATTTTTAGATATTACCCTGAAGTTCTGGCTGGACCTTTACTTGCAGACAAATGGCCCCGTGGCTCTGATGCTTCTTACAGGTTTTGATCATTCACATCAGCTGAGAAACTGGCTCCTATTTTATGGATTTTTTTTTCCCCTCTGAATCACAGTCTCCAGACTAAAATGGTACCAAAATCTCTACAGACTTCTCTCTCCCCCAGTGGTTTCAGCTGTTTTTATTGCTCTGAGGCACCAGACAGTTTTGTTAATAATGGTAAATCCTTTTAGCCTCTGGTTAGCGCAGGTTGTGCTGTGATTGACAAGGTAATAAAAGTGTTAATGAGAGAAACTGGCACAGCCAGAGATCAATAGTTGCCAATAAGAAAAACAATTCTGATACTTAATTTTGTAGAATTCCCCCAAAGCGGTTGAAAATACATCACAATCAGTCTATTTTATTGTTTAATAGATGTTCTCTCCCTGGTGGTCTCAGATAGGGATCAGATTAACTGGCGATTGGGTGAAATGGCAAAGAAAGGAGGAGGATCCTTGTTCCTCCCAAGTTTGCAGGACTGCTGGGACATGGAGCTCTAAGGCAAAGCCATTTTTGAAATAGATGTGTTTGGGGCTACCTTTCTCAGCCAGGTGATTTCCCCAAATCACTCCTTTGTGCACATTTTTGCCAGAGTACAAATATAGGGGGCAAAATAGCAAGGTCAGTTGCAATGTCAATGATCACATCTAGGTTATGGCCAGAAGATCAACCATAAACAAAAATGCTGCATCAACAGTGCTGTGCTAAAGGGTAAAGATACAGGAATGCTAAAGAAGCCAGGAAAAATGCCCTTTAAAAAAAAGACAGTTTTAAGATTAATGTCAACATGGGTTTCTGAGAGCTAATCAGAGTGGTAAAAGCAGATGTAGCACATACAATTTGTAGCATGGATTAACATCAGTGCTTGCTGACAGACTCCCATACATGGCACACCCTGTGTGGCCCTAAACACCCTGTAATACCCTAAATCTCCCCTCACAAATCTGTCCAGTGCCAGATGCATATAAAAGCCTAATCCCATTTCAAGGGCAGCTGTTAAACAGAATGTGTGCTGGCAGTATGAAGCACCACGAAACTGGGAATGGAGCAAGAGGAGGGAAACAATTTCAAGAGGGGCAGAGAAAGGCTGTGTAAGCCAAACGGGAAGAGAAACTGCTATGCATTAGTGGAAGTATGGAGAAGGGGAGAAGGGCCAATCTTTAACAACACAAAAATGACTGTGAATACATTATCCAGAGGTGGCTGGATTATGCATGGATGGTGAGACTCCTTGGACAGCTAACCAACAACAGCTTGTGCTGTCCCACTGGTTGCGCACAGGGAGTATTAGCAAAGTCAAAGACGAAAGGAGGCCTCTTCATGTGGGCTGTGCTCATGGAGGACACTGCTCTGAAACCCCATCTCAGGCAGGACAAAGAAATCATCAGCTCCAGTCCTGACAGTAATAATTTTTGATATATATACATTATTATCTGACACAAAATTTCCATTTCTACCCCTGTATTATGAGGGGCTTAAGGCATTTTGTTGAATTGTGGAATACAGAGGGGTAGCACAGGACTCTGATGCAGGGCTGACTTTGGGTTCTAAGCTTAGAAGTCATCACAGTTGGTAGCTAAACATCACCTGTCTTGAGAAATAGCAGAGCCTGGGCAAAGTTGAAGGCTTTTAGAAATCACTCCACCCACTATTTTCATGTGTAGGAATAATATGAAGGCTCTAATGCAGACTTTTCTGGTATTACATCTCATAGGTGTCTGGGCTTTTGGGCAAGCACAGGGAGACTGGCCAGTGCAGATGCTCTGACTTCACATGGGGAAAACTCTTCACAGTGATAAAGCCAGGCTAATTTTTCAGCTACACAAGTATGCAGACAGCAGCATACTAGAGAAATGCTCTTTCTTAAAAGTTTTGGTGTGAGCTCAGAGGTGCTGTGAGCTGCACTCTCACCTGGCAGGAAAGGAGTTGTGCCTGAATTTTCCAACATGGGCCCTTGAGTTTTAACTAAAGCTACATGGAGCCAATCTGCAGGTCCAGTTGGGCACACAAGGTCTCCAAATGCAGTCTCTGCCAAGGCAAGTGCAGATTTCTGTGGAGCAGTAAGGGTAGCTAGATCCAAAGCTGTTCTTCCTTCCCCCTCCCATCCCATAGCATAATTAAACAAATGTTCCTGCCTATAAAGAGAAGAAAATAATAGGAATCAAAGAGCATGAAGGGAGAGATCAGTATGAAAGGATACCCAGGTGACACCAAGGGGTTTGGCTTATCCCTTTGGCTTTATCCCCCTTTTCTCATCCTGTCTGTATTAATTTGGTGTTAAAACCTTTTTGTCTGACTTGCATTATTGTTAATGGCAACTGGTACCCCAGAGGTCAGGGTGGCACTGCAGCTTGCCATTCACTTTAATTATCGATGCACATCACCAGCTTCAGAAATAAGAAGAGATAAGGTGAGGATTATTGAATCCCATCTTATGCTGTGTGTTATCGTACACTCTACATCCTGATCGGTTCCTATCAGCTTTTCTCAGCTCACTGTGGAAAGGGAGGGGGAAGCAAGAAGGTTTTCCCTTTACATTTTAATTTTTCCCATGTCTTTACAAACTTCGCCAAAACAAATTCTGACCATCACATTAATGGCTACATCTGTCCACTGACTTGGCTTGAGGCCACAATACTTAGATATTTAGTTCTTTAGATATACAAATATCAAGATATTTAGCTCTTTAGAAACCCAAATATCTAGATGTCTCTGCAGGAGTTGTTGCTGTGCTTCCAGACTTTCACCAGGTCATGTTACACGTACATGATTTAGTCTCATTTGGTAGGACCAGATCAGACTAAAGAGAACTTAAAGATGTAGATAAAATTCACCATTGGCTGATAAAACACACCATTCCCTGGCATTTTACCCAGACTAAACACTAAACTAAGCAAGCTGAATCAAAACAGGGAAAGGGTTTTCCAATCAATGAAAAAAATTATTAAGATCTCAAGTGCATAAAGTATTTTCTCAGCAGTCCTTCAACCTCTTACATGGCATATTCAAAGAGAGAGAGAATTGCTGGATGGAAAAAAAATTAATGGGATTCTCTGTATCTGCGGAGAATCCCCTCCACATAATAGACATTCTATTAAAATAATATTAATGTATTATTTATGGAAATGTATGCAAAAGCCAAACAAGAGAAGCTATCCATATGTGCTAAGCAGCCATGCTAGTTTTGAAAGGCAGCTCAGAAAAAATGGTAGCCTTTTATCTCTCCTGTCATTTATGAGCCACGTAACTCAGCTCTCAAGTTCCAACATGCACACACTCCCAAACATAACTCATCATGTTTGTTGGTGATAAAACAAGATTAGGAGAAAGTGGGGTTTGAATAAAGCTTTCTGTGGGGAACGCTGCCCACACAACTACATGGCTTTCCCCCATTTTCATGCAAGGCACATGTACCTTGTTAGCATTTTTTTAATACTTCCAATTACGATCAAGAGGCAGGTAGGCCTGCCACATGAGTCAAAGAAAAGGCCTTTGACAACCCCGTTTCTGAACTGAAGCAATGAAATATATATATACACACACAGCTCCAAACACTTTGCTCCCCTTCAAAGCTTGATGATTACCTCTTACAGATGCAATGACAATAGGCGCCTTTGGCAATCCCACAGTCCCCTTCTCCTTCTGAAAACTGGCAGAATGAAGGGGAAGAAAAGCCCAGAAGCCTTTTTTAGCCTCCTTATTTTTCTTTGTCACATCATTAAGGGTTCAATGAATCTCCAATTAAATTTCCCTGACTGCTGTCACCATTTTGATTGATAGGTGTCCTTGGATCAACCTCAGTAGGGCATGTTGTTGCACCAAACCCCCCCTTTCCACTCACCATCCATTATCAGCCCCTTGTCATCATTACCTTCACATGTCAGTTCATTTACCACAGAAACGGTGTCACCAACTGATAGGGGCAATAGAAAAACATTTGTTACAAATAAGGAAAAACTCTAATAAATCAGGTTGTGCTTCAGTCTGAAATTCATGGAGAAACAGTATTCTCCAGCATGTTTGTTCACCAGTCACCCTCTAAAATATTTTTTCCTGTCCTTATATAAAACTCTAAACAAAACACACAAGCACAAATACTCCTTTTCAGAAGGAACAAACAAACAAACGGAGCAGAACTATGTGCAGATAAAACAGATTTTACAGCTTTCTTCATTTTAACCCCCCCCAAAAATCCAAACCCTTGAGTTTACTTCAAGACCCTGACACACTAACAATATTTAAGCTACAGAAGCGAAGAGTCCTCTCTAATGACTCTGTCTGGAGATTTTCTACCAAACCGTTTTTCATGAGAAAGCAAACACTATTTCAAAATTAAAGCCATTTTTATGAAAGGGTCATTTCTGATTAATTCCTTATTGAAAAAAAAATCAGCAAGAAGGGAGCACAATATTTTAAGCTTCTTGAAATCGCAATTTTTTAAATTTCATGTTTGGAAAATTTATAGTAAGAAAGTATTATTACAAAAATGAAACTTACAAAGCACAATGTAAAATTTTAAATTTCTCAAAAAAAGTATTTAAATTTATTTAATTTGATTCAAAAGTTACAGGAAACTTTCCTTCCGATTTTTGCAGCCTCAGGACAGAGTTTGGCTCCCATTTGGGAATTCCGCTGAAACTCACCAAATCTACGTGGGGTCTTTGGCACCAATGCAAGGAACAATGTAGTTCATACAGACTTCAGGTTACATATGTACTGTTCCAGTGACCTAGCCAGGACAATACCCAGGTTTTTGCTCCCTATTTGTTCAGCATCTTTTGGAGTAGGAATCTGTCTGTGATGGACATGCTTGTCCCTGCAGTGATTTATCTTATAAAAAGGTCTTTATACATTTCACACCAAGGACGGTATCCCCAAGGACTGACAGAACTACTGCTGCAATCCCTCTTCTTTTTGCCTCTGATCACCATGAAAGCATGGAAACACCCCTAGGTGCCTGACAATTGACAACCCAGCAGGGGAGATCTGCCCTTCAAAAATAAGTAAGCAAAACCAGAACAGCCCGGTTAAACAATTTGCAAACAAAACCTAACTCTTAGTGTGCTTCAGCACACCATCATCCCCATCCCAACAACAGCTCCTGGTATGGGAGGAGGTCAGCACACATTGCCCTGAAACCTTTAGAGCTCAGGGAACCACAGCTGCCTCTCATATGAATGAGTTTCATCCTTTGGTAGAGGTTTATCCATGACAATAAGAGGCAGACATGTCAGAGGTTTATCCATGACAATAAGAGGTAGACATGTCAATGCGGCGCACTGGACAATTTTACTCAAGCTCCAGTCCAGTCCTTACCTCTAGTTCCCCTGAGTTCCATCTATTCCAAGGCAGACAGCCATCCTCACAACAGGGGAAGACTAGCTTTTTCCTTAGGGAATGTTTGGAAGACCATCTGAGCAATTAAAAAGCTTTGCTGCTATTGGAATTAAGAGGATTAATGTTCTTAAACCCCAGGGATCTTCGGTTCATCAATCCACCAGCACACACTTTTTCCTACATGCTGGTAACTGATTTTAGGTGATGCATTCAGGAGCAGCAGGACAGTGAGTTCACATGGGGCAGCAGCTGCTTGGTGAGCAGAGACTGCAGGTTTGCAAAGGCTGCTCCAGAGCAACACAACACTGTGCAATTTGCACTGATTTATTATGCAATTAGCAATGGGTGCATCTCAGTGCTCTACAAGACACAACACTGGCAGAGCTCAGTGTTTAAAGCTGACTTTGTACTCAGACACCTAAATAACTACTTCGGTTTTCTTCACAAATTTCAACAAGAATTTTGACTGAAAATAAAGGTAACTTCTAGAGATTTTCAGTGCTGAAAATCTCAATCACAGACCACAAAACTATGAACCATGATTTTAAATGGATTACTTTCATGTAGCCTTATTGTACTGGATGCTACACAGACACAGAACAGAGACTGTAAAGGCACAGTGCAAATGCTTACTGTGGAATGGAGATGCACAGACAAATCAGAGATGAAGAATTCCTGTGGGAAATCAAGTTATATTGTAGATATAAAAACCAGATGCACATGGAGAAGGTTTTTGACATTTATGTGTGGACCATGATAAACACTGGGCATGCAAGGTCTGGGTGGCTCCCATATGGCTCCTTCCCATACCTAGATCACACCATCAGGTGGCAAAAGATGGAGTGAACGTAACCTCGCAAAGGTCAGTGCAATTTCTACTGCCCAGTTTTCTCTGTAACTTGCTTTTGTTCAGTTGAAATCCTGTTTGTGTTCAAACTCTGAACTCCTGGGGCCCTTACAAGATGGATCACAAAGATGAAAAAGTTACTCACTGCATTTCTATTGAATATTTGTTCCAGTGGCTGCCACTCACTTGGTGGATAAGGGGAGACAGGGCAAGATAATTAACTTGGGGGGTTTTTGGATGGGTGTTCTGAGGTCTCTGAACATGCCCCAGCTCCCACAGCCTATTGAATGTGCCCTCAAGGCAGCTTCCCTTTCCTCTGCCATGCACAGTAGTATCCCTGTTTTGATTCTTCTGTGGACTATTGAAAGCCTCTAGCCAAGCAAATAATTTTGTAGGGTAGACTTATTCCCCTTTGACTAAAAAAACCCTTCTCCCAGCCCTCATAGATACATGGGCAAAACACAGGTGCAAAGAAAGGAAAAAATTGAGTTAATCCTGGAGGAGAGTGTCCAGAGATGAACAAGAGCCCTTTACCACCAAGAATGGGATGTGATGCTGCTCTTCCTATCACAGGGGAAAACTCTGCTCCCATAATGTGTCTTTTTCCAGTATTTGTACATTTCTTCCTTTTCTTGCTAGCAAACTGAGCAGATTAAGATATAGAAATGCCAAGCCGCTGAGAGGGTCAGACCAGACATCAGAGAAATAACAATGAAATAAAACCTGACTGCACATACCTTTTAGTGATACTGTTTGCAGGAGATGCCTGAACTGTGGTTATAAAACCAGGAAAAAGCACTGAAGGGCTAGCAGAGCCATCCACAGCACTGCAGGCCTTGAGCATCAGGTGCTGTACGCATATTCCTCTTGCTTTTTCTTAAGTCACCAGTTTGACCAAACAAAGAAGAGTTTACTTAAAAACAAAGCGAGAAATAATTCAGCTTCTCTAAGGGAAAAAAAAGGTATTAAAAATCAAATGTAATTCATGGTTGTAAGAACAAATTTGTCAAGATCAGCAAACACTTCCCTCCTCTAAAGCCAAGCTGCCCCCTCAGCTCAGGCTCCACACAACAGCCGCACACGGGTCCCAGAGCCCTGTGACCTGAAACAAGGCAGCTTGAAGGAGAAGCTCAGCTGCTGAAGGACATTTCTGGGGAAAACTATCTGGAAAAGGGGCACTTGTGCACTGTCCTCCCACCACCATCCATGTGGCTCAGTGTCGACAGCAGGCGCCTGACTGAGAAGTGGAGCTGCCCATTGAGTTCCAATAGCTCTGTGGCAGCCCCGCAGCCAGGCACTGCACAGCCCCTTGGCAGTGCCTCAGGGAAAAACACATTCAAGAAAGGGCAAAAAGCTGCAAATAGTGAGCACTGGTAAGGGAAAGTGTGAAAAACAGCCCTGCAAACACTGAGGGGAGAGCAAAAGGAGGAAGGGGAGGAGGTGGTCCCCCTGCAGCCTGTGGAGAAGCCCCATGCTTGAGCTTAGGGGTATTTCCTCAAGCTGTGATTTATTTAAATTAATCATCATTAAATTACCATTTTTGAGTGATAGGAAACAATTAAAAGTTATTCCTGAGGACTAAGCAAGCCTAAGTGCCATGAAAATGAGTTGTTCAGCATCATCACTACCAAAAATGAACTTCACTTTGGATGTGAAATATGTCTAATGAGCATGGTTTAAAAAAAAAAAAAGGGGTTATTTCTGGAAGTGAATAAAGTAAGAATTTTCTGACTGTCTAGCAGCTGTTTAATAGGGTATCTGCTTTCAAATTAAGAAGTATAAAGGGGAGCAAATCCAGAAAGAGAAGAGGAGTCGGCAAGTTCAGCACAGTTCAGCCATTAGGAGCGTTGAACAAAAAAAATAGATTGTAAAGGTTTTCTGAAACTATTTTACTGTGTTATATTGAAAGGAGATTTTGTATTTTTCCTCACACAGACCCCAAACTAAAGCTCAGTCAGGAAGAAATTTAAGGGTCTGAAAGGTACAAACAGTGGGCAGGGAACTTCTTACCCAGATATGTGTGCACCTGGACCGGAAACTTTTAATCTGAGTCCTAACGCACATTTCAGAGAGCATACAGCTTTGCTATGAAGACATAAGGCAAAAGGACACTCACCACATCTCAGTCAGCCACTTCAACAGTTAATTCACTCATTGTTAAACTCTGCCTTTTGTTTTGTAGCCTTCAGTTTTCAGCCTTCAGATCTCATCACACCCTTGTGTGCTCGACTGAAGAGCTCTTTAGCTAAAGAAAACATGGCTATATCAGTCTTTTATCAAATCACTTTTCAGTTTGCTCTTTGTCAAGCTGAACGGGCAGAGCTTCTGGGCAGCTCCCACATCTTTCGTTTTGAAGGGCAATCACGGAAAATGCAAGGCGTTATTCCAGAAGCAACTTCCAAGGGGCTCGATACAGACCTTACCCTCTTGGCTCTACCTCTTTTAAAAGACCAACGTATTTATACAGCATGATCTTTTTGAGGACAAATAATCACACTGGAAGCAGGAAGCTGGGCATTCCCCCCCACGGGCACTTGATACCAGCTATTTCACAGCTCTGCACCTTACAGTATTCACGGCAGTTCTCACACTGATTAGAAGGGGATTAACACAGACCAAAAGATCTTATCTGGTTGCTCCTGCATCCATTCTGATACATTAAAAGAAGAAACATTATCAAAAACAAGGAAAAAGAAAGACAAACACATCAGCGTGGGAAAAGCCAGCATACCAACCACTGAAAAATACCCCACCAGAAAAGGTTTGCCCCCAGGTATTCACCTTGCTGCAAATTTCCAAAGTCATGGATTGGTTTGCACTGTTTTTACAGGGACTGCGAAAAGCAAAAGTTGGTCAAGACTGCTAAAGAGCCTTTCAGTGACAGAGCAAGCAAGAACTTGGGCTGAGTATGCTTGGCACATCCATGTTGCTCCCTGCCTTCTGCACTGGTAGACAAATAGATAACAGCACTGGGAAGAAGAAACCAGACAATTAAAAATATTCAAATACACAACACAGATAATTCCACTAACTTTAAAGCACTGTGTTATGGATTTAAAATCTTGGAATTTTTCTTTCATCTACCAACCCTGTGCCTCACAGGGATTACCTCCTCTCTTTTTTTTTTTTCAACCATGGAACCAGGAAAGAGACTGCCTGCCCCATGAAAAAGGGTTCCACCAGGCCCCCTCATGAACTGCTAACAATGGATCATTTGCAGCTCTGCCTGGGGCACACCTGACTCCTCAGGCTACAGGGTGGGTGTTTGGGAACTTCTGTGAGATAAGAAAGGTTTCCTGTCTTCACATCAGTGACTCAGTGTGATAACACCCCTCTGGAGAGCCATCAGCACCTCCACACCCAGCCTGAGGGGTCATGTCTGCTAATGGGCCATCAGGGATTCCAAAAATATGTCAGAGTGTAAATCACCCATTGTGAAACTCCCTGCCCTGGGGGAGGTACTGGGCACTCCCACCTGAGCCTAAGTGCATATAAACTGGGGGTTTGGGACTGGAGATCATCAGATCCAGAGGAGGTCCAGAGCTTCAGCAGGACTGCAACTGCCACTCTCGACCGGACTGGGACCATCACCCTCACCAACAGGTTTTTTCTTTCCTCTTACTTTGTACCTAGGAGGGCCAGGTGGTGCTCAGCACAGGGGCTGACAATTACCATTCTGTTTGTGCCCCAGGCTGCTGGGTCACATGCTTGGTTTTGTGGGTTAAAGGGACCTTTTTTTCTGTGTAACCTTGTACTGATTGTGATCTTTTTTACTAAATTATAATTCTGATTTATAATCTGTTTGTGAATTGGATTCATTCCTCCTGCTGGTTTATCTTTAAACCAGCACACACTGCTTCATTTACTGTCTGGTTGTTTGGGTTTTTTAACCTTAATCTTAACCCACTTAACTCACTAGTATTTTCCTTTAAAAAATAACTAGAATGAAGGGTTCCCTCCTAGCTGAGGGTAGGAAGGAAGGTACAGAGTGAAATTTTTTGATGTCTATTTCACTGCAGTATTGGGCAAAAAACAGAGATAAAAGTAAGTTATGCATAATTATCACAGTTAACACCCTCTGTCATCACCCAAGTGTTCTGGTGGGTATACTGTTTATATTTTTTAATTCATATATATGTATACCCATACACACTCACACAAACCTTTATATAACCACCTCCAGGCAGCAGATTATCCAGGACAGAGAATGTCTCTCTGGTCTGCAACTGCAGAAAACTCTCTTGGACAGTGAAAACTCTCTTGGAGCTACTGGCTGCCCTTATAAGATACCCACCAGCACTCACAGGAGACAAAAGATGCATAACAACCCACAGCTTCCAGCCCCTTCAGTCCTCTTTATAAGTATAAAAATAATGGTTTAAATACATGATATCCAGCTTCTCCAGGGAAAGGCCTCCTGTTTTATTCTACTCCCATGATGTCCCACAGCTGTGCCTTTGAACTAGACCTTTCTTTTTCCATTGTTAAAGAGTTGTGACATTTTCTTTATTTGGCACTTGAGGTTTTATTTAAAAATATGAACCACCAAATTTGTAAATCTTAGCCAGCAACAAGAACCATCTGTGCATATTTATAAAGTACTCTGGCTGGTGATACACTAATGATGGAATATGGCACACATGCATATTCCTGCTTGGGATATATTTTTTTAATGCTCTTTTTCTCCAGAGTAGGCAAATGACTAATTGCTTCTGTTGTTTAGATGTTTGAAGTGGAAAATGGGCATTTCTGCTGTTCTGCCTCCATTTCTAGGTGCTAAACCCACACATGTACAATAAAAATAAAGCAATCCACAAATGTTTGGACCTTGGCAAAAATTTCCTCCCTGCCCCCTTGCCCCTAGGCTAGGAGTAATTGCTACCTGCATGTTTATGTCAAATTGTCCCATATGTTTCATGATTTAATCTTGCAAAATAAAAATTGATCTCAAAACATGTGAATGAATCCAAGGCTAATCACACTTCTACTACTGATTCCAAATTCCTTGCCACACACCTTCAAAAAGAGGGATACTGCCCATGTTTTGTCCTCATCCAAAACCAAATTTAGCTGACTAAAGATTTACCTGTTTGGAATTTAAATGACCAAAGTCTGATGATACTGAAAAAACATCATACAACTGTCGCCTACACACAGGCAACGTGGTTGATTGCCAGAAAGTATCCAGGTGCTATGATCCTGCTCTCCATGCTGGAAAAATAGAGGTCAAGCCACTGAATTTCTGCTCACACACAATCCTAATAACATCCTCAAACCAAGGGGTACCTCACCCATTTCCCTTGGGCTACCTTTGAGACCTCCTATATCCTGGGATTTCATGCCAAAAGCAATGGAAGCTGTTGTTGAGAGAGAGAGATGCAGTTATAGTCCTTGTCCTCTTGTAGTGGATCTGGACCCCACTGAGCAATCCCCAAATCAGGAAATAGCATCCCTGACCCTCCTTCCAAACAGTATAGTTGTGCCAGAAGAAATTAAAGATGCCTTTGGCCAGGCAGGTAACTGGAAAAATTTTGTGTTCCTCCTTCTATTGCATAAATAAGTGTATGCATTGAAAAATAATGCATGGTTGGACTGACCCTTTCTAGCTCATTGGCTGTAGAAAAGTATTTTGAAAATTACTTTAATACATATATACTCAATGGACCGGAATGATTTGCTTTGGCACATGAATATTCCTTATTAAAAGCTGCTTACACACAGGTTACTCAACCCAACCATTTTTTTCAACTCTCTGAGGCATGTATGAAATACTGTGTTCATTACATGTAACTCTGGGGAATCCTTTATTTCTTATCTTCTTCTAGAGAAAAGGGGTGCCTTAAAAAGAGCAGAATAAATGGTTACAAATGAGTGTTGCAGACTCTATGAGCTGGCTGAAGAATGTCTGTAACTGAAGCTGAGGGATCACAGAATCACAGAACATGCCACGTTGGAAGGGACCCACAAGGACCAGCAAGTCCAACTCCCAGCCCTGCACAGGATCATCCCCAAGAGTCAACCATGTGCCCAAGAGTATCATTCAAACTTTTCTTGAACTCTGTCAGGCTTGGTGCTGTAACCACTTCCCTGGGGAGCCTGTTCCAGTGCCCAATCACCCTCTGGGTGAAGAACCTTTTTCTAATATCTAAACTAAACCTTCCCAGAGACAACTTCAGGCCATTCCCTCAGGTCCTGTCACTGGTCACCACAGAGAAGAGATCAGTGCCTGCCCCTCCTCTTCCCCTCCCAAGGAAGTTGTAACTGCAATGAAGTCGCCCCTCAGTCTCCTCCAGGCTGAACACACCAAGTGACCTCAGCCCCTCCTCATATGGCTTCCCCTCAAGGCCTTTCACCATCTTCGTTGCCCTCCTTTGGACACTCTCTAACAGCTGAATATCTTTCCTATATTGTGGCACCCAAAACTGCCCACAATATCCAAGGTGAGGCCGCCCCAGTGCAGAGCAGAGCGGGACAATCCCCTCCCTGGCCCGGCTGGCGATGCTGTGCCTGATGCCCCCCTGGACAGGGTTGGCCCTCCTGGCTGCCAGGGCACTGCTGGCTCCCAGTCACCTTGCCATCCACCAGGACCCCCAGGCCCTTTTCCATGGCACTGCTTTCCAGCATCTCATTCCTCAGTCTGTCCGTATATCCAGGGTTGCCCCATCCCAGATGCAGAATCCGGCACTTCCGCTTGTTGAACTTCATAGTTGGTGATTGCCCAGCCCTCTAATTTGTCAAGGTCCCTCTGCAGGGCCTCCCTGCCTTTGAGGGAGCCAACAGCTCCTCCCAGTTTTGCGTCATCTGCAAACTTGCTCAGTATCCCTTCCAGTCCTGCATCTAAGTAATTTATGAAGATGTTGAAGAGAACAGAGACTAAAATGGATGAGCCAGCCTGGGGTGGCAAGTTTGTAGCAGGATCTGTTGTGATAGGACAAAGGGGAATTGCCTTAAACTGAAGGAGGGTAGATTCAGACTAGAAATAAGGAAGACATTTTTTATGAAGAGGCTGCCCAGAGAGGTGGTAGGTGTCCCATCCCTGGCAACATAAAAGGTCAGGTTGGATGGGGTTTTGAGCAACCTGATCTGTTTGAAGATGTCACAGCTCATTGCAGGGAGGTTGGACTAGATAGCCTGTAAAGGACCCTTTCAACTTAAAGTATTCTGATTCTATGAACCTGATTCTTCCTACACTCCATATAAAGCTTCCTGCAGAGGGTGCAGCCCCCCAGAGTGCAGAGACCTTTTGCAACATGTTCCAAAAAGGCTCATTTTTCAGTGGGATAAGAAAACCTTTCCATTATCCTCATCCTCTGCTACAGGTCAGCCCATCCGCTACATGAGCCTGCATCTCTTTACACACTGGGGCCAAGTAGCACCCGAGCAGCCTCAGGGAAAAGCGCCTTAATTGCTGGTAATGCAATAGCTCCACTTAGCACCCGCAAAGCAATTCAAAAATAGAATCAAACATTTTCTGGATACACGTTTAGGGAGCAGCCGGCTGTGTTGGCATGTTACTCCATTACTTAACCACTGGGTCATATATCTGTGACTACAGATGGCTTTTACATCCGCACCTCTTAAGCAGCATCTGATACCATGACCAAACACTGGCCCAAGGGGAGGGATGCATTCATTCTGACCAGAAAGACTTTTTCCTTTAAATTAAACACCATCTCAGGCAAGGCATCAAAAGATTTTTCTACAGCCCCATTAGACACATGGAAAGCAGCCTTTCTCATCTCCAGCATGAGAAGCATTACCTGTCTGCAATTCAGTTGCACCTCTGTCTTGCAAAGTCCAAGGATTGACAAGTAAAATGACCTTTCCCCATCGGTCTCTCACCAGCACCCCAGGACATCCACACTGCTTTCCATGGAGTATTTCTGGTGATGTTTCTTAATTATATTTTTCCTCCAACCCCCCTTCACCTGAGTCTTTTCTTCCAGGCATCTCCAAGGAACCCATAGTCTCCATGGGTGGTTGCAAAAACATTACCAAGGAAGTATTTGTAGTGAAAATCTGCTGGGATTAATGCTGACACAGCTAGAGCTGCTAAGCTATTGGCTGCACAGGGAAGATAACACAGAAGATCAGCAAAAAGCACTTTGGTCTACCTGAGGCAATGTACCAGCAAAGTCAGTGATAGCACAAAATACCGAAGAGAATGATCTTGCAATCAGATCCACGGGGCATCAACTTACCAGGTATCAATACAAAAGCATTCACACTGTGGATCCTGCTCTATGCCAGGCGCTCTGTGGCACAGAGAAGAAATGGTGCAGCCCACAAACTCATGGCCCCCAGGTTATTGTACATATGCAGCCTTTGACAAGTACCTTGTTGAATACCTGTGATATCTCAATCCCATCCTCAACCAGAAGCTAGGTGTCCAAATGCCCCAGCTTCATCAGAAATACTCACTTGGTTGTGGTTATACAGTGAAGTATTGTAGAATTGTCTTATTGAAGGAAAACAATGACGGGTGAAAATTGCAGAAAGGTCCTCAGGATGTATTTCCTTATTTGCCTGTTTTGCACACAAAGGAAGCCACATACGGTAGCAAGTATTTTCCAGTCTATTCCACTTGTACAATAATCCTCCACATTATTCCATGTTATTAAGGACTCCTGACATACAAAGTAAGATGTGAGCAGTACTGTATGACACATCTCATGTTAACCAAAACAATTTGTTTGACTCGAAATGAAATGTTTCATTCCATATTTGAGGACAGGCTTTTCATATTCTGAGAACAATTGCTCCCAGCATTAAAAACTGGGGTATTTCTTCTTTATCTCCCAATTTTTACCATGTTTCCGTATACCTTGGAAAATACCTGTCCTTTCTTTCCCCCTAAACTGCTTCCAAAGCTAAAGGGACTCACTTGGAAATAGAACATCAACTCAAGCTGCACTATTTAGCAAGCATAGCACTCACACCACTGCAGGTGACAAATACATGAGAAGGGGTTTACTTCCTTCCCATACAAATATTTAGCTGGCTCAGACCCAATTTGCCTGGAGTGTCAGGCCTTCTCTTCTCTTTGATTACTCTGCTAACTTCTTGTTAGTGCTGAAGATCATTTCCATATCTTTAAAAAGAAAGTTGGAATAACCTTGGAAATCGAGAAGCATTTAGTGGGGAGAAAGAGGAGCAAGGCTTCAAGGGTGAGAACAAAATTGATTTGAAATCTTCAGTCTAAAGCAGGATGGGAAACGGGGAAGTTCATGGCATTTTTTTAGAGTTCCCTACCAAACATTTTTTTCCTTGAACCTATCAAGTGGGCTACCTCTCACTTCAATAACAGGGTCACAAAAAAAACCCCAAAACCAAAAAAAAAACCCCACCAAAACAAAAAGGCTTAAGAGCATGCAGGTTTTTTTCGAAGCAGAAAACAGAGGAGCAGTTAGCTTTTTGAAGACAACTCTTGCTGGATGCTGCACAAATCTGTCCCTTAAGTAGGGCCATATACAAAGCATATCATCCTTTTCATGCCCCTTTCAGTGCTGTGTCCATGGGATCACATATTGCAGTATTGCTTGCTGAGATTTTGCAAAAACATAGACAGGACATGGTGTCCCAAATCCCATTGCAGAGAAATTTATGAAGAGTCAGCTCTGGTTTGAGATGGTTGTCCAAAAATATGTTATTTTGGCTCAGCACTGCATGCTGATCTTTCCCCATGATCAAAGTCAGAGCTGTGACAATACACCAGTTGAAGACAGACATAGGTGTTATACTCTTAGTGTGAATTCAGGGGCTCAAAGGGGCGTGGTAGGATGGACTCAGCTCCAAACTGCTGCTCAAAACAGAAATTTTCTTCTCACTGCATATACCTTTATACTTAAATAGGTGTTCGTCTCCAAAGCACCAACCTTTTTTGTTTTGTAATCCTGTAGAGTTTAAGCTTGGCACTTGGCATATTTCTTTGATTCTTAAATCTGACAAAACTCATCATAGTTTGCACGAACTGTAGAGAAAAGATAGGAAGACACTTTGTCCCTAAGATTAGAGCTAAGTTGTTTTGGTTCAAAATAACACATTGTTCCTCTCAGCACATACTGTGTGTAGGTAGTAAACCCTAAAACAAACAATTTAATTTCTCCAATCCAAAAGAAGTCCTTCTATGATAAGATTAAAAAGCAGGTAAGAAAAAAATTAATTTGGGAGGAAAAAAACACAGCAGTGAAACAACCCTTAATGGCTTTAGAAGGAAAGCTTGCTCATGGGTGATACATGTGGACCTCACTGAAGAGATGATGCTGGATGACTTATCTGGGGTTCATACAAAAATCCTTGGTCACCAGTATCCTCAGTGCCAGCTTGCATTAGTTGGAGTCATGCTTTAATTGAGAGCTTGGATAAAGAGCATGTTTTCCACATGGGAATTTGGGAGGTATAAATCTGTACTCTTTACGCTTTTGAGTCTCAACGGCAGGCATGCTCCCATTGCGAGTGCTTTTCCTAGGGGTAGATAAAAGCCTCCCATAAATAAAGCTTTGAAATCTTCCAGGAGAGGTTAGCAATACAAATTCGGGCACATGAAGCTCAGTGTAAGCAATAATTCCACAGATTTTTACTAGAAAGTAGATATATGGGAGCAAAAATGCATGATAAATCAGCATATCTGCCTCCTTACTGGCTTTTATGATAGGCATTAGCAGTAGTGACTGTCATAGAGATCATAACAGCTTTATTTCAACCACCTCTGTATGACAAAATCAAATACAAGCAGTTGATATGGTTTTTAAAGTATAAACTCTTTTCCCCTGCATTGAAGCGATGACAAAAGTATTCCTGGTAAATATCACATTTGGGGGGAGGAAGGAAAGCGAAAGAAAGGAAAGGGAAAGAAGGAAAGGGAAAGAAGGAAAGGGAAAGGGAAGGAAACTCACATTTGGGTGTTTTGGTAGGGTTTCTTGGGAACCCTGGAGGCAGCTGACATGCCTGGTCCAGTGCACAGCCATCACAGCGTCCAGCTGCCAAATTGGGTGATTTGGGGCTGCTGATGGGAGCACAGGGACCCGCTGACCTCTCCTTTAGGGTTCTGGTGTGAGTTTTTCTGTTGCAATGCTGATATCACCAGCAAAACACAGTGTTAAATCTTTCTCTGTTTTCTCCTTGAATAAATCAGCTTATATGTAATCTGATTATATATATATAATATGGACACATAAATTAAGTAGATAATTGGTAAAAATGGCTTTGCCAAAAAAATTATTTTAATACAGAGTTAGAGAGGCTGTACTGTCTTAAAAAACTGTATCTCCCTTTCTAGGGTAGGATTTAAAATACAATTAAAATGAGTTTTACACTTCAGCCTAGATCTGTAAGAGTCCATAACTGCTATTGACTTAAACAGACCTGTGGGAAACCAGGCACTCAGCTCTGACTAGGAACTCCCTGGAGCCCTTTGTAAGCTTTGGGAAGAGGAGGCTGTTTTATTGGTATCAGAGTAATGTGTCCTTGTACCCTTCTTTAACTGCTTGCTCAACATATACCATGCAGTGGACAACTTGGGGAGTTGAATGCCAAATAGACGCTTTATTTTGGAGCTACCCTTTTTGATTCATGTTGTGGGCAAGACTGGAAGCAGTGTCATGCAAGACAGTAGCAGTATGCAAGGTAAAAGGTAGCTTTATTCACCGTTTCATCTTCCATGGGCACATTCATTGCAATCCCACCTTTTTCAGACTCTCTTGCCTTCCGTAAAACAACCCATGGCTACCCTGGAGAATAATCAGACACATAATTGCAATCTTCCTCCTTTGCGGTTAGTCCTGCAAAATAGTGCTTGGTCCATATGTTGCTGCTGACACCATAGAAATGGTGCTATGGATTAATTACAGCAGGGGACACTTGGAGGGGGAGCTTCACATGCATTGCTCTCCCACGAGGTGCGCAGTTGCGAAGCAACCTGACACATCTGCCAGGGCTGTCTAAGAAACTATTAGCCAGTTGCTACCTCCTGTGCTCAAGAGCTGCAGGCAATTTCACAGTAATAGTTTCTCGGCTTCTTTCATGCAGGCAACCGTGGTGCCGAGATACTGACTTAAATATGTATCATGGAATGGCATCCTTAATAGAGGCTTTACAGGAACAAAACGTATAAGGGTGATCTGCAAAGGCTGGTTGCAACTGACAGCTTTGTTATTACTCTGAAGATGCATGGCAGGCACCGTGGGCCTGGAGCAGGGAGCAGCCACAAGAGTGGACAGCTTTGATTTTTGGCAGAGGAATGATTCCTCAGCCCACCTACATGGACTCAAGGGTTAAATCAGAAGCAATTATGCAGGGAATTATAAGAAGTGCAATATTATTGTATGCATTTGGTCTGTGTGGCCAGATTGGGGGTGGGAGCTATGTGCTACAGGAATGGCTTCTGTAAGAAGCTGCTAGAAGCTTCCCTCATGTCCAACAGAACCTGTGTCAGTCAACTCCAAGACAGACTCACGGCTGACAAAGGCTGAGTCCATCAGCTACCCTCAGATGACAGTAATGCCTCTGGAACAAGAGATTTAGGAAGGCAGAAAAAGTTACTGCTCAAGAGTAGTTGAAGCCAGAGACAGGAATGAGAACATGAGAGAAACAGCTCTGCAGACATCCAGGTCAGTGGAGAAGGAGGGGCAGGAGGTGCCCCAGGCATGAGAGCAGAGATTCCCCTGCAGCCCATGCTGGAGCAGGGTCCTGGCAGGGACCTGTAGGCCTATGGAAAGCTGGAGCAGGCTTGATGGCAGGACCTGTAATCCCTCTGTTCCTGAAGGACTGAATGCCATGGATGGGACCCTGAACTCCAGCCCATTAGAAAGACACATCCTGGAGAAGTTAATGAAAGATTGTCTCCTGTAGGAGGGACCCCATGCTGACGCAGGAGAACATTGTGAGGAGTCCTTATCCAGAGGAGGGAGTGGCAGACACAACATGTGATGAACTGACCACAGTCCTACTTCCCTGCACTGCTCAGGGCAGAAGGTAGAAAACTGGGAGTAAAGTTAAGCCCAGGAAGGATGGAAAGTGGGGAAGGTTTTTTTAAGATTTAATTTTATTTTCATTACCTTCCCTGTTACATCTGTTTTGCCTGTGATGGCAATTGCCAAATGATCTCTCCCTGTCCTTATCTAACTCGTGAGCTGTCCATCTGTACAGGGGCATGATAGAATGGCTTTGATGGGCATCTGGTATCAAGCTGTAGAGACGCAGAGGTGCGTTTCTGGGAACTTGGAGCACTGGCTTGCAGAAAGGACCGTGAGTCAGTTTATTCACAAAAAGAAGGGAGATTTCTATCCAGCAAAGCTGGGCAAATATGGAAGTCACGTAGTATAGTCTGACATAAAAATTGAATAATTTTCCTTCTTT
>VXBX01003907.1:0-74289 GCA_013400415.1 Scytalopus superciliaris | reverse complement strand
TTTTTTTTTTTTTACTAAGAGAGAAACTGAACTTGAAAGCAAAGGCAGTTTGGGTATGTAAATGTGCAGAAGTGGGTTTAAGGCTCATTGCAGGTGAATGAGGTAAATCATTCTGGTACATGCTGAAAAGCTGATTTAAAGCATCCAAGAGCTTAAACGACACTTAGTGCCTTCAGAAAACTACCTGAATCCTCAGAGCAAGGGCAAGCTCTAAATTTTGATGACACCATCAAGATGTGTATCCAATGCCCAGAGACATCACCTGCTGCACAGCTTCCCCTTCACAACATTCCCTGCCCAAATGGAGGCAAAAAACCAAAATCCACTAAAGGACTGGGCCCTGGAGGGATGCATTAGCTGGCGTTATTTTCTCAGTCATCAAGTTTCAGCGATTCAGAACAAGCAGCGAATCCTCTCTGTATGGCTTTAATGATGTCTGCTGTCAGAGACGTGAGCCACAGGAAAGGACAGGGCTGTAACTTTATTTTAAGCCAGATAGGCTATAGCTAAATCTCCTGAATCCCTTTCAGCTTTGGAAATGGCTTTCCCCTATCTCTGCCTTCTACCTGGTGCCTTCACATTGTTTGTGCTAAAAAGGGAATGATACTTTTAATCTCGAAAATGCCTTTGGAGCTTTGGAGTGGATCATTTTAAAGTCAACAGGGTTTAAAGCACATTAATGAGGGTATTCACCATAAAACAGTTTTACTTCTGTGCGTAACTGATAAACACAAACACGACAGAATATAAGGGAAAATAGGTGGGAAAACAGTCGGGCTTGGAAAAGCAAATTGTGGATACATGGTATCGGATATACAAAAGGTATCGGATTATTATAACACTAAAGCCAGCTGTGAATCTTCCAGTGGAGCATCTTTTTTTTTTTTTTTTCCCTCCCCTGGGACAGTGCTTATTTGTCTCAACTGAAACTGAATATCCACAAAGATTTTAATGACATTTTGCTGGAAAACAGGCAAACTTTTTGACAGAACACCCACCTGTATCTTGAGTGATCTTCCAGGGCTTAGTGACAGCACTGTCCCCTCCCTGGAATGCTGGCTGCCCCCCTTCCCCTTGCTGGTCCCAGACTGCTGTTTCTCACTTTTAGGCAATGCCAGAGCAGGAGAAGTACAGAAAAAAGTTTCTAATAAAGTGGCAATAAGGTGTCTTTCTGGGTATACTTTAAAAATGGGGGAAATTGAAAGACAGTAGGTTTAGATTAGATATTAGGAAGAAATTCTTGACTGTGAGGGTGGTAAGACACTGAAACAGGTTTTCTAGAGAAGCTGTGGATGCCCTATCCCTGAAAGTATTCCATACCAGGCTGGATGGGGCTCTGAGAAACCCGGTCTACTGGAAGGTGACCCTGTCCATGGCAGAGGAGTTGGAATTAGATGATCTTTAAGGTCCCTTGCAACCCATTCTGTGATTCTTTGAGTAAACAAGTTTCTACCTAGAGCTTTATGGTGACAATTTTGTGGCAGGTGGTACATGCTTTTTTTTAATTATGTTTTCCTACCTAACAGTTTTGGGTGTAAGTTCATGGCCCAGTACTTTGCCTGGTTTATGGAAAATGATGAGTAGTCAGACTATGTTGTGGGAATAACATTATCTTGCTGTATAAATTTTTTTAAACAAAAACAGTAGCTGATGCTCATCATCATGGCTTATTCCTGTGCAGACACAGGTAGTGCAAAATAGATGAGGACAGCAGCAAACAGGACTGTTGCCTTTTAGTAGGTAGAAAAATTAAAGAAAAAACATTTCAAAAGGTTTAAAAATTAAGAAGTAAGCAGGCCAGGTTGGTTTTCAGGCATCATTCCCTTTTGCTTTGACATTGGCCTCTATCAGGGCAGAAGACCTGAAAGCCCAAATATAAATTGCATGTCTCTTAATGGCAGTAAGTGCTATCACCCTTTGCTAAAACATACTGGACAGGGAAAAAAGAAAATCAAACCACTCATTTAAACTGGACACTTGTTTGGTTCTTAAAGACGTACAATATGATTATCAAACAAATCAATAAGCTTTCAGACTTTCTGAATGTCATTACAAATTATTAGGTTACATGAATGGGTCTGAGCTCACCCTGCTCTGACCCCAGAGAAATCCAAACTGCCACATTTAGACCGAATGAGGTGTGCCTGGCTCAGAAGTGTGAATTTTTGTCGTCTTTGCTGTTCCCAAAGAATGTTTATGAAGCGAAAAAGTGGGTGGAGCTGTAACACATATCACTGTAGTGATATTCTACTTTCAACATAGGTAGAAATCAGATTCTAAGAGCATAAAGATGCACATGAAAATGTGTTGGCTCTAGTGGACATTGCTGTGGATCTGGGGCTTGTGCAAATGGCATCCCACAGCAGGCGTGCTGCAAAGCGAAGCCATGCTCACCCTTGAAGCTGACTTCAGAAGTAATTGTCATTCTCACATAGATGCTTAAGCCTTCAAGGCAGTGTAGAGACACTCATCATGAGTGGCAGAATCTGACAAAAGTTGTTGTCTTCTTGTCAATCTGACCTTGTCCATCTGAGTCTCCACCACCTGGGTCCACTGCAGCTTTCAGGCCCGTGCAAAGCCAGTTAGTTTTAAGGGGGGAAGAAAGCCCATTTCCCCCCATTCTGGTAGCTGCTCCAACACAGGACAAAAGCAGAGATCACTCTGAGTTGGGGACAAAGCACAACTCTGACCAAAAAGTAATTAGCATTAGCACCTTAGCCTGCATGTATGGATTTTCTAGATCCCAGGCAAGGAGAGCCCACAGAAAAGCAATGCCCAGTATGGATTCCCCAAAAGAGGAGAGGCACTAAGGCAGAAAAGTCACTTCACCTTCACCACCACCTCAGTTTGTCTTAGGATAGTATCAGTGATGTAACTTCTCCTTAGAGAGGTTACTTGAAGTAAACCAGAAAAACCAGTCCTTAAAGAAAAAGCAGTAGAAATAACTGCATGTGCCAGAATGAAGGCAGAAAATTATTTCTTGCATCTTCCACTTATTTCTTCATGAAAAATTGTTCAAAATAAACCTTGCCACATAATCCTATTCTCTGAAATCACGCAAACACAATATTGACGTAGGGAGGATTTAGGGCTTCAAAACTTTATATTTGACCTTTGCCCCTCAAAACATTTTGAACTTTTTTTTCCTCTCCTGAATCTATCCAGACTATACCTGTCCAAACTACAGTTTAGCAAACTCATTGCTTTAATTTTCTTCTTGCAAAGAACACAGGACCTATTTGGGTTGCAGCAACTACAACGGTCTTCTGATGGATGGTAAGGAAGAGCTGGATTCTGCAGCCTCTCCTCCACCAGCCTCCCCTGAAACACTGAGAGGCCCCACTGAACCTGACCCAACCAAACCTCAAACACTCAAGTAAAGCACAGCTGAGTGCACATGGCAGGGAGGCATGATCCTCCTGTTGCAAACAGAGCCAGGGCTGGTACCACACCTGGGTCAGTCACTACAAGGGCTAAGTGGAAGAGCAGAGACCAAATCCCAGCTGAAATCTGACCCTTTTTCATAGATCTCCAGAGCAATATAATGTTTTGATGAGAAAGCACAAAGAGGTGAACTGGGTGAATGTGCCATCTTGTCTCTTTACATGGAAAAGACAAAACTTCTAATCAACTTCACAAGAAAAAACCTACACCAAATAAACCTTGAAGGCATCAGGAATGAGTTGTACTTACTCAATAACCCCAGCAGAATGATATTCTGGTGTCATTGAACTCAACACACCTTCTGCTATTGACTGTGATGAGATCCTGAGCTTTCTCGTTATCATTTTAACCACACTTTGCTGGGACTGGCTTTGGAGAATCGCTGAAATATTACAGTTAGGTGAAGAGTGAATTCTTGTCTGTCTTCCTTGCCAAAAAAAAAAAAAAACAACAAACAAAAAAAAAACAAACAAAAACAAAAAAAAAAAAACCCAAGGGAAAAAAAAAAAGAGACCAACAAAAGTTTTTTAAAAAGAATATTCCATTTTAGCCCTCCAAACCAAAAAGAAAAACAGTTTATACTCAGGAGGTTTTGTGTGTATTTGTCAAAACCACTTTATATAGAGAAGGCGGGGGAACCACAAAGAGAAAGAATCACCAACAGCTTCTCTCAGACAAACTCTCATTTTTGATTAAATCTATTTCTGATGTGCTCGAGGATGAAACATATCAAGTCTAGGAAATAAGTGTGTGAGCAACTTGAAAGAGTAATCAGGATTCACAATGACCTTTTATTCTAGGCAAGCAATGGCAAGCACTGTGACGGATACAGAAAAAAAATTAGTGAGAAAGAAAGAAATTTGCATCCAGGACCAGCAGGAGCAAAGGGGGCGCTGAATTATGCTACCTTTACACAGGGGGTTACAGTGTCCTGTTATTGCAGGCAAATGAAGGGCTTGCATTAAAAATGCATAATTTAATCAAGAGAAAAATTCCTAATCAGATCAAAATATGCAGACCTAATATTGGTTTTTTAATATTAGTGTTATTAAATTCTGCTATAGTTTCTTACAGAAACACCCAAATGTAAATTAATATAAGGAGAAACAGTTAAGAAAATTACAGGGCCAGCTCAAACATTCCTACCCATTTGTAAGCATCCCGCTGACTCGCAATATTGGGGATGGCATAAAAGGATTAGTATAAAATACTACCTGTGCTGATCTAATAGTGCTTTACTCCATCAGAGCAGCTTGAAATGTGGCCTGACACAGTTGTTGGCTCTAGCTGAATGGGAGCTCAGGATTAGTGCCAGCATATCTGCCTTGGCCCAACACAGAGCTGCCACTTCCACGTGCCATAACCTGTGCTTGGCCAGAGGGCTGCCAGCTCCACCTAAAGTCAGCCCGTGTTATAAGGAGAAGGAACTTATTCTCTAGACATAATCAGCCTCTAGAATTAATACCCACTCCAAGAAAAAAGGGCCTCACGTTCCTCTAATTTAATGTATTAAAAAGCATTAAAAATATCCTCCATTTGTGCAGACACAGATGATGTGATAGTCATTGCCTCTGCTCAGTGTCTCTTGGACTAGTGGCACCTGCTCTTACCCAGGGTTCTTCCACTGCCAGTGCTAAAATGCAAGTTTCCCAACTGCCCATTTTACATGAGGGTGAAACAGTAGGGCAGAAAGGTACTGCCACTTGCCAAGGGAAATAGCACTTTGGAGTTTAAGCCAGGGGAACAGCCCAAGCCCTGTTTCTCCTTTAAACATTTATGATGTGGCAAACCTCAGCAGAGATGTGCTTGTTTTGAAACTCCACCAAAGAATTGGGGGCTCACATTTCTGAGTATGCACCTGTTTTACTCTACTCAAGTTACAGCAAGGAAGTCACCCTGTAACACCAACCTTCAGAAAATGAAGAATTATTAACTTTATTTATAAGAGCGCCTAAAGGCCTTGGCCCCACTATTTCAAGGAATGTAGAAACCAGAAAAATTACACTTACAATCAGAACATAAACACTGTAGAATAGAGATTCTTTCTTTCTTGTTTACACAGCACCTTGTACCATAAGGTCCTAGTCTTTCAGGAATATCTGAACACAGACGAAGTGGCTCAGCAAACCACTTCCCTCATTTACCACCCATCCTGGTTAACTGGGGATATCTCATCTGACTGGAGATTAGCAAATGAGACACCCACCTACAAGAAGGGCGAGAGGAGGGTTTTGGGAACTACAGACCTGTCAGCCTGACTTCAGTGCCACAGGAGTTTATGGAGATCAATTTGAATGCCATGACACAGCACATAGAGGACAACCAGCCACTATGTGACAAGGTGACCTGCTTAGTGGATGAGGGAAAGGCTATGGTGTTGTCTACGTGGACTTCAGTAAAGCCTTTGGCACCATTTCCCACAGCATTCTCCTGGCGAAGTTGGATGCTCGTGACTTGGACAGGTGCACTGTTGGCTGGATCTAAGATCACTGATGATTTTAGAGGTCTTTTCCAAACATAATGATTCTATAATTCTGTTCTAAAATAGGCACAGAGCATTTAACAATAGCACTGACTTCTGCCGACACTGTATTTGCTATCCATGTATGAGAGACAGAGAAGATGCGCAGCAGGAAAGCAAAAGAAATTAAACAGCATGTGTGACCAGTAATACACAAAACTGCTCATTTTGCAAAAATAGCTGTAGACTTTTTTAGACTGAAAGCTGATCTATCAGTCTCACTTCCTACTTATTTTTCATTTTGTGCTTTATACTGTATGAGTGTTTCTGACACTAGTTGCACCAGGGGATAAATAAAGCCAAGCTAGATTCCCTCTGCTTCCTTTTTTCCCCCCTTTTTTCCCTGATCGTAGGTCCTGCATGAACATAATACCCTAGCACAGCACACATGGCCATCAGCAGCATCAGATAACAGCCAGGAAGCTGCTGCTGCTCTTGAATCCCTGCTGTGTTACATCAGTCTTAATGAGGAGTAAGTAATAATAATAATAAATCAGCTTTCTTCAGTTGACAGGAAGGTGTTCAGTATTCGCTGAAGCCACTGGCCACTCAGGGTTGGTTTCCAGAGGCCCCTGCCTTGCAAATGGTGCAATACTGGAAACACTATTTATTCTGGAAGAGCCAGGTACCATATCCTATGGTATAAATTTCAAAGCAGCCCATCCTGCCAAATTACTAAATCCTTTGCATATGGCAGTGAGGAAACACTCACCCTCACAGGTTACAGCCTGTCTCATGCAGCACATGCCTAAGTTTGACCTCACGTCCCTAACCAAAGAAGTGTTGCAGCCCTTCTGCTTCGCAGGGTGGGTCAGAGGCTTGCACATGCTGGCAAATCTTCAGGGGCTCACGGGTGTGCCCTAGCCCAAAGGCTTGCATTAATCCATGACACCACATGACTAGTGTTGGCTCAGGCAACCCTCAGAGCTGCAACCCTACCTTAGCTTTGCTTCCTACCATAGCAGCATATCCCTCAAAAGGAGAAGCCCAACTCCCTCTAAAGTCAGGTTTCCCACAACCCCCAGAGAAATCTCACAGGTTTAGGAGCAGTAGCCAAAGCACAATGCCTTACACATGCCACTCACATGAGACCCCTCTCAGGCAGCAGAATCCGAGACAATTTTCCAAACAAGTGCACTAAGCAGTGCCTTCATCTTGCTGTAAGCTTTTCTGGCTTTAACCAGCATTTTATGCAGCAGTATTCTTCACCGATTGAAAGAGAAAACATGGGGTAGTTCCCAGGCCAATAAACTTTATCCCAGAGGGCTTCTCCTATCTGTGACACAGAGCTGGCACCACCATCCTCATACCTGAGGACTTGTGCTGGTCTGGCCCTCCCAGTAACTGTGTAATGGAGCAGTGCTATTACCCAGGATTGAGATATGACCCAAAGAGTCAGGAGGCAAAGGCACTGAGGCAGAACAATCTCTGAGTGGGGAACAGGACCCCATCCATCAGCTGGAATGGGATGTCACTGGCAAGCATAAAATTTAGGAAGCTCTCTGGTAAAACATAGTAGCTAAAAATGTACCATTTCCCAAAATTCCTAAAAGTCCAAAGCATTGATATTACCCATTGTTTCCATCGCCTTTTTCATGTCCCCTTTATTCCACTGAGGCTGCTACATAGTTAACAGCTAGGAATTGAAAACGTGGAAGGAATATGTAACAGCAAATCAAGAGGACAATTCTTTAACTTCTTGAAGTTTTTGGGAAAAAAATGCTGGAAGGAAGACAGCAATTGAATTCCATTTCATTAGAGGGAGAACCATTTCTAAAAGAAGAAATAATCATCAAGATGGAAATACAACAGTTCAGCAACAGGTCTGAAAGGGAAAAAAAAAGATGAGGCTTTCGCTGAAAGCCTTGCAGCAGCCTTGTCCTGTGCTTCATTGGCCTCTAGTGGAAAACAGAAGCTATGTCTTGTGATTACTTATTTACAGAGTATGGGAGAAATATACCACTCCCCATACAGAGCTTGTATAACATACCTGATGAAGGAATGCAAGGCATGCAACAAAAAAGGAAGACTATTCTGCATCAGCTACATACAGAGATGTGATTTTGCTGTTATTCAGAGAAGAGACTAAGTTAGATATTAATTCTTTCCTACATATAATCCCATTCAAGCAATCCTCTTAATTGTCTGTCATAAAAGAAATAAAAATTTCACCTGCAGAGGCACTAAGTTTGTTGACTTTGGGCTAGAAGCCTGGCACCGTTGTATGTGCTCCACTGAAAGTTAACCCTTGCAGCACTCAGACTGCAGCAGTTTGGCTATAAAGAAGACTAAAACAAAGATTTCAGTTGCTATCTTTTGTAAACACAGGCTCTCAAAATAAAAACATATGCCTGTATGGAGCAGGCAGTGACTGCAATAGCAGTTCTGCCTAGGTATAAATTTAGCAATTCAAACCCCATGGTTCCAGTTTCCATGGATATAAACAAGACAACACCTCTTTTCAATTAATTAAAAATACAAACCATAATCAAAAGAAAGCACAATGCAGGATCACAGGAATAAACCTCTGAGAAGGTAAGTCAACGGAGGGCAGTAGGCTCAGCAGAGATATTGGATAACAAACAGGAGCAAGACACCTGTTGGGCAGGGCAGAGCCCTCAAAATCAGAGCCAGCTAAAAAGCAACCAGTTCCCCCAGCAGAACTGTGCACACCAGCAATGAGTAGGTACCTCCTGAGCAGAGCAGAGTAGGGAAGCAGGGTGCCAGTGCATGCCAGCCCCCTCCAGCTGAGTATAAATCTCTGTGCATCCCTTCAACAACTCTCTAAGCTTGGCTTTGGTTTCCTCCCTCCTCCACTTACTTTCTGGAGCACAGTGTGATGTGGCAAGGTCTGCTCCCTGGGAAACAGCATCCATCACAGTGGCCTGGAGATGGTGGAAGGCAGATGGCACCACCATCCTTGGAACAGGCTACTTGGCTGGCCTTCAGCAGAGGCACAGTCCTACAGTCAGCTCCAAGGATGTGCCTTCAATCCTGTGCACAAGCTTGGCCCTCTGGAGCTGTGGCACACAGGAAAAAGTAAAAGAGCAACAGGCATTCTCAAACCTCAGAAGAAGCTTCTTGAAAACATATTTGCAGTATATTTTGACTGGGTTTTGTGTCCTGCATTCATTGAAGCAGGTTCTGTGCCAGCCAAGAGTACAGGGGCATGCCATTACAAGCTTCTTTGGAGGCTGAACCACCAACAAAATTGTGAATAAACCCCATGCCAAAACAACACAGCATTCATTCATTCATTCAGAGTGAGGTGATGTCAGCTACGTAACAAATCTGAAAAAACCCATTCTTGAAAGCCAAGTGCAGTCTTCTGACTTCTTTGGTTTGCTCAAATTGCTTTCCCTTCAAGGAGAGAAAGGAAAAGACATCACTGTCCAAAACCCATCATGTTAATACTTTCTGTGGGTTCAGAAGTGTTCACTTCCCCCTACCCTGTGTATCTGTAAGTGTGAAGGAGAAACATAACCAGCAGCAGGGAAAGTCTAGGCAGTAAATACCTCCTGACTACCTCCTGCTTGAGTTTCCTTGGCTCAGTGCTGATCTAAGCCCCTTTTTTTTTCTGCAACATTTAGCAGAGTAACCTAAAGCAGCCTGATTTTAATGCCATAAATATAAAATAATCAAGCACAGGACTTCAAGTCCATGATTCCCAGGACTGGCTGAACTCTCATCTGTAAATCCTACAGATTAGTTAGATTTACTTTCTTCATGAGAAATGAATAAAGAAAAAAAGGTTAAATACAACCAGCCTGAGCTGGAAATGAGCTTCTCTCTGCCTCTTGCACAGACTGGGATCTCAGAGCAGTGGAAAGCAGATATGATGGCAGCAGGACTGGTGCATGGCAGAGCTTCACCAGGCTAGGGCAGCACCTGAAGCAAAGCAAGGATATTGTGGCACAGGAAAGCTTTTGCCAGTGCAAAGAGAGGCAGACAGGAGAGCTTTCTGCATCACTTTCGCCTTAATTCCTTAGGCTGAAAACCATTTTGCGCTGGTTTGATATATATTCTTTCATTTAAGGAGGTGCGTGAATAATACTGAGTTCAAAACAGAATGGCACAAAAAATAAAAATCACACAATCCTTAACAGACAAGTGAAATCTGCTTATCTGCAGAGAAATGGAAGTCGTTTTTTAGTAGCAGCTGAATGCCATGAGAAAGCAGTCACAGTTGTGCACCAGCAGACCACATGTGACCAAGTGGCTTCCTGCAGAAGAGGAACTGTTTAACTCAAGATACTTAAAATACACAAGGGACTGAAATGGTAAAATCAACATATAATAAATGTGACTTTTAATAATCTCTTCTACCACCACTGGACGTGAAGCTTCTGTGACTGCTCTCAAGTCACGGGTACACAAGCATTTGCCATGTGTCAAACACATCTCGGGGCACAAATAAGCACACAAGCTCAGAACTGGCTTGGTAATGCCCAAGTAGTGACTCTATGGCTTGCAGCACATGCCATGGCTGTTGCTGGGCTACAGTGCAGCCACCAGCACCTTTCCTTGGTTTGGGCCGCTGGATAACCTACCTCCTCCTGCTGGGCAGGGGAGAATGCCAGGTGATTGGATAATTTTTAAGACCAGTACTTTGTTTTTTATCCTCCAAGAGGAAGATTTAAGTTGAATTCTCTAACATGCAAGAAAAATTCAGCCTTAGCTGCTGTTGTGCCCCTTATGAACTGTGCACCTCACCTGTTTATCACTTCTTACAGCTCCTCAAACTTTTTAGACCTTCCAGTGACATGCAGACTTCAAACAGCACAGATATGTAACAGACAAAGTTCTTTGTTTCCAAAAAGCTAACACTGGGTCAACTGCAGATTTTACTGGAACTGCCCTCCTTCTCTGAAGTTATGACTGAGTCTAATTGGCATAGGAAGGGCAAATGTTCCAATTCTTCCAGGTTAAGGCAGGCAAAGGAAAAATATGTATTAACAATCTTCCTGACTATCAAAATACAGCTCATGATCTATGTGATTATTGCTGTTTCTGTCCAGTGCATTGGTTTGGGTCAATTAATAAGAGACTGTGACAGACTGTGACAAACGCTGCAAAGAAAAGGACCTGACCACGAGCATGACAGCATGACCCTGTCTGAACAAGTCAGGGTGAGGAAAAAGACCCCAGATGCAGTTCCTGCTCAAGTGATCCTACAAAGCAACCTACACAGCCACCAACCAGCACAGAACAGCGCTTGTGGCACGTCAGGTCTGGGCTCTGGAAGACAGCACCACCTTCCTCTTCCCATTTTGCACAGCCTCAGAACACAATGTGGACACAAGGCATGCACTCACCCAGCACACAGAAAAGGCTGAACTGCACAGTCGGATTCTCTGCTGCTTCAGTTAATGGTAAATACTTACTGGAATTGAGACAGGGCTTCCAGTGCGATGAGAACTGCAGGTGGAAATGCTGCCCTTCAGCAAGGCTATTAGCATATTGCCAGCACAATGCTAACCAGTGCTCCTTGGGCACAGCTGACAGAAATTAATGTTATAAACAGAGCTCCCAGAACTTTCCATGAGTGGAAAACCCCTCTTGCTCTCATTCTCTGCAATGTTTACATAACATAATACACTACCATTCATAGCATACTATGCTGTTATTCAGAGGACATTTTCCTCATCCTCTCACCTCCAAGAATTAATACTCATCCAGACTCCCAAGTTTTAAATGCTGGACAACCCTAGAACACTTACCTTATAATAAAAGTGCAGTGAGTGCAGATGAGGCAAAGACACTTTAAAAAAAACCCAACCACCACCACCAAAAAGAAACTCAACAACCACCCAGCCCTATGCATAGGATACTTGAGTTTAATTTGGATATTAAGTAATTGCTGGGGAGACCTATTTTTATACCCACTGCAAAGGTTTTTGAGAAAATGAGCTCGTTGCTGTGGAATTAATAATAGATCTATGCAGACTGATATCCCCAAGAGAAAGAGGGAAAGGGAAAAATATTAAAAACTGATGCTCCTGGCAAATGAAAAACTAATGGACCGTATTTTCCTGAAGGGATGGGAGGTGCTCTTATTTCACTCTGATTACTAGACTTCTCAGGAAGTACCTTCTTCAGCTACACAGAAACACCTTGAAAATTTCACTGAAAATGTGGAGTAAGTCATCACATATCAAATATGAAGAGCACTGAATGATTGCAGTGCTGTAGCAGAATGTAGCTGTTTATGATTTACTTGAAAACCAGAATAATTCTGCACCAACCAGAAGTTTCTGTACAAGTTTGGCAGCAACACCAGGGATTCACACTGCAACCAAAGCCACCATCAACTAGGAACATTGTTTTTTCAAATCTCATCTGTCCTGGCATCTGAGGTTCAACAGGCCCAAGTGTTCAGGAGAGAACACCTAGCTCTTCTCAACTACCAGGAAGAAGGCTGCAGTCAGCTGGTGCTTGGTCTCTTCTCCCAGGTAACAAGTGACAGGACAAGAGCAAATAGCCTCAAGTTAGACCAGAGGAGGTTTAGACGGAATATTAGAAAACATTTTTTCACTGAAGGGGTGGTCAGACATTGGAACAGACTGCTCAGGGAAGTGGTGGAATCACCATCCCTGGAGGCATAAAAAGAACTTGCAGATACGGCACTTGGAGATATGGCTTAATCATGGCTTTGGTAGTGCTGGGTAATGGTTGGACTCAGTGGTCTTCAATGTCTTTAGCAACCTTAACACTTCTAGGATTCTATCCCATGAAAACTATTTTACTTTCCAACTCCTTTTGAAAGTTTCAACAACTCCAAATAAATAGATGAAATGTTTCAATCGGTGACATCTTTGAAGCCTCTCAACATAACTCACATTATTTATAAATATTTACAAGTAAAACTCATGCAATTACCTGCATTTTTAAAACCACGTGGAATGCTAGAAAATTAATTCTAAAATTATTTAAAATCAAAGACATCAAAACTGATTGGCATTACTTAATATTTATTGATACAGAAGAAAAAATAATTTGTAACAAACTATGTATTTACTATTTACACAGAAGAAAGATCCTCTAGGATCAATGAAACAGCATGCCCCTAAAACTGGGGTGATGGATGAAAATGTTCAGTGTTCTTTAGAACTCCTTTGCACTAGATGATCTCCAATTTGCAGGTGAAGTTATGGGGAAGAGGTATCCAACAACATACTTCTTGCTTTTCGTCTAAATTGTGAAAAGAACAGAAATTAGTTCAAAACAACACAGTTAAAAATAGGGCTATCTGTGCCATAATACTGGCAAGATAGTAAACAATATAGTGGAACACCCACAAATTGTACTCACAGCAGCAAGGACATCAGAGCATTTGCCTACTTGGGTGGCAAATCAGTAGAAGTATCAGTATCATTTCAATTCTGCTCAAAAGAGCACATTAGCCTAATTTAACTAACACTGGTCTCTGACAAATGCGTTCATCTGTGCAAAATTCAGAGCTGTCAAGGCCGCACTAACACTGGTTGTGGCACTAACACTTCCTCAGCATGTATTTTCTTATACTATTACTACTTTGAAATGTTGTATTCTGTGAAGGACTGAGGCCTCAGTAGTTAATGTGCATGTGAGTTTCATGTCATTTTTCTAAAAATCTTGTGTGTATTTTAATTCATTTAAGCTCAGGTTTATACAAATGGTCTCCAATCTCTGGTCCACGGTCCTGAAGGTCACACAAAGCTGCTGATAGTAAGGAAAATAATCAAGAACTAAAATGGTTGCTGATAGAATAATGTCTGATGCAACTCACCACATCAAGTGACAGCTGAGGATTGCTATTCCACATAGAGTTACATGGGAAAGGCAGCCACTTGATAACTTGGACTGCAGAAGATGCCAAATTTTCAAGCTGGTTTAAAGTCCACACACAGAATGAAGACTGCCGTTAAGACTTGTAAGTGAAAGTAACAACCCACAATCAAAAACATCAAACTCAGGTACATGTGTCTACCTTAGAGGGACTCCTCAGAGCAAAGACCAGCAAGGGGAAGTCAAAACTGACAGTTGCAACACAACTTAGTGTGCACATTTTGTCCTTCACTATGGAAAAAGGGAGAGCAGTGGCTGTTCAACAGCGGCCAAGCGCTCTGGCACACCCCACACTCTGGTTGCCACATGGATGTCCTGCTGTGTGACAATGAAAAGGCCACTCTCCACTTGATGTGTACAGCATAAGGCTCTTTCCAACACAAGCATGAACTATACCTATGGAAGAGCAGCTTCCACAACATGGGAGTCTCCAACTTCACAGGATGGCTGAGGTTGGAGAAAACCTTTGAAAATCATTTGATCCAACATTGAAGCAGGACCACCCAGAGCCAATTGCACTAGATACAGACAAGCTCTCTTTCCCCACATACAAACTTGTCTCCTGATCTCTTCTGTACCTCTTGTTCTCTCCAGGGCAACCAGAGCAATAAGAATGAGGATGTCAAACATTCTAACATGCTTTGCAAATACACACTCCCACCCATGGCACTAAGGAGGTCACAACAAAGATGACAAGTTCTGAACTATGTGGACAGGACTGTTCCACAAGGAAGAGTATGTCAAATGAGCTTGGCATGTCTCAGATCCATCTCCAAGAGAAATGGAGGAAGTTGATCCTGAGGGAGCACCCCAGCCTTACAGCTCATTCAGTCTAGACTCCCTCTTAAGACACGACAAAATCATCAAAAACGAGGAAGATTACCTTCTTCTGGTATTTACCAGAAAAGTCAAGCAGAAACAGGGTGTCAGAAAGCACTTACACCCACACCCCTATCTGCTGCAGTGGGCATGTGCTGTCATGCTAGACCTCTGTGCCAAAATCAGCCGGTGCCAAATGGCATTCCCACTGGCAAGAGAAATGAAGATATAAGAGCAGGTGAATGCCTGGACTAGCCTGCCAATACAAAATCAGAGTATGGCATAGTGCCTAAGTGATGGCAGAGCCACAGCAAGATTGTGCCAAGGCAAAGGAAGTCACTACTAGCACACTGAATTAGTGCTACAAGAGGAGCAAAAAGCACTATGCTACAGTGCTCTCAGATAAGTCTGGCCACAGGGAACAGTGCTGGGATGGATTCTCTCAGCACTGCAAACCAGCCTCAACAGATGGATGAGGTTCAAGAGCAACCATGCAGGCCTGAAGCAGTCCTCAGTTCTGCTTCTGCAGCCAGGAAAATGGCAGATGATGGCAACAACAAACACCTTGCCAGAGACACCCTAAGTTGACCTTGGGATGAAAACTACACAGAAGTCTTTCAAAGAATAGATGCAAAAGAAAGCTTTGCATCACTTCTCTGAGAGTGAAAATTGGGACCTTTGCCAGGCCCTGTTCCAAACTAGTAGGAGAGATAGCAAAGGAACCTTCAGGCACAAGAACACCTCTGAAATAATTCAAATACTTGGAACTAAGTTAAAAAAATTATTCAAGCCTTGCAAGCAGCAAAAAGACAAAAAAGAGAAACCTTTGGTGAGGGAAAGGCATCCAAATAGGGCAAGAAATTAGTTTAGGCAGCAAGACAAAAAATGAAAGAGCAGATTGAAACTTGATACAGCAGCTGAGCTGAAACAGCAGCAGGTGAATGCCTCATTCCACAGCCTGCTCCAAGGGGAAGGAAGAAGGAAAAAAAAGAGACAAAAGTGCACCTTGGACAGATATTTCAAGGAGACAGCTGCCAACTTGCATAGAAAAACACAGTGTGTCACAGCAGCAGCATGTACACATGGAATGTCATGAAGAAAAGGAAATCACTACCAATATTTTTATTAATAATTGAGGAGACTCCTTCATTGCAATTTCTGAAATAATTCAAGTTCCAAATAAATGCACAAAAAAAAAAGGTGGTAATTTAAGCAAATTTTTAGCCCATACTAAGTTAAATTAATTAAAAGAGGTTCTGTACTTCATTAACATTGTGATTTAATGGAAATAAGCAAGGAAGGATGTAGGAGGTCTGGGGTAGCACCTCATTTACAACCCTCAGCTTCCCACCAGAGATTAGCTTTGCAAGCTTAAATAGTCCTTCAGAAGAGAATCTAAATTTTTTACAGTAAAAACATACTACTATTCTAGGTCCTTCTTTTTTTGGGTTATAAACCACAACTATGTAACGCAGCACGGGTGCAGGACTGCGGTGGGTAGACCCTGGCTGGATGCCAGGTGCCCACCAAAGCCGCTTTATCCCTCCCCTCCCTCAGATGTAGAGGGGAGAGAAAACACAGTGAAAGGCTCCTGGGTTGAGATGAGGACAGGGAGAGATCACTCACCCATTACTGTCACAGAATGCAGGAGACTCTCAAGCTCCAGCACCTGGAGCACTTCCATCGTCTCCTTCTGCACTGACCTGGGTGTCCGCAGGGCTGTTTCTCTCACATATTCTCACTCCTCTCTTCTCTGTTCATAGTTACTTCTGCACAAAAACTTTTTTCCTTCCTAAATATGAGATCACAGAGATGCTACCACCATCTCTGATTGGCTTGGCCTTGGCCAGCAGTGGATCCACACTGCGGGTGGCTGGCATTGGCTCTGCTGGACATGATGGAAACTTCTGGCAGTTTCTCACAGAAGCCACCCCAGTAGCCCCTCACTACCACTACCAAAACCTGGTCATGCAAACCCAATACAAGGACATAAACAACTGAACCACTTCATGACAAGGTAAAGATTTCTGCGAACTTCAGTGAAGTGAGCAAATGAACAAAACGAAGCTATTCTAAATTCTTATGGTTTGCTCAATGTAATTTGTTTGGAAAGTTAAATGTTAACACAAACTCCATATGCCACAAAATGAAATGGCAAATAAAGGAAATGTTTAAAGTTAGTTTGTCTTTAAAACACAGTGGGGCTTTTTCACTATCTAAAACACCGTTCCAGTGTGGGAGCTCTGTTCTAATTTATTCCTGCAGCGACCTCTCTGCTTTACCTATGAATTACCTTAAGAGTGCACAGTAAAGCTTAGCTGCTCATCAGGCAAATGTCTGCCTCTACTAATACGAAAATCAGCCATAATAAAAGGCAGACAGCATTTGCTGGATGCAAAAAGGTCTCTGCAATTATCACTTAATTGTCCTTCATGGGCCAGTACTGGGAGTCTCATACTTTCCCCTTAAGGTTGCTCCCTTCTTCAGCACTTTTCTTAACTGTCTGCTTAATTAGTCTTCCTTTCCAAGCTTAATTGTAAATTTGTTTTGATTAATTAGCCTCAGAGCTGACTTGGCACTAACTGAAATATAGAAGTACTCGGTTTCTTCAGTGTTAGGCTATTGCATCCTACGGGAGCTCCCTCTTTGTCAGCAATAAAATTTCAAGTTCCGACTGTGTTTGGAAAAAACTTTTTCATAATTAACTTTCATTTCTTGGAATTACCCCCACTGCACTACGACACAAAACTGTCGCTAACATAAAGAAAGGATAAAATTCAGTAAATCTGGGCCCTTTTCGGTGGATTATACATCATGCTTATTAGCTGAATCCTGTAGCTTTACATAAGATGACATAATGCTCTTAAACCCAAGAGATCATATCACCACTAGAATCCCAAACCAAGAGCACAGGTTACCAGCACAGACAGCTGTGTTCTCATGGCACCAACAGCAGAAAACGCTTTCCCACACCAATCTCTTTCCAAAGTTATTAAGCTTCACTGAAAACCCCTTGCATAACCTAGACAAGCCAGTCTGCAACACCTGTGAACACTAATATAACTCTTCATTATGTTTGCACTTCTCATATAATTCCTTTCCTCTCCCTCTTTATAGCACGTTGATTCCAGAAGACACCCACTCAACATTATAATGCATCTGCCATCTTGATCACTTTTCATTTCAGATACTGTTGCTGAAAACACATGAAAAGGCAACTTTAAATACCAGGACAACAACAAGTTTAATAAGATAACTGAAACAATGTATGTTAACAGCTATCGCACATACTTAAACTTCCTAAACAGTTGTCAAGAGCACTGGAATTCTTCAGTTTTCAAATTTAAAAGTCCTTAGCTATCAAGCTGCAAAGAGAAGTTAAAAGTCTTATTTTGGACATTAATATTTTTTCCTGTGGACACTTTTAGACTTGTATCTCAACTGAACAGTCAGATTGACAAAGTAAACACTTTGTTTCTTCCAGCTTCTTGTTTCCAACATTGTTCCTCTTGTGTTCCAAACAAGAGACGACTGTAGAAGTGTAAAGTACATATGGTTTTGCAACCTTTTGTGTGCAACTTTACTTGGCACATAAGTTTAACTGAAGCAGATCAGAATGTGAGCTTTGTGGGTGGGCTTAAAGACACAGGGCAGCTCTGGGGGCATATCTTTTAATGTATTCCTTTCCTAATAATCTGCAGCTGACTGCTTTGACTGATGATCAACCACTGTTTTCATGGTAGAATTGAATCATAGGAATCACTTTGGTTGTCAAATCCTAAACGAAGCTTGTCCACACAACCTGAGAAAAGACTGGCTTTGAGATCTCTTCTGACTACATTTGTGAACATCCGTGAAGTGACACGATATTCTGCAAAGGAAATGTACCAACTTGGAAAGACTAAGATATTCAGTTACAACACTTGTCAATACCATTAAAGATGCATGGTCCATGCTCTCCAGTTGGATGGATCATCTGCAATCAATCACCACTTACAGTAAATCCTGTATAACAAAAAGCATCATGCAGAGTCTACACATCAGTAAAAATATAAGAAATATTCCTTTCTGCTGAAATGCCTTTTCAGCTGTTATTATATGAGGAAATAGCTCTTTAGGTTTATTGCATTCTCCAAATGTTAATTTAAAATCATCTGCAGATAACCAATTTAGCTGCGCACTTGAAAAATAGAAGCAGCTATATATGTGCCTCAATAGTTTGTTTTATTGATCCTGTTTATTTTTTTCTGTAATTACTTAGCTCACAATCTCCTATTTTATGTCTACAGAGTAGTACAAATATGGATGTGTATACACATCTGACAGTTCTCCGATCATTCTTCTGTTGCTTTAAAAGCTGCAAAAGCTTTTTTTAGTAAAACAGGTACAGCTTTCTAACCAAATGAAACTACAAAAAGATAGATTTGCAAAAGAACCTACTAACCTGTAATTTTTTCAAAGGGAGCCAAAGCCTTCAAAACTTTGAGGTTTTATTGTGGTGGGACTCCTCGGTTAAGCTCCTTAAAGTAAGCCCCTGAATGTTACCCCAGTACCTACTATAGGACAAATGTATCTACTAACACAAAGCTGAAATATGTGACTTGGTTTTTGTTTCCAGCTCTCTCAATTGCTGTTGACAGAAAGCAATGAATTAATATACTGAAACAGTGATATCCTCCAGGATATTGGTATGTATCCTCCAGGAACAGTATGTATATCTCACAGGCAGCAGAAATGGTCATATCCCTTATGCAACAATGATCCCAACTTCACAGCAGGTAACACTGGCTAACCAATGTCAGCCTAGCTTAAGAAAAGCCTGGCTGAATCACAATAGCCAACTGAAGCAAGGCAGAGTAGAAAATAAGTTGGAAAAAAGAATCACATATGTGCAGGAAGAAAAGCACTAACTTTGCACATTTTATAAAAGACTTTTTTATTTGCAATATCCAATGTGGCCTGATGTGCACTAAAAGGTAGCCAAAACAAGACCAGGCAGAGATGAAACATCAGCTGCTGCTTCTGACTAGCAACTGATTACTGACTGACACACTGCACAACTCAGCATCCAGAGGAGTCCAGGAAATCAGAACATTCTCCTGCACCTCCCCACACTATATTCCAGCTAATGACATAGAAACAAATTTCTTACAAGTGTCAAGTTGAAGAAAAAAATTTTAAATGTCATCCAGACCAACAGTGCACAATCTAGCTCAACTCAACCCCTGCAAGGCACTAATAGTTTAAAAGCCAATTTTGAGCAAATGGCTGCAACTAGTACAACATTCATGCTAACAGAATGAACTTAGCAACATTCAGTACCAAGTCCTACTGTATATGGCAACTGTTTTAATCTCCTTGCAACAGAATTCAACTGAATTTATCTCCGACCTGTAACACACTCTTCTTCCTCCCTTTTAAAAATCAGACCCTAAGAGACAGAGGCTAGCAAAGGACAAACAGCTTTGCTTGAAGCCCCATCTACTGACAAACAGTAGAAGCGTTGCTAAACTACAGCAATATTCCAGAGAACATCCCTTGGCACAACTGATACTGCTTCTTAAAAAAGAAGTAAAACACAAACATTCTGAGACCTAGTCCAACTTTAACTTTACACAATTTTCTCTGCAAATTACACAGGACTTCTCCCAAGAAACTGACTAGCCAGAAAGTAATAAAACCATTCAACCTAAGAAGTGACATACTTTATCAAATCTGTTTTCTGTTGACACTCCCAGACATAAAATTAGGAAAACACAAACTGACATACTGACCTCAAACCTGCACTTGAACATCTATACTTTCCAGCCTGTGTCACGAAAAGGTCTGCACATTACTTGTGTTAAAGGAAGCATCCTGAAGGTCGTATTTCTTGTCATCTACTCTTGACCCAAAAGAAAACCCAGTCAAAACCTTGCTGTCGAATCGCAGTACAGTGCAGTGAGGGAAAACACACCAGTGCCTGATATGACATGGGTAACCTATCACTTCTCATCTGAGTCCACCAAATAAAACACATCACTGGCAAGCAGCAGGCTACCAAGCTCTGTCACAGCATCATCCACACTTTCCTTTAGGGTCATGAGCTCCCTAGTCCACATACAAATTCACGAAACCCTTAACAAAGCATCCATCCTTCTGCTTCCCAATCTGCAGACTGGTAACACAGAAGAAAATTTGCAGACTATTTTCATTTCAACTCCCTGGCCTTTAACACAATTGAGAAGTTTTCTTATTCTGACTTTCAGCTGGAACCAATGAGCTGCTGGGATCAAAGACCATCACATCCATGGCCTGACTGCTGGGAGACATGCTTGGGTTAGAAGCAGAGACTTTGATCTAATACTGGCCCTCCAGTCTTTTTTCAAGTGGCAAACTTCCAGACCTTGGCAGGTCTGAGGAATTGGAAAGATTTTAAAAACTAAACATTTAGTGTGTGGGATCCCTTCAAGCAGTGAAGACAGTATGTGTGCCCATCTGGTAGCTGGTAAGGCTCCAACACAGAAAGGACAGTATTTGAATCTTGTTGACCTTGAAGAGACCAACCCAAGACCAAAAATCAGAAAAGCTGCCAACATCAAACTCATATCTAGTAATTAAATGACTTTTTTTTTTTTAACTCAGACCGCTTACAAAAATTGAAGGTAAAAAAAAAAAAAAAAAAAAGTCCTTCTGTGTACTCTGAACTCTGTCAGCAATAGGGGCAGAACTAAATGGCAAAAGGCACGTTCTTATTTCATATTCTTAGGAGTTACACATGACCCAACCACGAATGAAAACATATCATACTTTCTACCAAGTATTTCCACTGTCAGTCTGTATGCTCACTAGTCGTAGGAATTACAGCTTGAAAGAGAATGACAAGCAGTATTATCTCAAACTCCCCAATCTAAAGAGTCTTTCACAGAAGCATGGCAATCTTCATGTCCAAGCCCTTTCACAGACACACAAAGTTAGCTGGCAGCTGAAAGCCAATTCCTTTTTCCTATTTTAATGTATACTCTAGATTTAGCGTAAAGATCATGGCCAAGACTGTTTACAAGATCAATACTCAATCCTCAAGTCTTAAAAGTTCTTGATTCCAATTCAATTTTCCTTATCTCCTTCTCTTAGAGGATAGCAGAGACCAGAGAGAAAGCACCCTACCAGAATAGCTGTAGTTTATCCTTATCTTCAGCCAGAAGGAACCTTGAGGAGCTTGAGAGACAAATGCTATGTATACCATCTGCTGTCTAGACTTGGCTTCTGGAGCATACAGTATAATTACAGCTTTCCCAAAGGTCCTCATTATTATCCAGGAACACAGCAAGGAAATCAAAGGGAGATATTAAAGTAATACATTTGGCAATGACCTATCGCTGTTACACAAAATAAAGCTATCAACAGTGTTCAGAGCTAATCAGGCCACCGCTTCCATACAAAAGACATAACTGATAAGCTCCTACTTAAGAGCTCCTGCTTCACTATTGGAACTGGAGGCACTAATCATACAGCTGCCAGGCAAAGAAGAAACGCCTGTCATTAACATATTTAGAAGGCGGCTGGACCCCAGCACACAAACATTTCAGCAGCCCATCTCCCAGACAACAATTACTGGAATGCAAACAGCAGGTTCATCATTTAAATAGAGATTATTCTAAGCAGTTTGTACCAGACAGCGGTTAAGACTATCTATCAGATGTTAGCTGAAGATGTCAACATTTTTTCAAGTGCTAATCATCTTTAGAGAGATTAAACATATTGATACAATTTGGAACGATAATAAATGCACACATTTCATACTTGTATCTTTCTGTCACCGGATGGCACAAGAACAGTAACTGATGCAGAGTGAGGCCCTTCAGTACCGAATTTCAGTTTGACAGTAAACTGAGGTTCTTTTGGTTTTGTTGTTAACTCTTTCTATGTTGATTTCAGCTGCTCTGGAATAATTTATAATGTTAAGGTGGACAAACTCAAACATTTTTTTAATGTAAAAAGAACTTCTGAACATACAAAAGCTTGACCAGCGTTTCAGCAAACTCTACAGAAAGTTCTTCACCTGATTTTGAGTTGTGTGAAGAGAAGAACACTTTCTTCGTTCAGAAGATTACGGATGTTATATTCATTTCCTGCAAACAAAAACAGGCTAAGTTTTCTTTAGGAGTCACTAGCAATTTTTCAAGTCCTGCCCCATCTTCAGCCTAATGTACTTTTATTTTGTATATTTTAACAGAAAGAATATTAGCTCCTAATCTAGGATGCCACTCTTACAGACAGGTCATTACATTTTGAAAAGACAACAAGGAATAAAGCTGGTGTCATCTATTTTAATCTGTGGTAAGAATAAACTGCATGTTGGCTTAGAAGATATTTACTGAAAAGAAGGTAATAGGCTTGAGCTCTCAAAACTCATAATAAAACTTTAATGTGACTGAATTTACTATTTTCTATATATCAAGCACAAAGCATGTGAACTGATCCAAATGGATTTTCATAATTTTACATAGAAGAAAACAGTAAGCAGATGATGACCAAAACAATTACATTAGCTACCACTATATTAAGCTGTCTGTGGTATTTCCCCAACATTATAGCTAGTGACAGAATCAAAACACCAAGAGAAATTTACTCTTAGAACTTGGAAACATCATGAAAACTTTGAGGCCAACGCATATAGACATGCAGTATGTGAATCACTGCATTCAACAATTATATTCTCAATCCATGTCCAATGTTGTACCACCTTCTGCTCTCCATAACCCTCTACATTTCCACTCTCTATTCAATCTTCTCTCTTTATATAATTCAGTTTGGTTCTGATTCCTAGCATGCTAATTCAGTCTCAACCATCTCCAACAAAATGGTTTTAGATGCATGTACTCACCTGCTGGAACATAGAAGGAGTCCCCTGTAGTCAGATAATATGATGTCTTATGTAATGTAGCGATAATTTTGCCATGGATAATATGGAAAGCCTTAATGAAAGCCAAATGGTTCTAAGATTAGCAAAGCTTCCTTTGCAAACATTTAAGAAAGCTATCCCTGAAAACATTTGCACAAATGTTTTAACAAAGATAAAAACCCAAATAAGCTGGCAGAGCCGCAATCCCTTTCTTCCCCACACTGCTGAAAAATAAGATGCACAACTCGAAAGGGGGATGAGGTCACCTTATTTATTCGATACTTCCATCTTCCCTGCAAGATCCAGACAGTAAGTGCACTTGGACATGCAGATTTAGCATGAAGCAAAGCAGGGCCACATGCATGCAAACTACCTCTAGGAAATGATTCATTAATGTTTATTTGCATTATGGGAGGGAAAACCCCTGAAAAACGTGTCAGCTTCATCGGTTACTTCTAACCACTCTAAGATCTTCTGTCTACATAGTCCATTTTATAAAAATGAGAAAAAAGCACACTTACTATTGTATCCATGTGAACAAACTGGTATCCCTTTTCTTTAAATGGTTTCAAAATCAATCTACCAGTTGCAAAAACAGATGTATTCAAATTTTTGTGTATTTTTACTGCTTCATCTTCAAAGAAGCAAGCATGACTGTTTCCAGTGTTAATACATTCTACAAAAAAGTCCAGGAGATTAACATTAATACTACCACATAATTAGTCTTGTTACTTGCTCAGTGCATTGCACAACGTTTTAGTGCAACACCTCCAAAAGCTAGGCTCAATATTTAGCAGAAAAACTACAACATTTTTGTGTCTCATGCAGAACTTTCTCCAGAAGAGCAGTGAATATTTCAAGAGCCCTCCTTTTCATGCCTAATGTGGCATGAACAATTTTTTTTCGCATCAGTCTAAACACATCCCTATACAATTCAGGAAGTCCCTTGGTCACATCCCTTTAACTCACCTAGAAGTACCTCCTTATTTGTTAATGGGTCCAGTACAATGGTTGGCTTAGAAGTATCAGCTAGTTTGTGATCCAAACTTGCAGGTATCTCTCTTCTATCTGAGGAAACAAAGAAACCAAAACAAAACCACAAAGATAATCACTATACATTTTAAAAGCTTAATTATTTAACTACAACTTTTCCACACTTCAAATGTCACACATTAAGTACTTAAATCTGTTTTAATATGTGACTAAACAGACTGAATAAACTTACTTCAGATAAAAGGAAACTATCCATAACAATTCCTTGAAAATGTAATTTTCATTGAAATACTTTCTGTGTGTAATAGATGAAGGCCTTCTAAATCCTAAGGAATTTCCCAGAGGAATGTCACCTATTTATCCTATGCTATTAACAACAGTATTTATTCAAAAGTATCTGTACTTTCAGAGAAGTGCTTTCTCAGCAACAGATGCTGAGAGGATATGAAATACATGATGAAACATGAAGAACAAGGCTTTTTGCTTTTACCTACTGTGGATAGGCATCAGGAGACTTAAGAGATAAAGCATTCAAAAGACTAAGTGCATGTCCAATTTTCCTTTTCTCGAGAAATACCATTACAAGAATCTCACTGTAAATTGTTAATCTGAGAACTATTTCTATAACAAAAAGGATACAAAAAGGATTTTTTCAGAGAAGGAAATAGCCTAAGAATTAATGACAACCCTATGCTTTTCAAATAGAGAAAGACACTGGAGAATGTTCACCAACAGGATAAATATCCCAAAGCTTTCTTGCAGAATTCTCTTAAGCAGACAATTGTAGCTCTACAGTGCACACAAAATTTCTTTAAACACAGCCAGAAGCAGCACTTTAAAGGCAAGCTGTAGCACTTCGTAAGCACTCATGGCTGCTTAAATACCCTTACACCAAGAAAGTCAGGGGTAGGAAGAAAGTTGTGGCATTTGAACAGCTTTGTTCCAACATAACCATCTCTCTATAAAAAGCAGAAGCAACAGGTATAACTGTGTAGCTATACAACAGATTTTTTTTATTGTATCAATAACATTTAAGAATCTATGCCAGAAATTTTACTCAGCTGATAGTCCTTACATGCATCACTAAAACTCAAGGATGTGAGTGAAATACTATCTCTGAGGATGAATGTCTGTTAGAGAAGAAACGGATCACTTCTGGAAGACAGTTCAAACACACCTAAAGCAACCAATAGTTCTTGTAAGATACAACATGAAAAGTCACTACCAGCTCAGGTTCACATGGACTGCAAATGATTTATATTGTAACATAAACTGTGCGTAGATCAAAGATTGATCTAGACCAGAACCTGGTCTAGATCAGTGGCTGAAAGCAAATACTCCTTCCATCTTCAAAAATGCCATAACAGAATAATGGCACTTCTATGATACACTTTTCACCTCTAACGTGGAGCTCACACACATCTAGAGCTGTTAACAGTTAAGTCTCCTAATAGATCTAGTTCTTGTCTTGAATCTACATATTTTTATCCACAATATTCTGGGGCAGGAAGCACATAGTGAGAATGGCCACCTTATTCTGCTAAAGAACCCAGCTCTCCTGCCACATCTAGTTCCTGTGTTTAAAAACAAAAAACCAAAAATCCCCAACAAAACAATTTATTTCTATTTCCCTTCTCCATGCCATTCATGATTTTATAGGTCTTTCTCATTCCTCCACAGTACTCTCTTCAGGGCTCAGGAGTCTCCACTATGTAGTTGCTACTTATACAGAAGTCCTTCCATGTTTTTGATGGGCTTTCCCTGAACCTTCTCTAGTGCTACCACTTTCTTTTTGAGTTAAGGAATAAAATTCACATAAAACACCTTAGAAAATCAGAAATTTGTACCAACAGTGAATGTTTTCCTTATTTTTCTGTTGATTATTTCAACCCTGATTTGTTTTAGAACTGTGTTAGGACCATATAGTATTTTCCATGCTTGTTAGCATTTTTTTTCTTAGTTCTATAACTTCACAGGGAAATATTTCAATTTCAAACAAAAGCTCTAGACAGTCTCCATAAAGAAAGGCTCTTCAGTATCAAAATATCTCCAAGACTGCACAGCAAAAATACTATGGAATTTGGATTTAGACTCCTTTTTCTGAACACTACCTACATATTTATTATCTTCTGGCCACAGAGGCTCTAGCAAAGCTTCCTGTTCCTCATTGTTTAAACACAGATTTATTGCCCACTTGGAACCATTCTATGCACTGTTCTTAAAGCTCTCTTCACCAACTGTGTTGTGGTTTTGTATTTAACCTACAAAAGCCTGAGACTCTATTGACACCATATGCTGCCTTGTTAGATGTGATACTGCGCGATCAGTAAAACGACCACAAGTTTTTACACCTTAGCTGTGTACACTAGCATGATCTGAACACAAACAAAAGTACAGTCTATTTTCTTCTATCACTGCTTTAAAGGCACAACATTGTTTCCAGGTATGTCCTGTATTTCTTCCCTTCTTCTGAGAAGTTACCATTCTTACAACAAGAATATACAGCATTGTTATAGATACACTAAGAACAGGTTTTTCCATGTCAGATCACACCAATACATTTTATTATCAAATTATTATCACACAAGGAGAGAATCAAGTGTTTACAGAAGAAAAATCTTACAGTAATAGAGAATGTGACTACGGATAACTATTTTTTTTAAGTATCAAAAGGAAAAAAGCCTATGTTCATACTTGTTTTATTGGTTTTCTTCTTGTAATAATCCTTCCTCTTTTTGCTCTTCCTGGGAGATTGTGTTTCTGGATGCACCACTCCACTAATCACAAGTCCACCTGAAACAAAACGAAGTTAAACAAAGTTCACTAACTCACAGTAACTTTAAAAGAATACAATCTTACACAACCAACAAGCATTTCAATTGAGAATATACTTCCTTGATACTGAAATTTTCAGACAGTGTTAGAAAGCCAGAACAAACCAAAAAGCTATTCAACATTAAGAACTTTGGAGTGCAATGCAACTTGAGATATTTTGAAAATAATTTTATCAAATTTCAGTCACAGAACATTTCAGAAAGCCATGACATGTAAATCATCTTTTAAGACAAAGTATCAGTTTTAGGAACACAAAGTAATACTATTTTCAAGCAAACTAATTCATTTGGAAAAGACCAAATTAGGCTGAACTGTCAGACAAAAAAAATCCAAGAGAACAAGATATATTTGTTCCCTTACAGAATTTAACACAGACTGGATAAAATATTACAGTATCTGCTCTGGAAAACAATCCTCACACAAAGAGAAATGTTTCAATGAACGATCCAGCAGATTGTCTTTTACGGCATCTGATGTAATAAACCTACTAGTACAGAGAAACTGTTCTGTTCTTCTCTAAATAGTGAAGGCAATGGTAGTTAACATACTCTGCTGACACTATTTTCAGCTGACACAGGAGTATTAGGAGAGAAAAAGTCTACACGGAAAGTTGACTAGCTAGAGACCACAATCTCCTTTTTTTAAAAATACATACAATAGTAAGAATCTCAAAGCTCTCATGGCACAAGATCAGCCCACAGATCTTACTTTAGTGCCCCATCAGAATGAAGTAAATGGGTATTTTGGAACTAATACCTGAAGAGCTCATAGTATAGTTTACGCGCTCGCCTCTCCAATATTCCAGAGGTCTTAGCCGTATCCTCTTTGTCCGTCGAACGTTAGGTGTGTTGGAAGGCATTACTATTTTGAAGGAAGAAATAATTCACATTAAGCATGAAAGGAATTTCAGAAATGGAAAATATTAAGTATCCTTTCCTGGTTTTCTGTATCACAAGGGGTCAGCACTTCCCAGCTGATATTTATATCACATTGCTATCAAGACAGGAAAATGGGATGCAAATATTGCCAAAAGCCTTCTTTTGCATACATCACTATTTCATTCTCCTTTTTCTTAAACAATCACCACACTAACTTTATGTTAGTTTCAATTTTATGTATCTTAGCGAATCACTGAGATATGGACCTTAGGAGTTCAAGCACAAGGGCAGCAAACATGCTACAACTGTGAAGACAAAGCTCTCAACAAAGACTAAGGATGAGGGATTTTATTAGGAACAGTGAAAAGGCACTGCCTTAGTTATGGCAAGCAGAGAGTAAGAGACTGCACATGCAACCCCTCCTCTTCCAGATTCACGAGGCCCATTTCCAAAGTCCAGAAGAGCAGCACTTATGCCAACAGAAACTCCACACATTTCCAAGATTTCTCATATTTATCTTCAGATGTACTTATTACATAGTCTCAGCTTTCAACTTGTCTAAGCTACTATATATGAATACAGTAAGACATGATATGTTACAGTTTGGAAAAAAGAATAAAAGCCCCTTAAGAGCTAAGAGCAAATTAGTCAAGAATATCTGAATGTTAAAAATAGTAAATATAAAAACCCCACTGAAATAGTTTTTGAAGGTAGGCAACTGAAGTGTTGTGCACATAATAATGAAGGCACTAAAAAAATCAATAGAAAACAGACAAGCATGGCACTACAATCAACTACACACCTACTGTTCCATCTTATCCACACTCGGACCATCACAGAAGGCAGGTTATTTGCACCCTCGCTTATACCATGTAAAACTAATTCAAACTCTTACTGTTCTCACAGATAGGTGAGCTTGTCTGGACTCAATTGTTTAGGAATACATTCAGTGCAGGTAGCTTGGGCTACAGCTGCAGTGCCAGTCTCCTTTAGCAAAGTTTGCATCAAGTTGGAAATGCATTTGTATTTACACACTTAGATTATAATATTTTAAAATAATCTTACCTATTTTATGTCGTCCAATGTCATCTGACAACATCTCTCTTAATTTATAATTCAAGTCTTCAGAATTATCTGCCAACACATTAAAAAAAACCACCACTATAGGCATTTACTATTTCTGACTTTTATTAAATATACCCAACCAAAGGTAACAAACTGAACTCCCAATGACACTGTTCCCACCAACACCTTTTGCTATAAACATATATGAAAGCCAGTGTAGATAAACAGTATATGTAATCAGTTTGTAAAGAGTAATCTTGAAAACTACAGGAAAAACATACATTCAAGTAAATATTCCTCAGACCCATCTCTCTTGATAAAACAAGCATTGGCAAATTATAACTATATACATAATTCTATTGATCAAAGTGTAAGCTCATTCAGCTTTATATCACTCAAACCTAAGTTTCGAACCAACTTTTTACCAGAACACACATAAATTAGATCTCTTAAGAAAGCATCACATGAACTAATAACATTCACATATTTGCTTTTGGCTGTAAAATACTAATGAAAAGACTTTTTACCTCCAGGGCTCATATTCATTATGACAACATGTGCAATTCCCTCAGTGAAACTTAAACCCAAAATCAAACAAATAAAAAACCACAACTCTCCCCCCACCAAAAAACAATAAAAAAAAACTCATAAAACCCGTCAAACCCCCCAAAAAATAAACCACACAAACAAAACCAACCAAACAAAAAATCCCAAAAGAAAATACTCTTAGGTGAACAGGCCATGACTCCATCAGGCTGTACAATTGGTCCAGGGTGGCCTGAAGAGATTGCATACAGTACCATCACATGGCAACACATCAAACTGGGACAAACTGAGCCTGAAAAATTTGTTATAAGTATTTTCAAGGGATAATTTTATCCTGGTAGATTTGATGCCAAACCATGGAGGGCTTGACCTTCCAAAGCTAACACAATGAAAAGCTGGTAATACTCTACCATTTATCTGGACAGAAATGTAACCACAGCCAATAAAATCTGCACTTGTTCTGGACAAGTTGAATACAAGAGATATCACTGAACGATCAGTTACAGTTTATAAGGAGCTTATACATAAAATGCAAGAAAATACCAACTTTAAACATTACCTGAAGATGTATCATCCTGTTCACAAGACTTACTGCCAGAAGCAAATTTATCACAGTGTTCTAGAACAGGCCCACTGCAAAGGAATAAAAAATATAGCTTCTTAAACATGTTAAATGTCAAAGGAATATTACAGCACTACCAAGAATAGCAAATTTTAGTTTGTTCAGATCACGTGAGCTGGGATTTATTTTTCTTTTAAACATCTGTCTACGCTGATTAGATACTAAAGCAAATGACTGTTAGTTAGAAATCAGAGGTCTGAAATTAATCAACTGCTCCTGTACTAAGTCATCAGGCAGAAAAATTAGTGTTCACATGTCCTCTCTAAACAGGTTACCTAAGCTTTTTCTTTTTTCTCCCTTCCAGAATAAAGAGATCTTCTTCTGTAGCATTACCTTTCAAATCGTTTTCCATATATCATAATTACAAAAGTGCCTTAATTGTTTTGCCCACCATAAGGAACAAACAGTAAAATAGTTTGCATCTGTAATGTGTGTTCTGTCATGAAATCTCCCCCATACATGACAATAATTTACATGTGTAACTCCACCAGAGATTCTCTAGCAATTAAATCACTTGTAACAGGACTGCTCTAACAGCCTTAGAATCAGTACTCTTAACCTTCCTTCTTCCTCCATCTGTGCTGTGCTTCACTGCTTTTACTGTGGCAATGAAGTTCAGCTGTTTTCCATCTAAACTCCAAAAGATGCATTTCAAGTATCTAAATCAGCAAACATACACTACAAATTTGTCCAGGTAAGTCTGCAGCAGGCTCCCTTATAACTGAAACCCCCAAAATGTTCAGTAGAATGACTGCTTAAAATTCAATGAATTTAGACTGCCACCCCTGTTTGCTAAGTTTCCATGCCACAAAGGGGAAGATACATGCCTGTCTACATTCACAAAGTTTGGATTGTACATACAATTATATACCCCACTTAACAGCAACTTCATTAGTACAGCTGTTATTAGTTCTAGGAACACTGGTATTTCTGTTCCAAAATCACACACTAACGTGGAAGCAAGCCTCAAAGGGAAAAAAAAAATCCCCAAAGGCAAGAAACTTACCTTATTCATGACAGGAAGAAAAAATTTACTAATTTATTAACTGTATTAGCACGGTATTACACTTAAGAATGAATCAAAACCCTTTTCTACTAGGTGCTTCATTAGTAGAGCAGAGAATGCAGTAGAAGTATCAAACTGTTCTGTCTCAGAGGGACAGAAGGTGGGATTAAATTCAAGGTTTTCAGACAAATCAAGAAATTACCTTTCATAATTCAAAGCCTTCTCAGCTGCAATGGAATCTCTAGAAGAGAAAAAATTGAAACTTAGTACATTTAGTGCTCAATCAATTTTACTTAATGAAAGGAACCTTTAGGTCAATAATTTTACATTCTCAACAAAATCATAAAAAAGACACTAAAATGAATTAAAGAGTAATGCAAAGAACAATTATTACAAAGTGGTTTTAGATTCCTAAAACTTCATCTTTAGACTGCAAATCATTAGAAAGTTACTTCCACAAAAATAGATACAGCTGAAGAATTAAATGCTGTATTCTCTAAATTTAATTTTTAAAAAAAACCAAACCTGACAGTAAAGTTACTCTGTGGGTGGTGGGCTTGTGTTAAACTGGATCTGTTACACAAGTCTCATGAGAACAGTTTAACCAGCACAAGTTTACTCATGTAAAAGACACTAGATTTGGCATCCACATTTGAGAATAGGATACTGATCACACCACTTGGTTTCTCTGTTAACTATTCAACCAGTCTCAAATTATCACATAGTTCAATGGAACCATCACTGCTTAAACGTTAACAGGATGTGTTTCATTTTCTACCAAATTATACCACACTTGTAAGGAATCACATAAAAAGCTTACTGTGGTCCATGTTGCCTGTTATGTTTCCTTCTGTTTTTTCTGATTTTCGCATATGATAATTTCTGGTGTTTTCTTGCCATGTCCTGTACAGAAGAGCTGTCAGAATCTGTGCCCTCAGGGCTTGAGCAAACAGCTTTATTGGTTCTGCGACGAATCTTTCTGGGTATCCCTGAGTAGTCAGCTGGCAACCATTCCTTTTCACTATTCTTCACACTGTCCATGGGAGGCTGTTGTGCTTTTACAGTTTGGTTATTTGCACCACCAGGTGACTCCAATGTGTGCAACACATTTCTAGGCTTTTCAGACACAGCCAACTTCTGAATCACAGGAGTGTCCAATTTCTGATGCAAGGGTGTCGTACACACATCATTCATTTTTATGGACTCTCTTTCATGCTCTTCTTCACCAGGTTCACTGTCAGAACTCTCCCGTCTTTGTAACTGAAGCTTTTTACTACTACTTTTCTGGACAGATTTTTTAAGCTTCTTCCTTGGACTTACTGCCACTTCCTCAGCTACTTTAACTTTTGGAAGTTTCCGCTTAACTGAATGCTGAGAAGCTTTTGAAGCTGACTGCAGATTCTTAGAAGACTTGAGAGACTTCTTTGGAGACACAGTCTGCTCTTGCTGATTTCCACATGAGGTCATAGGCAAATCTTCACTTGGCAGCATCCTTGTTTTACATTGTCCTGCATCAGATGCTTTTGTTTCCAATCCAGACCGTGACATCAGTTCTTCAGCTTCTGGTTTCCAGGATGTGTTCTTTTTCAGGTTTGGAGAGTCTTGCCTAAGTGTACCCTTTTTAGTCTTTCCTATCAATATACAAAGCATTTGGACATTAATGACTTTTCCCATTAAACCTGAAGATACATGTTGACATCTGAATGCGTAAAAATAAACCAAAGAATCAAAATAGAAAAAAACAACAAAAAAAAAAAGGTATCACAAAACCAGGTTTTTTCCTGATGGCTAAAAGGCTTTCTCTAAACTACAGCATATAAAAAACTTTTTGGTGTACTTCCAGTATTTCCTAACAGAAATTAAAGGGTCAGAAACGTTACGTTTAGTTTGCTTCCCAGTTTTCAGTGTTTCCTGCTACAAAATGCTTCACAAATAACTCCTAAAACCCAATTCCCTTCAGTTCAAAGCATATATTTTAACCTCCTTTTTACAGAGAGAAGAGCAAAGGTTTGTGAGTACCTACTTTCTATGCCTGTTCATAAAAAAAGGCAACACCACTAAATTAATTTTTTATGTCCTAACAGAAAGGGTAAAGGGGGTGGGAAAAGAGTGAAGACACTCTGTCTCACAGCATCATATACATCCAAATCTAACTGTGAAGTTGAAACATCAAAAAGGTATCTAATAATGTCTCGCATCTACCTTATTATAATTTCCTAATAAACCATCACAAAATAATCCAATAATATGACCTGGACAAAAAAGTCTAACGATCTGTTAAATAACTTACCCTTATGGGTACTCTTTTGGTTTTGAGATTTAAGGACATTTCCTTCGCTATCAGAGACTGAATCTGGTTCCGACACTCCTTTGAAGTCAAGTGCTCCAACATCCAGATGATCCAGTTTTGGTTTAGTAACTTCTTCAACCAGTGCTTTTCTGTTCTTGCCTTTCTTACTCTGTGTCTTCTTATCAGAGGGCTGAGATTTAGAAACAGGAGTTGCAGAGCCACCTTTTTTCAATTTTTTGTTCTTGCGGGGTATTGAAAGCCAGGAAGTAAAAGATGCACCATTTGATTCATCAATAAAAAATTCGCATTCATTTTCAATTTCTATATCTTGGTCTTTCACAGGAGGAGGTAAAGGGGGTGATATTGAGACTGAATATCTACAGAAAGGAGGGACAAGGATCAATCATTTTAGGCAATGGGGTAAATTGACTTTCAATCTTTCAAAGCAAGTGGTTACTCCAGAACAGCTAAACATAGTATAGAACATTATTTGGAAGAATTATTATTAAGTTCATCATTCACTGCTCTTTAAGCTACCAAACAGAGCACAAGGCCTGCTTCTTGCTTTGGACAGATGCCAGACAGTCAAATTCCTATGTAACCAGCCAGATCCAGATTAGCTCTGAAAAAGACTGCTTACTCACTGCAATCTTCAGAATCACATATGGGTTTCCTGAACCCTCTGGCCTGCCCAATCAAAACATCTCAGGCTCAATCTGAACACTATTCAACAGACACTATTCAACATACTTTTTTACTGGCAGACAAAATCAAGAGCACTGTTAAATCCTAACAGAACAAAATTTTGAAACAATTCAAACCCTTGCTCAAGTGGCATTTTAGGTAATGTTGGACTACCCCAAAACATGCTCCCAGGCTTTGTTTAGATAAAAGGATATTGTTCCAGTATTCAAGCCAGATTATTTTAATAGCAAATCATGTTCCATATGAAACCTCGAAACAAACCTCTGTTGAACTGTTCCTGTTGCTACAGCTGCTAAGAGAGCCGAAGAGAAAGTCTTCTCTTTCTGCACAGAAGACGTAGCAACAGGTTCTGTTCCTTGCACAAGAACAACCTGCTCATCTCTCCCAGTCTGAGGTCCTTCCAAATGTTCAACTTCCACACAGCTCTTTGCTGCAGTAGGCGTATTCCAGCCATCAAAACACAATCTGTGCATGAGAAACAGCATTCAAACAAATTGCTACAAATCTTGTATGCACAATGAAGTACTGTGAGGATGAAGAGATGCTCCTGTTGACAGTGTCTCACTTTTTATGAATGAGCTTCCCTTTGGTAATTTGCCAGAACACAGCTTAGCCATAGTACTTCCTAGCAGTAAGTGTCCAAAGGCAACACAGAGTCTTTTGATCAAAGTGTCAGCAAGACATATTCCTAATTTTAGGAGAATGTGTTCCAGAAATTGTCAGGTTTCCTAGACTGTAGGCACACTGTCTTCCCAATCTCACTCCATCACTGGAAGTCTATGGGGTCAGTGTCAGTCCCTCTCTATGATCTACTCCAGAGATTCAGTCCCCCAGGACAGCTGAACTGTGGCCAGGACTACTGGCCAGTATTGCAGTTGGGTTTCAAATTTTCCAACGAGGAGATAAAAATCACAACTCAAGTTGTTCTATTTCATATAAAACATTTGTATATTTAGAGCAAGAGGAATGAGGACTCCTCATTTCTACTTTAACAAATTTTTGTGAACTTTAAAGGTCAACATTATCAACAGGATTCACTGAAAAAGTCTAGACTATCTGAGAAGCTGATACTTTGGTGAACTTTTCCACAAAGAAGAGTTCAAATCTATTCTGACAGGCTTCCTACACTTGGATACTCCACTTATCACCAGAATATTTAATAAAAAATAATTCTGCCCTTTCTAAACCCAGATACAGAAATTTTGTAAAAAGTTTGGAATTACTTTTTATGAGTTCACAATCCAAACTCATAAATGATCAAAACCACTGTGTTAATCTACCCGAAGTTGGGGGGCACACGGGATATAACACCACAACCACATTCAGCTCTACTTACTTAACTACAGAAGAACTTTTTGCTTTCTCTGCAGGAAAAGGTGATCCAACAGACCCATGATCATCTTCAGGGTCCAAAAACACGGCAGGACTTTGGCAGAGCTCTTCAACATCTTTTAATGTATTTTTTTTGCTCTTCGACACAGGAGTCACTGTTGTTTTAAAGGCAGCTACATAATCATGTATTGCAGGCTTCAGGGGTGATTCACATGACTGTCCTGACATATACATATAGAACAAGTTTAATTCTTCTACTCAAAATCTTACAAAATCCCAAGAAATAATTACCAAAAAACTCTTAATTCAATAATAGCAGGACCAACCTCTGTTGCTGACTGGTGTTAGCAGTGATGTAGGTGAGGGTTCTGGAGAATTACAGGCTCTTTTCACAGAGTTGGCTGATGCTGCCTTTGGCTGTCACAGTTGAAAACAAATAATGAGACAAAGTAAAATATTTGATAAAGCAACAGAATCTTGACAGGAATATAAATTTCTACAGACCATGATATAATTTCCTCCCCTTAATTCATACTCATGTGAATCACAGTTCTATTTCAACTAAACACTTCAGCTTTCTATCATGTAAGATTTTCTAAAAGTAACTGTAAATTTCAAATGACAAGAAATACAGCAGACACAGTAAAAATCTATATGCAGCTTTAAACAGACATCCTGCTAGTCTCCAGGCAAGCTTTTCATTAAAATTAATTAATTCAAACAATTTAATTCACCTTTATTAAGACAGGCTGAGGTTTCACAAGAATTGCTTTGACATTATATGGCATTCTAACATCAAACTAAAGTAAACAAACACCATCATAAAGGACTCCTGTTCTCAACCCTGCCATTAATGGAAATCCTCTATAAAAAAAAAAAAAGAATCAAAACATTAAAACTAAATATACAAACTAGATTGCTGGAATCATTCTCCCAGCAAACTCATAAGGCCTTCAACTTGTTTCCACTCTTCAACAAAGACACAGATATACAAAGTTATTGTACAGATAACTACTTATCAGGAGTTAACAAGTTGTTTTTATATAAGCACCACTTTTCAATTTTCCTGTCTATCCTTTAGCTAAGAACTGTGTCCATATATCTGCCAAAGTGACTGAAACCAACTCCAATGGAGTCCAAGACAGCCATACCCACTACCAATAATAAGGCAGAATGCTCCAGCCTGAGACCATGAGAAATGTAACTATCCTGGACAAAAAGCTAAAAAAGCTTCCATTAGAAAAAAACCCTAGAAAATGAGCTATTAAATAAACCTAGTTACAGAATATTTACTGCTAGAACACAACAAACTAAGAATAAAAAACATATCAACAATTACAGACAGTTAAATGACAGCTTATATAGTGTTACAAGTAGCATACGGAGCTTATTCAATGCTCATAACAGAACTAAACTTGTACCCAAAGTGAAACTGCACCCAATGCTACACTGTGACACTGCCATAACTAACTTACCCTTTGGCTCCGCACTGAAGTCCTCTTCTCATTTGTGACACTATGAGTTGAGTAACGGATTGCATTTGGAGACTCTATTGTAAGATCACTGCTGCAACCTATGAAGAAAAAAACATGAGAACCTTGGAATTGTCCAGGTCTCATTTATTTAACAAGTTGCTGAGGCTTATTAAGGTCACATAAATACAAATAAGAAAGGAATCACCTACTTAAGAAAGATTACCTTTACAAGACAGCTAAGACACAGTTTTAAGCAGCTAGGAAAGGGGTGCTCCAACAAATCCTGATAAAGACTTTATTTTTATCCATTTTATTTCTGTTTTGTATTTCTATTTACTTACCACTAAATACAATACAAGGAAGAAATTGGTTTTTTTTCTTTTACCTGCAAATTAAGCAAAACACCAAATAAGAGCTTACTTTCAAAACAATCCTGTATGAGTTTCAGTACGTTTTGACCTGGTTGTACATCAATCTTACTTCTGGAAAGAAGAGGAAAAAAATATTTTAAATCAAAAATATCAAATGCTCCTATCCCAGCAATATTAAAGCAGCAAAATTCTTCTCAATATTTTAGATCTTTATTTCCCCTAGGCCCAGCTTTAATATACTTTTACCTACCATTTCCATCCATAGATACCCACAAAGAAACTTATCTAAATCAGAATTCTAGGAAAAAAAAGTCACTGACACAGATTATGATGAGAATGAAGAATTCTCTCTACATAAAAGAAAATACACAACTACTGCAACAGCCCTGAGGTAAGAGAGCTTTGGGATGGATAGAGTCTCACTTGAAATAAATAGTAAAATAGATTCATTTACCACTCAGACCAGAATAACATTAGAAAAGCCATGGATTATTACTCCCATAACTATCATTATACACCTTTAAAAATAGCTAGTTTGGTAGATTTGGTAAGCTCATGAAATGCATGTCTAAAACTGGATTCAAGTAACAAATAGCTCATGGACTTCTGACATGTCTTTAAAGAATGCTACAGCACTGCAAATATTCCAACTCATCTCTAACATTTACCAGCAAAGTCCAAATATGCTAGAACTCTGTGCAGGCTTCATTTCTTTACCTCTTGAATGGCAAAATGTCTGCACAGCCTACTCTTTCTATACTCAGGCAGCTAGTTAGGGGTACCTTAAGTATAACTACACCATAGTTTGCTGCCTCAGCAAAGGAAAACCTTAGGGGTTTGTCCCACAACACTGTTTGCTCCTCCCATCACTAAGAAATACAAGAAACTTGGAAACTATCATATGGTTCGTTTAATAGGATACACTACATAGCTTTGACATCACGCTCACAGATAAAAATTCACACAAGTTTTCCAGAATCTAAGAATAAAATTTAAAATGCAAATTACCCTCCTCCATGGCAGAATCTTGCTCTGTAGTCTTTTTTTAAATGATTCTGTGAAGAAAGAAGAATCGATTTTCACTCAGCATGACACTTCACAGAAACCCAAGAAAGCAGATGTCAAGGATTCTCAAGCCGTCTTAAACTAGGGGGAGAGTGGGAGCTACTGCAGCTCTTTTTCTTAGAATCACACATTAGCTACAACCCCTGTAACAACTGTCAGAAGTTCAGCTTTCCACAAGAACCGTTAAAGCATCTGTTGCATTCAAAGTCAGAGAGTCTTACATGAGACTTAAATGACAGAAATCACGGAGAATCTAAGGATTTGGTTAACATTTACAAAACTGTAATGAGTAAAGAAAAAATCTTTTAAGGAGGAAAGAGAAACGAACTACCACAAAGCAAGCTGTGACATAACCCCACAACACATCCTGTGTTAACTGCTCACGTGATGATTCTTACCCTGTTTTTGTCACAGGCAGGACCACACTGACAGGCAGTGAGAGCACATCACTGTGCCATGGTAAAACTACAGCCTCAATTAACTCCCAGCACCTCCTCATACACTTGAAACCCGAATATAATCAAAGTCACTCAAATACCAAATGTTAGTCCAGTTATCTACTCTCACAACTAGGGCAGTAATAATTCAAATAGCTGCATGTTACCAGCGTTACCTTCTGTGCCAACAAATGAAACAGAGCCCGACTTGGGAACAGGCAAAGGCTATTGAGGATAAAAACAGAAAAAAAGGGCAAGAAAAGTTCAAGAGCTAAGGAGAGTGCAATTTTTCACAGATGTGACAGGAAACATCTCAAAAAAAAGTAAATGTTTAGTTGAAAAACAACTATGATCTCCTACTCATTTGTGTGAATTTTAAAAATTAGTATGTACAGTGTGGAGATTACATAGTCCTAACACAAGAGAATTCAGCACGTTTTACTGAAGTTTGCCATACTGACAGTACTTTGCACTTCTTCGCGATTCCCCTGTGGATACTACTCCTAGTGACAAAAATAACCAAAACTACACATGGATTGATTTCAACTGCAAGCTTTCGACATCAGCTTAACGTGGCAGAAGGAACCTCCAGGTCAGAGGGGAGGATAAGTGCCCAAAAGCCCACACCTCAGGAGCCGCACAGAGCCACCCTCCGCGGTCACTCCGGGCTGAAACCCTTCCCCTGGTAACAGAGCAGCACAACCCACCGGCAGGCAGCCTTTCGCACTGAAGGGGTGAAAAACTCCTGTAACGGACCTAAAAGTGCTTTTAACAGTGTGTTCGTATCGCGCTACACATGCAGAGTTTTAAAACCACCGAGGAGGGCGGTTCTGGCAGGGCCGGACAGGAGTCCGGCTCCTCCGGCGCTCACCGCCCGGGGCGGGCAGGGCGGCTCTGCAGGGACAGCCTGAGGGGGACGGGGCTCCCCACAAGGCAGCGCTGGGAGCAGCAGGAGGCAGCGCGGAGCACCGGCCCCGCTGCCCTGGGGGAGAAGCGGGACCCCCAGAGGGAGGCGGGAGGGCGGCCCCGTCCCTCCCTCAGGAGCGCGCCTCAGGCCGCGCCTCCGGCGGCACGGGAAGGTACCGGCCGCTGCCCGCAGCAGCGCAGCGCACAGCCAGGGGGGCGGGCGGGCGAGCGGACAGACCGGCGGACAGACAGACACAAACACAGACAGACACAAACACAGCCGCCCTCCCGGCTCTCTCACCAAGGGCTCCGCCATCCCGGACCGGCGCCTTTCCCGCCGCCGCCGCTTTTGGCGCGCGCGCTGCGGCGCCTGCGCAGGAGGAGCGGCCGCCACTCCCCCAGCCCCCTTCCCGCCCTCCCGGTGCGTTCCGAGCGCGCAGGGGAAAGCCCGCCGTGTTTATACACGGACAGCGCAACGGGAGAACCTTGCGCTTTCCTTAAGATCGCTTTGTGGAGATGGTGCTGCTCCACGTACATCAGCTTAGCGCTGCAGCTTTTCCTCACTGTGAAATTGAAGCTCAGGCGTTGCTGCGAGAAGCGGGAACTTAATGATTCTCTGCTGTATCTCGCTTTTGGCATTCAAAATGACTGACCGACTAGCAGGACACCTGCTGGTGTTACCGATGATGTAAGGCTGAGGCTCAGTGAGCTTTCTTCTCCACGGATAAACACCCGCGCTAGCTACTTCATCAACCACACAAAAGATACATTTATACGAAAATAAACACTCCAAAGCCCTCTGGTCAAAATTTATCAGCCCTTGGACAGAGTTTTATACCAATGCACTCTGCTGCACATAACACTTGATGCAACTGCACAACAGGAGATAATTAATAGGGATTGATAAACCTTTCAAGCTAATTTCAGCTTTTGGCTGAAATTCGGTTCCTTTCTTCAAACAACTGGCCTACAGCCACACTGTTTCAGACACAAGGGAAAATTAACAACATAAAGGTCATGAACGTCTCTAAAACCTTTGCATGTGTTTGATAAGTCAGACAGATACACAAACTCTTGCCTACCTCAAACCCACATTATTTCAGGATGTAAGATGCCATGATGAGGTGACATTCTTGAATAGCTTTTTCCTTTTTTTCAAATAAGCATTCACATATTCATCCTACATAGGAAACGAGTGGCAAAATAAGATGGAAACATCTACTTTCTACTCGTGGTATAGGTAAATAAAGCCTTAGGTGATCCATCAGATCCACCAGAGCAGTCTTGTTAACAGCAAGCAAGATTTTCACACATAATTCTTCCTACTCCTAACATTAAAGAAACATGCTGACTAACCACAGAGAACAGTTGAGCTGGGTGCTGAATGCCTCATGCCCTGCATGTACAAACATTCCTGCATCTGTATTAAGAATGCCAGAAATTCAGGGAAAGCTAGTGTAAACATGAGCAAACTCTTCAAGAAAGCATTTGAGTAAGAAAGACCCTCAACAGTGACACAAAACTTCATTCCTGCAAATCAATTGCTCTTTCAAAGACAACATTTTGAAGGAAAGCTATTCAAAGTGTTTTGGTGGAAAGACAGTTCTTCAATGTTGCAGGAAGACTGCTAGCTCCAGCTGCTCCACAGGAATAGAGCATCAAATGGTCCTAGACAAACACAAGCTTTCATTACTATGAAGAAAAATACCAACCAACCAACAATCCCAAACCAAAACAGAAAAACACCAAAAAGAAAAAGCAGTTCTCAGATTCTTGGTAGTGCTACAAGTCTGTAAATGAGTAAAGACAATGCTGGAGATCTTGAAGACCAGCACCCCAAAATTCACTTGCCCAGTTTGATTGAGCCCTTTTAGTGTCATCATACTGAGCATCTGCTGAGACTTTTGATAAAAAGCAGGAACAGATTGAGAAATGGGCTGTATCAAACACAAATCACACTGAATCAGCTCACTCCACTGCACAACCTTCAATATAAACATATTCACTCTCCCTATCAGCACTTCAAAAAAGGCTTAAAGCATGAAAAAGTTTTAATGAGCCACTTAACATGCACAGTTATTCTGCATAAAGTCCTCTTGAAGTTATTAAAGATTTAACCTAAATAATTTATATCCAAACATTTTAAATGTCTAAATACATGTCTAAATAAATAAATGTCTAAATATCTAAATACATTGTGCATTTTAAGTTTTTCCACATATAATTTTTTAACTGAGCAGAACCCATCCACAGAACAGACACCTATCCAACAGATATATGCACTAAGAACAGCACAGAGATTACAGCCATGTCTGAAAATTCTGGCTGTGATTCCTGCCAGCCTTGACCTGCACTTTTTGACAAGGGTCTCAAAGTTCTATGTGTTTGTCATTAATAAAACCCATTGTAATAATTATTTCTGAAAGTTTACTAGAATCACTCTCCTCAAGGTTTAAAGTAAAGTACTGAGACTTGACTATTTTTATATGCTGCTTATTTCAAAAGCATAAGCACCATGTTAAGATCACACTAATGTACCAGAGTATACTTACTCCAAGTTTTGTTTGTTTCCCAGTCTCCATCTGTGAGAGGTGTCTTCAACTTGATCTAAACCTTTAAGTGATCCTTAGCACTAAATAGTGACTTCAGTTAAGAGTTCAGATTCTAATGCTGCCACAGTGAAACACATTTTAGTTGTTATTGAGAAGTGGAAAATTGTTGTCTACTAGTGCCTCTGCACTCTTAAATCTAGCTACTTTCTCCTGTTTCAAAAAGTTTCTCTAAAAGAAGTTCTTTAAACAATGAAATGTTAGGTAGTTAAAAAAGCAGTATCATTAGTACAGAAAATTATATCTATAAAGTAGACCAACTGTAAAATTATAACACCTTCTAGAAGACATCCCACACATAACACTGAATCCAAAATACTGAAACAATTGATCTCAGCTATTGAGTTCTGTGCATCTTGGTGTACAAGTTCCCAACCTAATAGCTGTTATTCCTGATTACAACTGAGAAAGGGGTAAAGTAAAATTCCTGACCAGTAGTGTTCATTAAAAGTGAAGATATCCCTAAAGCTTAATAAATTATGATTGAGAATAAACAGCCAAGTAGTTACTAGCTTTTGCAACAGCTACAGAATATAATGTGCAAATACAGTCTCTAAAGCTTCAACACATGAAAAGGTTTACCAGTTTATAGGTTTGCATTCTAACCTTACTCTTACCATCATGGGGAGAAAAAAAACAAACACTACCAGCTCAAGTATCCAGTGTTGAAATGATAATTAAATGATGACATTTCTGTAACACACCTCTGCCTCACCTCTGCAGCAACAAATCTAGTCCTTAATGACTTTATCAATTAAATAGGATCTTTAGACTTCAATATTCCAGTAACTGACTGATGATGATAAAAACCTGTGTTCAGTGCAACTCAGACTTGTGCTGTGGACATGTGTACAGCACAACTATTTGCTGTAAGGAAATAGTACCAGGAGTTTGGTATGACAGATATCCAGAGACATTTGCCTTTTCCTCCCTTTAAAAAGTCATCAGGTGCTACCGTGATTTTAATTTGGTGAGGACAGAAAAGCCCAACCACATTTTTTCTTACTTGAAGACAAAGTTTTATTGTTGAAAGTGTTAATTCAGCTCTCCGATAGGTTTTCACTTTCCCCATACTGCCGTATTCTGTAAAGAACAGTCTCAGTGCAGATAATCAACAATTCCAACTCTCTGGACTTCAGGGGACTTTTGACAATTCACACTTGCTCCTTGTGTTTCCATGTTGAGACTGACACAAGATAGCTGCTCTGGCCACAGCACCTCTAATCAACCACACAATAAAGCAGTTCATCTGCTCTTAAGTGGGAGTTTAAGCCTTTTGGATGGATTAAATCTCATGTGTAGATGGCAAGAATCATATTCCTGTTTGAGAACTAAGTAACGTGAAACGGATTTGAGATGTTCTTAGAACACCAAGAGTATCATAAAATGGTGGTTTCCCCATTTTTTGTACTCTTCTCTAAGCAGTGCATAATTTGCACATGGGGACCATTTGTTAGGTTCACCATTCTTCTTGTTTTCTTCAGCTCCCCACAAATCAATACAAATCTTTTCTTTAAGGTAAGGACTGTACTGAACATTCTATCTCATGGAGTGACCAATCCTCCTTTGTGTGAAAGGTTTGACGAAAACAGGAGCAGAAGAAACATAAATCCAGTCTTCAGTGCAAAGCCACTGATTTTCACCATTTAATTAAGGCTTCACCAAAAAGAAATACATAGTACCATCTTTAATAGCTGAAAATTAGCACACTCCTTTGGGAACAAATGGTCCGTGAATGACTTTTGTGTCTCTATCATCAATTGTCTTCCTGAACAAAGTAGTATCTCACTGGGGGCCCTGGTAGGTCTTCCTCTCCATCGGTCTCTGGAGCAAATGATACTGTCAAATCCACATACTTCTTATCAGCTGATGGTTTCACAAGCTTTTGCATCCTATAGAGAAACGAAGAAGAGTTTGTTAACACACCAGAAGGAGGACTAGCACTGGGAATTCAGGGCCAGACTAGGATGAATTTCAGTGCCAGCAATATGTACTGGCCCAACATACTACACACCAAATTAAAATGGAGAATTAAGGCACCTCTAAATCTTGACACAAAAGCTGTTTCTCCACTTGAGATGCAACAAATCATATTCCATTTTCCTGATAAGACATATCCCATTAGTGAGCTACTGCATCATTCACCAACAAGTGACTAGTACAAAAGAGAAGAGTACATAGCCATTTTCAGATTAGATTCCTCACAGATGTAATTTCTCTTTGGCATCCTACAGAGGCACAAGGCCAAGTTAGCTTTCTGTATAGGATTTCAGTCAATGAGGAGGACTAAGTTTTCTGTCTACCAATAAAGGATAGTTTTAGTACAGCAGGAAGAACCACTCCAGTGCAGGCACTAGATGAAAAGTAAATCTTTTGGGGTTATGAGATTAAGTCCTTGAATTTCGAAGGTGAATAATAATGAGAGGGGGAAAAACCACCAAGATCTGTGACTTCTTCCTTCATGACTACAGTGTGAGTTAGAAATATGCAGGTGTGTTACGTATTAGTGCAACTTCCCCTCTTTGCTCTCTGCAGTCTCAAAAGCTACAGCCATTGCTTGGAAGTTGCACACTGCAATACTGAAGTAGGTCAGCCAACCTCACTTTCATCACATATCTGCAGATGGCTCACAATTATTTTCCTCCTAACCTGGAGCACTAGTTCATGAGGTTAGCTCAAATGCTAGCAGGCTGGAGGAATACAGTCACTCATTTCTATTCCTCACAGGTCACTTGGAGAAGGATTTCCCTTCTGGGTATGCTTTAGTATGCAGGTCAAAAAACTGTCTCCCGCAATGTACTTAGTCTCCTTGCAAGAACACAAAGCATTAGCCTCTTCTCGCCAGAGACACTGAGATCATATTCATTTGCACGAGAAAACTCTAAGATACAGAGCAAAGTAGGTAACTATGTTTTCAAAACTTGCTTTTAAGTAGTATGCCACCAGTTAATGGTTAATGCAATTCTGAAATGAAGAAAGAGTCTAGTAATGCTTGCCATATTACAGCAGGATTTTCAGCAACTTAAAAACAAACACACAAGCAAGACCAGAGTTTGCTGTGCAAATACTTTATAATGCTTTTGAGACTGTTTGTAACAGAACCCCAAGTTGCTGCTACTACATGGAAAGCTTGAACCAAGTCTCAGGGTAGTAAGAAATCCTGATATACAGCTTCACACCATATCTTTGACTTCATTACATACCTCGCTCATTCACAATTATTTATACAGCTATAAGACAAGGCACATAAACAACTTCTTTTTAAAAGGCTGTCAATTCTCATCTTAGTATGCCAGGCAGTGTAAAGGTAGTACTAGCTTAGGTCTTCTCTTCTTGGGATTTTGAAGTAGCTTTCTCATACTACTTTGCCTAATACTACCAACCAGCAGATCTTTGAAACAGATCTTAAATACTGATCAATACAACCATTTGCTTCAGCAAAGCCTGTGAGCACTGACCAGCACACACTTTACAGGAGCTATAAGGAACACATTTTGAGCTAAACTAGTTTAATCAACAGGTATAAGGCACAACTAAACCTGGGTGAGATCTGGCTGGTATTTTGCAAAGGCCTATCAGTCGACAACCAACACCTTGCCCTCACATCCCGCCAGCTGCCAGTTTGTAATAGCTCAATCTCTTGTCAGTGAGCGGCACTGCAAAGCCTTGTGAATGTAGTCATTGTTAAAAGGGCTAAGGTGATGTAGAAGCTCAAGAAATTACTATGAACAGAACAGACTTCCAGCAATCTTAATCTGCAAGCAATACATTAACTCCTTCAGAGCTAAGTTGCTAAATATCAGCATTAGTTTTAAGCCAACTTCAAAAGGTTCTAAATTGTTCCACTTGAACCAGAGTATGTTCTTTACCAAAAAACCCCCCAACTTACTGTCAGACTTTTTAGCTTTCTTATTCTGGTAGTCATCAATTAGAACAGTATTTTGGAAGTCTCCTGTCTTGACCATAAAAGTTAATTCATTTTCTCTTTTTTCTTTTCTTTTTCCAAATGAAAGAAATTATCTTTTTTCTTTCCAAAACATTAATGACTAGCAACCACTTTGAGAGGAAACACTGCTGTCAGACACACATCCTTATGATCGAACCAATGAGCGTGATTTGTCTGTGCGCTTGCATCCCTCAATCCATTTTCCAGTTATACTCACGTGAACTTTAATCTTTTTATATGGCCTGGCATCACAGGAACATAGAGCATTTTGACTCCTTGGACAACCATAGTTGGTTCAATTCCATATTTCTCCTGGAATTCACAAATTAAAACTTCTTAAAGGACTAGAAGAGCTGCCCAAGCCAGCAGATATTAGTGCTGCTAATACCACAGCTAATTATTCAAATCCATAGGATCCCAAGCAGAAAACTTGCTAATGCACGGACACTGACAGAAGTTTTATTAAGATACATTTGAACGAAATTAATTAATAGTTTGAAAATAGGCTTGGATGTGCCTACTTAGAAATATTTCCATTTAATTATTATTAAAACTATTCTGGTTCGAACAGTAATGACAAAAGAAAGAAAAAAAGCCAAAACCCAAAGCAAAAACACAAAACAAGAAATCCCTTTCCTCTTATCTTGTACTAACCCAGTACAGCAGAAAACTTACTCTGACAGCATTTATGAAGTCCAACAAAGTAAAATCCTCTTTCCCATAAATTGTCCACCTGTCCCAGATGGTAAATGAGATTCCATTTCTGTTTTAAAAAGTGAAAGGTCGTTACGTTAAAATGTGAACTCAGGCACATGAGAAGAAATGCCACCTTCTAGTGGCCTGCAAAAAATCTCTTCCCTCTCTCCTGCTGTTTCTCCAGCCCTCTGACCTTGCTAAGCACAAGACGCAGTAAGAGCTCTAAGTAAACATGGTATCTGGCAATGAAGTTATTGAGCTTTCAGATCCACTGAAAAATAGCTCTTTTATTGAATAGGATGCAAAAAAATGTCCAGGATATTTCCTAAGAACAATGCCACATCTAACTTGTGTAGATTTTTAAAGCCTCACAAGTAACATATTCCCCTGAAAACAAAACTAAGCCTTTAAAACTGTATTTTAAAATAGGACAGATGAGTATGTGCTGCATTTTCCAAAGTTCCTGAGCAATGTAGTATTAAGAGGATCGCTTATACCTTTAGCAGTATATAGTAAATGGATAACAGTTTAATAGCAAGCATGAAGTGATTCATTTTCCAAGTTTAAACAACAACAAAAAGTTTTGAGTATCTATAATGTTTAATTGGAGTATGGTATGGCCATGAACTGTGGTTCTATCACACCTTTGCTATGTGAGCACATTAAGACCTTAATCTTATTACCTGGATTTAATAACTATTTAAACTTCACACTTGTTGTAATGGCTCAGCAAGTTCTCAGCATCGATTAGCAGGTTTCCAAATATTGCCCTTGCCTTTCTGCCAATGTCCTTCCTACCTGATTTCCGTTCTTCTTACTTCAGCAGTTTCTGTAAAGACCATTACAGGAATGGCTAGGTTCAGAAAACAGTTCTTGTATGCATCAGCTGGGTAGCCACCTACAACTTTGATGAGCTCCAGTGCAACCTGCAGTAAATAAGAATTCACTTACTAGTTTTCAGGTACTGTGTTGTCAATACCAGTGTAGTTAAGAGGCCAGCAACTACAGAGAAAGTTGTTAATGAGATCAGCTTTTGTACAAGCAGCAGAATAAATAACATCTGGAAATACAACCCAAATTCTGTTGTTGCCAAGGGAAATACTTAAAACATGCAAAAGTGTTCCTAACATAGGACTCAAAAAAATTGTTTAATTCAAGAAACCTCCACAAAGTGTGAAGTTCTTTTGAGATGCGCGAATGTGAACAGATCCTCTTCGCTCTTGGCAGTGGCATTCTGATGGGAGTTAATATTTATGGCAGAAAATAAACCAAAATGCTGATTTCCAATTCTTTGTGTCCAGCAAATCAAAAATAAAAGCACTAAAGGCTTATCATGTTAAGAAAACTTCCCTGTCTGACCATCCAGGAGCCACTCTGGCAGTCACACTCCATCACCAGCGACCTTAAGTGCTGGTGCCAAAGTTCCTTCACAAAAGGCAGCTGCTCAACAGGTGCCCCACTTGACTTGCTAGCCATCCCACTCTCAAGAGTCAGATGAGGTTTCCTCACTGGCTCAACCCTGGGTTTCCCATAGCAGTCTCAGACCTCTGGCTCCTTTAAGTAATTTTACCATGGTGCAACAACAGAGTAGCAGCTCAAGCTGGTGCATCTGGAGAGGGACACTGAACAAAGCACTACCTGGGCTTTTGTACCCTCACAGTCTGAGTGCTCAACAGTCTGTGGTCTTCCAGCTGAGTCCTCTCAGCTCCTGCTGTGTCTCTGGGTGTCCAGTCACCTGACTGGAGCCATATGTCCCCTTGCCCTTTGTTGTGCAAAGTTCACAGCCTCTTGCCTGCGTCTCTCATCACCCTGAGCTCAATCTCACTGCAGATGTACACTGAGCTACCTGCACTGAATGTGTTCCTCAACAACCATATCCAGAACCAAGTGTGACCTTTTGTATTGGTACATGCGAAATAAATCCAGCTCTTTCACTGAGGCTCTGTCAAGGTAGCACTAACTGATACACACACAACAGTGGTTTTAGGCAAGAAACAGTAAAAGAAAGAAACAGACATTTAAAGAGCATACTCACCAGCCCTGATACTGCAGCAGTAGCTGTTGCAATGGCAGGAATAATCTTTCCTGCAATGCGCTTTGTTTTGAACCGATCTGCTGGTTCAATGTTGTACATCTTGGCTCGCAAGTTTGACGCTGCTGTTATGAAATCTATATGCCCATTACTATCGTCATCTTTTTCAAAGGATATGGGCTTCATTTGCAAGTCAGCTGCTCATAAAAAAAAAAAAAAAAGGCAAAAATTATTATTAGAAAACAACATAGTTTATAGGGATCTTCAGAAATCAAAAATCCCACATCCTGGATCTTGGTGCCTTACTTGTTTTCCTATGCTAGAAGCAGAAATGCCCCTATCAAAACCACTTGCTAAAAGTGAATAATGAAAGAAGTATTAACGGAGGTCCATAATTTTATTTTCCTTGCAACACCAGGAATAAATTTTGTACAGTACTATGGATGTTTCTTATTCACTCCATCTCACTATAGCTCCATTCTGTGAGAATTCCCTCTATAAGCTTTGTTTATCTGCAACCATTTCTCTATGGACTTAGCATCATGAGAGTCAAGTTTTGGGTTGACATTCCATGGGATTAGAGATAAAGTAATCTTTCTCCTCTGTGTTCACGGACTAAAAAAGTTTGCATGTAGTTGTTGCCCAATGACCTCTTCATATAGCCAGGCAAAAAATAGGATTTGAGCATCCTTATTCTATCACATCTACAAGATGCTGAGGAAGACTCTAACAGATTTCACAATTAAGGATAATTTCAGATTGATTTCTTTAAGTAGTAACTTGCAGCCTTCCCATACCAGAATCACTTTCAGTCCACCTGGGATCTAGCCAGCACCCTTTCCCTCCTTAGAGTTCAATTCCCTGCTGCTGCCTGCTCACTGTCATCAGCACTGTAGTTACATGCAAGTGTAACAGAGAGCCGTAAAACTTGCAGGAATCTCAGAAATACAGAAGCACAGGGTAATGTCAAGCAACAGGACAGATAGCTGCATGCCACTTCAGAAAGCTTTAGACACCAGCTCTGCTTCTTGCAGAATTACAGAACTGCTTTATTAAAAGATCTGAATGTCACTACTGGCAAGGGCCAATGCAAGACATTACTAAGCTATGAGGTTTCAGAAGTTTGCACTACTCACCTTCCAGAGCTTCATTGGATAGTATAGACTTCTCCAGTTGGAAAATAGCATTTCTTTCATCCTCACTGCTGACTGGAATATGATCCGGTTTTCTTGCAGTTTCATCAGTCTGTACAACCTGCAAGTGTGTGCAGTGCTTGAGTAATAAAATATATGAACTTCATACAGCATGAGTGTCAAGTGTACTAAATTTCCTGTCTTTCCTGCAGTCTTTCCTCCCCAGTTCAAGAGAGACATAAATTGGACATGGAGCAAGTCCAGCCAAGGGCCACAAAGATCATTAAAGGACTAGAGCATCTCATACAAGGAGAAGCTTGTGAGAGCTGGGACAGTTCAGTGTGGAGAAGACAAGGGTCAGTGGGATCTTATCAATGTGTATAAATATCTGATGGGGGGGGAAGTACAGAGAGCACAACCAAACTTTTCACTGGTGCCCAACAACAGCACAAGGGGACATGGACACAAACTGAAACACATAAAACTCCCTTCAAAACATACAAAAATACTTTAAAGGAAAAAAACAAGCAAAAACATCCCAACCAAAATTGTGAGGATGGTTGAACACTGGCAGAGATAGCAGAGAAAGGCTGTGGAGTCTGTTCTCAGAGATATTCAAAACCCAATGGGGCACAGTCCTCAACAACCTGCTCTAGCTGCACCTGCTTGAGGCAAGGGGCTTGAACTAGGCAGGCTCCAGGGGTCTCTTCCAACCTCAACCAATCTCTGATTCCAAGTCAAAACACCAGTTTGTCCACATAAGACAAGCATTCATGAGACAAGTGTTAACACTGTGCAAGAAAATATGAAAACACCCTGAATGCTTGGTAATTTTAAATAATGACAAATGCTAGCCACTGCATAATAATGCTTAAGCTATTTTGAAGTTAACACTTAAAAAATAAACATATAAGTAATGACAGTTCCTTTTTATTAGCTAGGAAGAAATAACAAATGGACACTAGTCTTGGATGGCTTTAAAGTTGCTTGTGAATAAAATTTTACTACCTTTATTAAAATAGTACAGCCTCATGTAAACTTAAGAAAACCTGTGAAGTTACAATCACATTTGTGCATGGAAAACAATGCTAAAACAAGTAATTTGAAAAAAGCTACCTCCCACCACTATTTTCCATTCAGCATCTGGTACATAGATACCATAGCTATACCAAGTTAAAGCAGTCCTGTATGCCACATTCGTATTTCCCCAAAACACATTTTAATCTGTGTTTATTTCTCATTAACATCAATGCAAGAAGTAGTTGAAAATGAGGACACTGTTTGTGAAATATTTTATTTTTTTCTTTAAACTAAATATCACACTTACTTTGTTTGAAGGTCTGAACTCTGGTACCTTCACAGTTGAAATAATACTCAAAATAGTTTCCTCTGACAAATCCTGTTATGGTTTTGAAGAAAAACAATTTAAATTTGCATCAACACAAAAAGATTTTATATTCAGTAGCATTTCAAAGAATACCAAACTCAAAAAATCTCACAAATACTCAATGATGTTTCAGTCAACGATCATCATTACAACACCAAGTGACATTTCAGTTACCACAGCTAACCAGAGTGGGGTGAAGTGCCTAGCACTTGAAAACTGAACAGAAGCACAAATATGACTTACAGGAAGATTCAATTAGAAAAGGAAAAGGCTAACAAGAAAAACAAAGGATAAGCAACACAGAGGCTGTGAGTAGTAAAAAATAAAATCCCCAGAGTATAGCTAAGACACTTAATAAAAAAAAAGTCTTAAAGAGATCTTCTTTCAATTCAGTAGCTATATTGTACAGGAAACAGGTGCATCAGAATAATAATTCCCAAGTTTGGTGTTTACTGAAAATATTGAATACACCACTCATTTCTTCTCCAGATTAGCGATTTAAATACAGATGAAGAATGCAAGCAGTTGCTGAACAGCCAGTGCTGAAGGATAGATTACTTCAAGAATCACTTTAATCAGTTCTTGGAAAGAACTGGCAACCAGACATCAGGACAAGACTGAATACACAAATCCAAGTTAGGTGCTGGGAACACCGTGACAGTATGGATTACCTTTTCTGTGAAAGGAACACAGTACACTGTTGCGAAGAGTTTTGCTGCACTCACAATGAAACCATAGTGCCTGAAGAAAAGAGAAAGATAATTACTTTGGGCTGGCTTTTTACTTCAGTTGCCCAAAAGTTTGCAATCATATTAAAAAATATCTTGAATACATCTTTCAGTGCACACAGTAGAAAACAGATGGCACTTTTTGGGTGACTCAGGTGTCCCCAAAACTAATCAAACTTTGATCAGTAAAGAGTTATTTAATGATAACCATATTTTCTTAACCTTTGCAGTCAAGAAAACAACTCACATGACATCAATACAATAATAAAAGGCTTCATCTCAGAAATACTTTGTTATTTGCCATGATATCAGTTTTCATTCAAACTAAAAAAGGCAGTCTGGACAATTTCCCAAAGCAGGTGTACTTACGCAGCAAATAAATGCTTTTCAGTCCTTCAACCACATTAATTTTTTAAATTATTTGTAATACCTAAGCCATCTAGCTCAGACCCAATTTGTGATGAAGAAGGGGTCCCTCCACTAGGTCATTTAATTGACAATTTAATTTGGCACATCTTGCATTTCATGATGTGGGACAATGAGGGCAGGGAAGTATGACAGTGACAACTCCATAAAATTCTGTAGTCACAGAAGACATGGAATGGGTTGTTCTAAGCCATTTCACATTAGATATTGTCAGAACTTCCGGCAGCACCCTCCAAACCTGTATCAGTGAAAATGAAATTACCTCTATTGAAAGTATGAGACAACTCACCCAATCTGCCACAGATTTGTTAGACTAACACCCATCAATATCTATCCAACTTCCAGTGCTATAAAGCCACTGCCTTGCACTTTATACTATAGAGTGAGTTTTATAGATGCTATAAAACACCTATAAAGCATCTGTGGCAGTACCATACTTACAAAGGATCATTAAAGTCAAACTTCACTGGGAAAGGTGGCCTCTTTGGTGATTGCCAAAATAAACCTGGTAAAAAGAGAGACTCAAGATGAAACCCTAAGGAACGAGGAACAGCAATATGTGATGTATTCCACGAGTTCACAACAGGCACAAAGTGGCAGTTGTACTTACTTCCATCTTTTAATCGTGTATCAAGGGGAAAGGAATGAAGGAGCTGAAGAGCCTAGAGGAAAAGTCAGAGCAGCTTTAGTAATTTTCTCACAGACAGATTGACATGACCACATTAAATGAAACCTTCTTTTTAGTAATAACATGAAATCTCAATACACTCCCATACATAGCTGAAGTAATTTAAAGAGTTAAGAAAATCCTAAGACAACTGTGTCAAGACGAACAGCTTAAAGACAAGAGCTACTACACAGAGTGACTTGCCCATTTATTCACAGAACAAAGATGACAATGTTACCTGATCTGTACAAAGTCCAAGCAAGACACTTAATCCAAGAAGAAAAGCACTCCCCGCACCCTATTGTCACTTTAGGATTATTGCCTATGAATTCACAGGCATGTGACATTTTATCTATGTAACAATTGCCACCAGGGCTTCCATAGGCACAGACATGTTTACTAATAAACAACACCATGATCACAACTTTCCTGCAAAATTACACATACTTTAAACAACAGTGTGGACCAGATTCCCAGAATGACTGGCTCCTGTTTCAGACCATCTTTGAGAAAAACAGGATTATGAAGATGAGTTCAGTAAATAAGTTTAGTGCAGGAAACAAAAATCTGCTGTCCTTCAGTGAAAGGCAGCTGATAATTCTGCTACTTTGGAAAACACAATAACTAATAAGATGGAAAATTGCTTGGAGACTACTGAACAGTGTTACTAGACTGAGTTAATAAACCAGACCTAGAAGTGCTACAGTAGAAAGAGATGCAGCATTTTAAAGTTTCAAGTACAGTTCATTATTTATGAAGAAATGGAAGTGAGTGCAAAGACTTGGACACCTCGTTATTATCACTACCAAGTTTTCTAAAATCCTCATCAGTGCAGTACCACCTCATTTACAGGTCTTACCTACCTTATGGCTAAAATACTTCTCAAATTTTACTCTTGCTAGTTCTACACATTGAGTCCAACTTCGGGGTCTTCTACTGAGTGTTTTAATAACATGAAAACAGCCTTCTAAGCTCTCTCCTGATTTTATTCTCTAGATAAAGAAACATAAAAATGTTAAAACTGACAAGATTCCTTCAAATCAACTCAAACAGTAAATACATTTTTAGTAATGCACAGGCAAAAGGAAACAGAGGGTCACTTTGTGAAATATTTTCCTTTATGTGATCCTCTCCACTAGGTTTTTTCTCAGGTGCTGTGGTCTACCTGATATACTTTCACCCAGCCCTATGGACTACAGGCCATTACAGACTCACAAGAAAAGATAGCAAACAATTGAATCTAATTTATTACACAGTTGAATTCACTTCAAACTCAGTCTTCCTTTAATTTTTTCCAGTTACACATCAGTGTGACATACACCAACCACACGCTAGCAGTGCCTCAGTCTTTCTGACATTTCTACATCACATATAGAGGACATGAGCTAGAGAAGTTTATAATTATGAGACACACCAGAAATACTGTTCATCTGATGATCAGCTAATGACTTGGCCAAATAAGTCTTTTGAAAAAATTAACCCAAATCTCACTGAACTCCCTGAATAAGAAACAAAACTTACAAAGCAGTCGTTTAAACCCTGTATTTTACCGTGGCAACATCCCCTTACCTGTAAAACTTCTTCTGCTGATGGGTAGGTTTGCCAGAATTTGTTAAACAATGAAGGCTTGTGAGAAAATGAACTTTCGAACTGTAAAATAAAATGAAAACATATGGCATTTTGCAAGAAATGTATCAGATTCCCCACCTTTCCATATACACATTTAGTTACTCTGAATCCCAGTGAGCTTATTCCCTTACCTTATCTCTGGCCCACTGTATTGTATGCTCAATGGCAGCTGGGAAAGACTTCAAGGTGCAAAAAGGTATTTCTTCTTCTGGTGGATCTCGCTGTAATTAGGGAGTGTTGCATGTAAATGCAGGCTTATTAAAGTGTATTGCTAGTAACAGCACTGAGAACTTTTAGACTATTGTAAGTTTAAAACTCTGCTTTTATACAAAATGGCTTACTTATGCTTAGAAATTTGATTTATGAACACAAACATTATCACTTTCTCTTTATGAAGAACAGTCTAAACTCAACACTGGAAAGCAAAACTGAACTCTGAAAGACAAACGGTGAGATTGCCAGACAGTTTTTTCAAGACGTGCAGTCCACATTCACATACATTCTTAACATGAAACCTGACTTTTCACTCAAGGCCCAAAAGACTTCTTTATGAACCCTAGCAAGACTGTTAGGATGCTCAAAATCCTGTCTCTGTGTCCACATGGCACCACTTCACAGTGTTCTCTATCAGTGAATTTCTACATTATAAAGGCAGTTTTGTAAGAACTTCAACAGAGGAATACTGAAAGAGCTTGATTTTTCCCTTCCCCATTCACACAGAACTGCTCAAACTTTGATTCCTGGGAGCTTTTCCTCAAAATCCAAGGAAGTAATTATTTCCTAATAATACTGTTCTTCAGCACTTTAGACAGACACATAAAGGCCACTTTAGACAGACACATAAATGATTAAATAAATAAATAAATTATTAGAGCATCAGAGGGTATTATGGGACTAGCTACAAAGGTGCGCAATGGTCTTAAAGCACTTACATGACTATTATAGGACTCTGTCAGGTGGGGCACAATAACTTCTGTGTGTCCTTTTGTTCCCATAGTTCCAGAGTCTATAAGAGGACGCAGGTTTGCTACACAACGACTGACATGGAAAGACACAGACTATCAGCATACAGTGTAAATCACTACGCTCTTACAGAGTGTAACCAGAGTTGCCTCTAGGCAGTTTCAGATGAGGGGAAAGCTTCCACCAAACTCAGGAAAAGAACAGATTAAATAAGAAGAGCTATTCAAGTTACATCAGGATACCACAAACCTAAGACTATGTGTATTATGAGCATTAGAAATTATTTTTATCTCTACTTTTAAATACATATTTTTATGCATAAATAATTCAACCTGAAGACTGCCACAGTATTCTCCCCCTCATCAGAACTCAACAGCTATTCATTTTCAAGAACTCACTCCAAGGCTCTCTGCTATGTGAACAGTAGCAGCTGCACAACAGCAGAGATGGTTTCCACCATGAGTTTAAACCTCTTCCTCCCCCCAGGCTGCATCCCTATAAAGGAACAAGGTAAATCTGAGCAATTTCCTATCAGATCTTACAAGCAGTTGCAGGTCAGGAAGATTAAGAGCAGAAAAGCAGAGCTGACATGAAAGATGAAAAGTAGCCCTTGCTTCCTTTCCCCACCCTACCTATCAATGTATCTTCTTGCTTCAACATTGTCCAAAGCAGTTACAACCACATCTTGCTTGGTATAGAATTCATCGCTGTAAGTGTTCTCAGTGGCTGGACAAACTTTATTAATATCTGAGTCAATCTTTATGGAAGGATTGATGTTTAGAGTGGCTTCTGCTGCAGTATAGCTCTTAAATTTCTGAAAGTATGAATACATAGATATTAACAATATGGAGATAAATAATATTTGAGACACAGAAATACTGACTTCATTTGCTGATCAAACAATTCACTGATGGAAATGTTAGTATACAAAACATACAATACAGGACATTTTTTAATCATATACCTCACTCAATGATAAATATCTTATTAATATAGTTTCAGCTTTATTTGAAGTACAGTGTCATAGACCATATGGTGAAAGTGCTTAAATGGTGCAAAGGTTTACTGAGTAACAAACTGATGCCACATTCTGCCTCTCATGTGCTCAAAATGCCCTAAGAAAGGAGCAGTTCCTGACTGTCAGAGGACAAACCCATTTGAAACTGTGAACATGTCTATGCACCATAGACATTGAAACACCCATGAATAATCACATTACTGCAAGGTATTCCATACAAAGCCAATTTCAGAAGCTAAACTGAAACAGAGTTCTTAACCTACCTAACACTTCTAGCCATACTACATTCAGTTATCTAGGGATCAGCACTCAAAACAGTGTGGCTTCTGAAAGCTTGCAGGGTTCACCTTCCATTTATCTATCCATCCAAAGTGTAATCTGTTTCCAGATTTGCTACATATAAACGGGAGGCAGAAAATTAACCTGCTGGGGTTTCAGCAGGGGAAACCTTTTTTCACATTGCTGTCAAGATCTGAGCCACCTTTTTGATTCTGTGCTGTGTTTGCAAGTACAGGAATGTTCTCTCTGCTTTTAAGGAATTAACAGCTGTGTCATGTATTTACCGAATGTACTGTTTTTTCCCCCAAACCTATTTATCAGCTTAATGAAGATGGAATTAAGCCAGAAGAAAACTTTGAAGTTCCATCAGCAGTAGCACTACTGATCTCTATTGAGAACAATTCTGCCAGCACTGTCTATTTTTCTTATTTTCCCTGAAATTCAGTGGTATAGTAAAGCAGTTCTGACATGCTAACCCATGGCAGCTTCTTATGTAACACAGCACTCCTCATCTGACTGTCGAGTTTGAGAGGTTTCATCAGTCAAAGAGACCAGTACACACTAAGATTAGACAATCCAATTTTGCTCAGCTGATACTAGTGATAAGTGGGATGCCATTGCAATTCTAGGCATTGTTTTAAAAAAGCCTGGATTTCATTACAGCCTTTAAGTCTCTTCTAGATAAAAGCACAGACAGTCACAATTCAGCTCTCTGTGAGGACACAGGACAGGGAAACACAACAATAAATTTCTGAATAAAAAAACCTACCTGTATGTGATGAGGTCGAAAAAGAAACTGCCTGTTCAGGTTGGATTTCTCTATCAAGTCTGGATCTGTAATTGTAACCTAAGTCAGAAGGGGCAAAAGCAACAGCTGAAGTTACAATTCAAGTGTAGCACTGACTACAGACACTTTCCAAAACAAAGCACTGCTGTTGACACTGGCTCTGGCTAAGAGCTCTGCCTATCCTGACTGATTAATTTTGTTTTAAAATGAAAATTTAAACAGCAAGAGTTCTCTGGGTGTTCTGTTTCTTATTGCACACTTCTTCCACTCTATGTCGAGGTCGTGGTACCCTCTACACAGAGAATGACCTGAAATGACTTAGACTTTTAACATTTTTAGTAGTTTAATTATGTAATTATTCCTTGTCATATTACTTTTTAATAAGAGACATGAGGTTAAACAGGTGACTTACCAATCCTTTGTCTTGCCCAGTACCAACACCAAGAAGTGCAAAGTTTTTTAGCATTTCACAGCCTATTGCTCCACAGCCAACCTAGAGAAAAACACAGTTTTAGTCCGAAACATAAGTGAAAACTATGGAAGCAAGTATAACAGAGAATTCCCATTAAAATTTTGGACCATTTATTCTGCAGTGGCACACATCAGGGCTGTTCTCATTATTTTGAAGACAGTGGACATTAGCTGTATCAACAAAGCATTTGCAAAAAGTGTGTGTCAGTCATACTCACCAAGAAAACATTCAAATCATGAAGCTTCTGGCACAGAGAGTCTCCAATACAAGCCCTCAAGGCATCATATCTATCTCCCCTATGCAGGCACAAGAGACAAAAACAGGAGACTAGCAAGTTTCCATCTATCATTGATACCAAACTGCACTTTAACATAACTAAGTCAGATGGAATATATCATTCCTGTTCCTTCCATGCTCAAATAGGACCTACATTCTTAATCCCAAACCTGTCCCACCAGCAAACAGCACTGAATTAAGTTTAAAAGATATCTTGTGTGCCTGCTTGAGACTCAAATATGAACAGTACATAAGCCAGCAGAGCGTAATTATATTTACCGTGGGAGAAATTCTTCAGAGCCCACCTTCTCTAGAGGTGTTACAATGTCTAACACATCTATATACAGCTGGAAAAAGAAAACAAAGAAAAAAAAAACAAACAATAAAAACCTGTGAAAAACATTCATGTTATTTTAATTTAAAAAACTATTTTCTCTGAACAACAGAGTCTAGAAATTTGGAAGCACGAAGTTTTTACTGTCAGTGGAAAACTACACAGCATTTGGTACCCTACAGTTCACTTCATAATTTCAGTGGACAAGAAAAGGCATCTGGACACAGAAGGAAAAAAAAAACTCACTCAAACAAGCAAGGACAGGCATAGTACCCTTCCAAAAGTAGCTGTGAGGACTGTGAAGGTTTTTAATCTAACTGTACTCTGGTATTTATCCTCAAAGTCTGAAAGTACTGTTCTTCTGTACAGTAGCTTAAGCTGACATCTGCCCTGCATCACACCTTTGCAGCCATGCACTGACAGGCCAATGCTCTCTTTCCTTGTGTGAAAAAAAATTTGCTGCGTGAACTCCAAATACAAAAATTTTAAATAAAACTGGCTGTACTTTTATTGTACACATAAAACATTGTGCTTTTTTCTAAATTTAGTCTCCAGTCTTTTTATTTCCATGTTATAAAAGTTGTTTAGAATTTGATCATACAGCATTTATACACAATTATCCAATCATAACATGTCAAAATAAACATCCAAAAACAAAGGCAGCCTTACCCACTGCTGCAATGGAGAAAATTTTCCTGTCACTGCTTTCAAGACTTCCTGGCTAGCAACACCACCCACTGCTGCAGCCAGAGGAGGTAGAAATCCCTGAGCAGTCCTAGACAGCCATTTTACCACATCACCATTCACCTGAGGCTGAAAAGTAAGACATAATAACAGATTTATCCTCTCAGTGAGCAAGTCAGTACTTGACAGTTTCAAAGATTATTGCTCTTCTTCAGTAAAAGACAGGCAAATTATTTCACTCTGACTAGGAAAAAAGTTTCCAGCCAAGTCAGATCCACCATATACCCTGTATTTGTCATATGCATTTGTTTAAAAACTGGATTCAAATAGCCACATGATTCAGCCTTTGTGTCAAGATGAACGTTCAGCTAAACCCATGCTGAAACACCATTCTGTTCACTCCTTCAGAAAGCCAGCTGATCCATCTAAAGATGGATACAGAGACCAGAACAAGGACAAACAACTAAAGCATGACCTTTAGGCAAGTAAATAAGCACATTAAAAAATTACTCATAATGACAGTGATTCCTTACTCACTTTGTTTTCCAGTGTTTCACTTAGGGACATGGCTATTTTCAGCATTTCCTCAGCATCCTGAAGGCATCTAGACACCAAGGTAGAAATAATAATGATAAAGTCCTTCTAGAAACACAATTAATGGAAGAAAAAAACAATGGATGCAGTAGGAAGAGTCTGGAATTTACATTGTCTTTAACAGCGAGCATTAAAAATGTACTTCTAAATGTTAGGGTTAGCTCAAGAACAGGAGTCTCAGTGTAAAAGCCCATGTGTAAGTACAGTCTTAAGATTTGTAATTTGTAAGTAGTATTGTCTCATTTAGCTCAAAATTATGCACATCAAGAGCTACAGCTGAATAAAAAAATACTGAAAATGAAAACCAAATCCTGCACATCTTTTTTTTTTTAAACCCATAAACTACAAGGTAAGTCAGGATCACTGAAACACCTTTTCCTTGTTAAACCCAGAATATTAAAAAAAAAATAAAAAAAAAAGAACATAGAAGGCCTTCATGCAGAAGCCTTTTCTGTCTACCTGGGACCACAAAGTGTTATTGCTGCACTGGGAAAGCCCTGTTACACACCCAGGCATGCAATAAGTAACATTTTTCATTTAGCTTTCAACTTTTCATTTCTATGCGGTCTATTGAGTACCAGACAGACAAGGTACACATCAAACCAGTAACTACAATAAAAAGAGAGATCTGTCTGATTCAAGGCTTAGCAAACACAAAACTGCTGCATTACCCAATGTTTGGTCCGCGACCAAAGTTCTCCTGGAAGTGGTTCAAGGCAAGCATGGCAACATGGATCTGCAAAGGTGTCTGTTAAGACAACAGCTATTGATCAGTTACAAACTAGAGAAAAATGAAGGAATCAAAAGCAACTATTTGAACTCTTCTGTTACAATTTCACTTCCTTGTCTCTTAACCACAATGCTCAAAAAAAGTTTTTAAATAGCATTAAAAAGTGAACTTGAAATACCTTATGCTAATGTTTTTAAAAAAAACATCACTCAAAAAAAAATATCACTCAGTTGTAATGCAATACCCTTCATACACATTTAGCAGCCGCTTCAACTAAGTCCAACTGAAGTCCAACTGAAGCCCCCAAAAGAATTTAGTGCTGAAATTGGAAAATGCAGTTATCTTCCATTAACTAGATATTATAATGCATTGAATTTTACCAAACATCAATAATAGAGCCCAGCATTAAGTGTGAAAAGTAGAAAGTCCTAACAGGTAAGTCAGACCTTATATTGTCAAACAAACAAAAAAATAATCATTAGATCAATACTATTTAGTTTAAGATTTTAATAAGCCAGAGACTTATGTGCCTTGCATGTCCATAATACTTAAACTGTGTTAGAGGCAAGTACTGCCAGCATCCTCTCAGATTTTAAAAATACCTCTAAATCATTTTTTTCAAAGAAATAAAAAAAAATGTTTTTATACTGTAAATTCCAGTTTCCAACAAAGCTATGATTACCTTTTTATGATTATCCCAGCTTTGACAGCAGTGTGATTTTTATTAACCAAATATAACTACACACAGGAAAATAATCATTGTGTCACTTGCAAAATTTCCACTCCCCTGAATTAATGACTTATCAACACCTGAGATTTTAAACAGCCGAGGTGGTTGAGCTGTGCATTTACAATATACTTGGTGCAAATCATGGATAACAAGCCTCTATCGTGATCTAAATAATAGCGTATATTCTTCTGTGTGAGTACACTAACTGGTACCTCATTCTGACTTAACACTTTAAAATGGTATTTTACTACTGGAGAATCATTAGGAAATTGTTTTATTCTAAACAAAAAGCCACAGATTACAAGATGTAGTTTTAATATTAGAGAACTTATGCCCAAATCCCCATGTGCTAGTTACCTCAGGCTTGCTAAAATCTGCAACAAGGCATAATGGATTTGTTATCTGCTTCTCCAACCGTTCCTGAAAAGACAAGAATTCATGACAACACCACACTACTTAAGAGCACAACAGTTGCTGATACCTGACAAAACAATACTCTTTCTGTAGAGACTAAGAAACATATCTTACTAGCATTGCTAATACTCTATTATTAATCCAAAAAAGATGCTTAAAATAATCATCCACAGCAAGTTCTGTCTATCAAAAAAGATCAGAGAGAGGTTTGACATCCTAATGGCAAGACTCATCTTTAAACAGGTGTGATTTTTGGGGTTGTCCTGTGCAGAGCCAGGAGTTGGACTCCATGATCCTTGTGAGTCTCTTCCAACAAAGGATATTCCATGACTCTAGGAAATTGCTCTGAGGTCAGTTACCAGAGATTTTATTGGCAACTGGCTGTTTGCTTGTAGAACTTCCCCACTCAGGAGGAACAGGAAACTACTGCTTCACAGAGACAAGACAGAGAGCTGTGCATTCTCATATCAGAGGCAGTTTGTCCTCACTCACAGCTTTTTAGAAGAATGCTTGAGGGCAGTCAGGATCTACTTCCTGTAGGCCCAAAAAGGCACACAGCACCATGAGTCTTGCAAGCCCTCTTACACAAACTCACCCAGCTGTCTCCTCTCAGGCAGCCACCAAGAAACCACATATTCATAGACCCTTATGAAGTCCCCAGCAGTACAGGGATAGGCTGACCATAATTATTTTTTTTCTCTCTACAATGGTAAGTAACATTGAAGTATTTCCTATTCATTGTGGTTTAGTAAATCAGTATCACTATTCTCATTCAATAAAATTAGTGTACACCCAAATCACTGGTAACAAAATCATGTATTTGCTGAACTCTGCTTCCAGTGCTCAGACCATTAATGCTAAAGAGCCCAGTTATGTCAAGCACTCACAAAGTAAAACATTTTGGGAGTCTTCACTTGCACAGCTATGCCTCCATGTAAGTAAGGCTCCATTTCTGATGTATCCCCAATGCTGAAGGAATACGGTGACACCACTGAAAAGAGGAGAGAATAAAGAGTGATTCAATGTGCCATTGGATGCTACAGTTCTGTATACAACAAAGTGGGGTTTCACCAGTGCTTTTTGTGCTGTAATTTTGTAGTGTGCAACCTTGCTTTGAAAGCATAAACACAGCTGATCCTCCTAACAGGATTGTCCCTCTGCCAGTTTCTGGGTTAAAGTATTAGCTTCACATGATCTGTTATGAAATGAGCTTTTTTAAGTGGCAGCAGATTTAACAAGAATTCTGATGACCACAGCTCTGTAACAAAAATGAAATCACTCTCAGTTTTATTTAGACTGTGCATAGCAGTGTTCAGAATACTGCTCAGAGTAGGATTTTAGCCCTGTGACTAGAAAAATATGCAATAGAAAAGGGCAGCTGGAGCATTTTGGAGCATCTTCCCCCTCATACACATAAAGCATCACTCGGACAAAACAAAAAGACAAAATAATCATTAATTCATGGAAAAATGAAAACAAAAGCTAGGCCACGATTAAGATGAAGGAACTGACCACAGCATCAGCACCAGCAAAAACACAGGGGTCCAGAGAAAACAGATTCAACCACGTGTTTCAAGGGTATTGGGTTTTGTTTCAAACCACAAAATAGTTAAAAACAACCAACTAACCCCCACCCACTTGTTCTCTCTTCTCCTTCAAACAAATAGGCATTCAGATCTGGGAACTGCGAAATTCCTCAGCATCCAGAGGGAGCCAAGTAACATGCCTTGAGACATGCATGAAGCAGAACAAAGCACGGTAGACATAATCATGGAAACCATATCAAAGTCATGCTTAGAAAGAGAGTCATGTCAGTACACCACCATACAGTTAAACTGTCACCCAAAAAAACCTACAAGGCAAACAGTGACATACAAAGTAGCATCCAAAACCATGACAGAATAACAGGCATTATGGGACCCTCCAAAAACCAAACCAGTTTCATCAGCCAACTAATGATGGTCAGCTCAGAGGCAGCCAACCCAGTTCCACTAGCTAAGCATTTCCATTGGCTTCTTAAGTTTCAAAAGTAAACTCTTCAGAGTTCAGCAACTTTACTAAATGAAAATGCAGTCAAGACAACACTAGGAAGACCTTTTGCACCAAAAAGCAATTTTTTTGTGCAAGCTCACTGGAAGTCTGCATAACCCAGCACTCCTCTGGCTTCAGTAACTAAGACTACAGTGACCTAAACCAGGCCAAAAAATAAATACCTTACAAATGAGTCAGCAAGTTTACCTGTTATTCTGTGTGTGGATCCATTTAAGCATGACATTCCATTAACTTCCCGAAAGGTTAAGAACTGTCCTGTTTCAAGCCTGTGTGGATGATTTTCAAGGCAAGTGACAATACCAGGATTTGACTGAAATAAAAAATGGCAAAGGTAGCAAGGAGGAAAGTGTCTTGTGCAAAAGGGTCATGTTTTATTGTAGGCACATAGATTTTTGTCTACTGAAACTGCAGCCTCTAGCGTTTTTTACACCTCATTTCTGCCATAGCAAGAGAGCTATCTATGACAACATTTTCAGTCCTACTGAACATAGGTGTTTCTATAACACAAACTTTCTCATTTTCACTGTTTACAGTTCTCAGCATGTTCACAAACTGCATGTTATTTCTTACCAATCAAATTCATTGTCCTGTTCTGAAATAGCAGCAAATTCATCTTTTTTTCCAAACCAAAAATAGACTATACGTGCAAAGAAATTTTCACAGGTATTAAGAAATAAAGTCTTTTGAATGGTCCTTATTACTCCATGCTTCTTTTCTGTCTAATCTCCTCAAACTCGTTCTTTAAAGTTGGAAAGCTTACAAAGTTGGGCATCAGCATACAGGGGACAGCCTCAGCAGATCACAAACAAGCTTACACTTGCAGGAATCTTGGACAACATCTCATCCTGTTACAGGATGTCATGCGAACCTCCCATGCAGAGAGACCTCACTGCAGTTTGAAGACAGCTCACAAAAACCTTGTGGTGCAGCTCAGCCTGTTACTCTGGATTTGCAAGAAAGTCTAACCTGTAAGGTCTTCTGCCATTCTTCCCAAGTTCCCAATATTAGCAAGATTTAAGTACTATAAAACTTAATTACAGTGGACCACATTCTCTGTGGCAACAAACAGTTGCAAAGGAGATGACAGGAAGAAAATTCATCTCTGATTTAGGGACAGAGTGCCACCTTGATCCTGTCTACAGAAAAAAAGCCACTTAATGGTATTGAGGTTTCATTTTCATCAGTTCTACATTTCAGAGTGAAAGCAAGGTACAACTAAACTCAAGTATCAGATTATGAACCACAGGATATATATACAAATACATATTCATTCCTTGACTTGGCAGGTAATCAGCAAAAGCCATGAAACTCAACTGTGTACTCTTTATGCAACTAATGAGAACAATCAAGTCATCCATTCCCTTTTAAAGGTACCAAAGAACAGGCTACCCAAATCATTATATCATGAGCTTTAATCTAGACCAAAACAACCAACTTGCTATACAACCCCTTCTTGTTTCATTCACATTACATCTAGACAGGAGACAGGACAAAAGATTTGCTGCTAGATGAGTCAGGTGACTGTACTTCCAGAGTTGAAAAAAGGACCTAAAGTAATTTCCATTTCTAAAACAAAAATACAAGATCAAATGGACATGCTAACAGTCTACACTGTAAGCATTAGCAATAATAACCTCTTGTCATTGCCTCTGCTTTGGTAGGGTAGAACAAACCCTTAAGCTGCTTTTTAAAACAAGTTCTCAACCCCCTTGATTATTGCAGTAGTTGTCCTCTATAAGTGTTGCAGTTTCTTATAAAAAGAGCTATTTTTGTGCCTATTTCAGGGTTTAGAAAATCTACCCTAATCCCACACCTAAATTATGTCCCCTTCTCTCTATATTTTGTTTCTTTCTCCTTCTCTCGCTCCAATTAAAAAGAAAAATTCAATGTTATAACGTTACACAGAATGTAACAACAAGGAGGCATCAGTTAACTACAATGTTAGCATGGTTGGTTTTGACTGAGACACAAGAACATAGTAACTTTATTTCTAATATACTGCCAATTTTAAACTGCTTTTTCAAATAGCCAATAGCAAGTGAATATAAAAAAAAGTAAAGCAGCACAACTTTTATCCCTTACTTGTGTTATATTTGAAATGAAGATCTCCTTTGGCTCCTCTCCTGTTGTATCCAGCACTTCAAATTCATCACCGAAGTCACAAAACAAACGTGAACATACTCCATATACATCTGCACTGATAAACTACAAGAGAAAGTAAAAATCATGAGTATCCCACGAACAGCACAAGTCAAAGGAATGATGCCTCACACTAAATCTTGTTGAAGGCTTGCAGATTTAACTTCCACAGTGGAAACCTGTCATGTGTACCCAGGCCACTGGCTACATAGCACAGCATTCATGACAGATTTAGAAGCTGCATGATCATTTCTGAACCCATACACAAAAAACAGGAATCACACCAATATACAGTGTAATATTGCCATTTCTACTACTGTTACATTCAGCCTCAGCATATTCTTCAGTCTGAGCACATTTTTTCAGAACAATTATGAGTTAACAGGGAAAACTATTTCTTTAACACATTTTTTTTCAATTAAGATCTAAGCTATGGTTACCTGTGCTGGCATCCAGATAATACCAGACACACGTATAGAGTGGCAGCATTGTATTCCCAAAACTCCTACCACCCCATCAACATGCCATCTGCATAGTACTGTGTACCTCATAACCAGTTTTCCCTCCATTTTGGGAAAGAACATGCCAGAGGTCCAGAACGCTCACTGTACAGATTAGTCATGTGTTTAATTTTTTCTATTACCTTAATAGGTGGCTGCTGAGCATGACAGAAGTCATTAATCTTCTTCTGCAGCACCAGACTTACTTCAGTCAATATGACACACTGTGAACAAGAAAGAAATACTTCTAAGACACTGAAAGCAATCAATACCTTCAGGCTATGGAAAAAGTAGTACTAAGAGTTAGTAATGTGTCCTGACTCCTATCCCCCACACACAGAAGAGACAGAAGTCCTGAGGAAGTTTTCTCATTAGAACAGGTTGGTTACTGCTCCACAAGTTCTGGAAACAAAATGAGTAAGAGTAGCAACTGCAAATTCTGTTGTTTTTTTTTTTTTTTTTTTTAATCACAGCTGTGAAACTCAAAACCTAAATTAGACTATTTAACAAAACAGTTATGGATAATACCAGCAAAAATGTAGATCTTCAATTTTAAGATTAAAGCTAGCAAAACAGACACAAATTATACTCATCAGTGCACACCAAGAAGTTCTGCACAAGCTTCAAGTACTGGTGCTCATAGAATTGCAGACATATGATTTCTACAAGAATTCTTTTAACATCTAAGATAGGATTGGGTTCCAGTTATATATGGTTTATTGTAGCTGGGACATTCAGAAACTTGATGTGCTCGTGTACAAGTGCCAGCCACACAGCATAGGTTCTCCACTGTTCTACACACAGGCAGGAGACCATGGACTGAGCAACTGCCAACATCCGCCCTCCACCACAGAGGCACTTACATTTCATTAGATACATATATAAATGATCTTTCTAATTCTACAGCCAGAGTTTTTACTGCCTTGAATACAGCACACAGAGTATATATAAAGCATCTGTGCTATGCACCTGCAAAAGAAGGTCACAGTTTCACCTTCAAACAAATTGTATTGCACCTCCACTTTGTTATTTGTTGTCACAGTTAATTCTGTAAGTGTCATGAGAAATTGCTAGAACACAAACCCACTGTTTCAGCCTTGGAAAAAACAAGCATAACACTTTCATTACTCTAAATACAAGACTTCTTTCTTTACAATCACTTCAAAATGTACTTTAAACTTGCTTACTTTATTTTGAATAAAAAAAACATAAGTTGTTTGCTCTGAGCAAAATACAAACACAACTGCTTTCAGAGTGACATACCTGGTACTGCTTCAGAAAAGACAGATCTGTCATTTCGTCTAGTGGCACAGTTGATGCTGCTACATGGACATATGGATTGAGTTCTGCAATATGATGAAGTGTGGCCTCAGCCCTGAAACAATGGCAACTTTCAATTTTTTTATACATTTACAAAATTTTATTTTCAATACAGAATTTCATAGCACATGTCCTGTAAGAGTCCCTCATGAAGTCCCCTGGCAACAGTCATCAACTCTTATTCGCATTTAAATTCCAAGTAGGTCTGCGGAAAACAGCTCTGTCCTATATTCAACAGGACTCACTGATGGTCTGGTGTCATGACTGTTTTCTAGTCTTGTATGGGTGGCTGAGAAAGCCCAAGGAAGAAATGTACACTGGCCCCCACATTACATTACAACTTCACAATAGCAAGAAGCTCAGAATCCCAGTCCTAATCTAGACTTCCTCTAGTATCTACCTGGGCACTGTACTTAGAGTCAGCAACTCCAGACAAAGGGTTTAACAAGTATTTGATATGTATTAGCGGTTCTTGGACAAGGAAATGCTACTTTTGACATTGATGAAACTGTTACTCCTAGTCAAGTTCAGTCCTTTCTCACTCCAAAGACTTCACCAACCTGTTCCTTTGACTAGTAACATCATCTTCATGGATGAAGAAGTTGATCCCCAAATCCCATTCTGTGCAGTGCTTGGTGTCATGAACTGTAAGAGCCTAAGAAAATTCAGCAAAAAGCATTTACTGGAAGAAGTTTACAGGGTCACAGCACCAAAAAGGATGGAATAAACCCCATATAAAATGCTGGAGGACAACACTGCAGGAGATTTCGTTGTAGCATGTATAAGAACAGGCTCTTATGAGCTCTTTCCCAAGAAAACTCCTATTGTTTGAGAGACAAATACATTTCCAATATGCGCTTCATTAAGCATTTTTCTCACAGTTTGCAGTGATGACAGCATTAAAGTATCAAGGATGATTTTTGCCAGACTGTGATACAGAGGCAATTGTGATCTGTAAATTAATGAACTCATAAGCCTTTTTCCTATTGGAAGAAAGAGTTTTAAGAGGCTTCTCTAATAAAATTAATCCCAGCAGCACAAAAGCAGTTGTTACATTAAAACATTCAACCATTCTAACATCTATACAAAAGGATTCTGATGGATGACAAAATAGGATAATGTATTTTGAATAGCATTGCTTTTGAGTTTATGTCACACTATTTAGGAGAAGCCACTTTGTACAGAAGGATTCAATAACTGATCAGCAGTTGGCTAAAATATTCTATGAGCTATTTCCAAGTGCAGGGGACATTAACGTGTGATTGTGACCATATCACTAGAACATCCAGATTATTGAAAGTTTTTACTTTCAGGTTCTCAAATTTGCAATCTTTCTACTGAAAAATGGATTCAGAAACTTAAGTTAACTAGTTAGTAGTCTTGTGCCTTTTTCTCATGCTTACCCAAGAATACCCAACAACAGAACTGTTTTACGTACCTTTACCCCAGCCAGAATGATATTTTTGGCTGAAACAAAATAAAAACAGAATGAGGAACTGTTGCATGTTCTTGCAAATCTGTAATTGAATAGTTATGTAGGTGGAAAATAACAGTATGCAATAGTTAAGAACTTCATATCTTAAGGGTTTTTTTCTCTTTTACATTTGGCTCAAGCATCTACAGCACCACTGAAAGCAAAATAACATGAGCAAGTTTAAAAGGGCTCTCTACATTTGTCATTCGTCAGCTGTTCATCCCACAATTGTGATTACAGAGATACGAACAACAAAAAACTGCAAAATCCCATGACTGTCCTGGCATCTGGTGCAGAGAACCATTACAGCCAGCTGAAGGGGTAATACCTCAGGTAGGAACCAGCCAAGACAAGTCTTGCTCATAAAGAGTAAGGGAAATTGTTAAGGAGTTTCTTGCACTAGGGCAGTACTTTTCACCAAATTGTACTGTTCTCTTACCTCCCACCCTCCCATTTCCTACACAGGGATAATCTGGGCTACAGTTGTTCCTGTATTATATTAACTGATACTGATGCCTAAAGATGTAACTTGGATTATCCACTGTAGCCTTCACCCAAGACAAGATTTTGGGTAAAGCAATCTGACCCATGGAAGCATATTTTAAAGTAAAATCTGAAATGTTGTTCTAGTTAAAATGATAATCTAAGTCTGGGATCTTGCCTGCATCTGCTATGTTAATCATATATATCAGGCACACTGAGATACTTCAGACATGCTTATTATATTTAAAATTAAGGTTTACAAGTATTCTGGGATAGCATGTTCACGTACTCTTTATGTCTCCTTAAAAAAATGGTATCTAACTTACCAATCTCCACACCAAGACCACCTATACCACTCAGGAATACATGGGACTGAGCCATCTTCTGCATTGCTGTGTCTCCAAGAACATACCTCTGACGACTGCAGCAAAGACAAATTCAGATCAAAACAAGAGAGAAACAAAGTCAAGAGCATATTAAAGCAAGTCAAGAATTCTCAGTCACTAAAAAAAAAAAAGTTCAAATGTTTTCAGTTATTCCATCATCCCAATAAGCCTCTAATCTGCAACAGCAAGTTCTGCAGGTGAGTGTGTTTCATCCACCACACTTCCAAGGATACCATTTATTCCAGCAGAGGTTCTCTGAACTCATGCCATGCCAAGTGATCTCAAGACACTCCCAGCTAACAAATTAAAATAAGACCAATAAAAAATAATTTGTTTTTAAATTTACAAAAAAAAAAACAAACAAAATCCAACACTCTGAAGTCTGGAGGATAACAGAGACACTGATGATGTTTACAAGGACTGAGAAGCATAGCAAAGACTGAGGAATGAATGAAACCATGAAGGTGATAAACTACATAATGTAGAAAAGGTGAAAAGAAGGTAGTGTGAGAAGATGAGGAACAAGAGAGGAATATCTACTTTGTCAAAGCAGAAACAATCTATAGGCAGAAAGAAATCCACTTATAAATAGGAGAAGTATTATCCCTGTTTTCAAAAAAGTACATATCATTGGTACTACTGGAACCCTCTATAACTTCATTGTATTTACCTATGCTTTTTACTGATCAAATACTAATAATGGTCAGAAAATACCTGTTTTGAGACCAAAAATGGAACAATTTTAAGATGGATTGCATCTTCAATTCAACCAGTTCCCACCACTTACTTAGCAAGAAGTGGGTTCTGTTTCACTGGCTGAACACTCTGGGGTTTTTGCCTTAGAAAGGCAGGACACAGCAGCACAAGTACCCACGCCTTTAACTAACTGACAGTAGACTGTTTTCAAGCCTTGTCTTCAACATTACTGCATGCAAACATAAGTGTTCCAGAAAAGGCAGGAGCAACGCTTAAAAATCAGATATTCTTACCTATACAAAGCATCATCAATTTCCATGGAGTCTGCTGCCATGATGCAATGTGACTTGTTTACACTAGAAGGGTTACAAAAAGAAATGAAGTGGTTATGTTGGATACAATTGCACAGTTGGCACTCCCTACCTGCCCCACTCAGTTCTTCATTAAAAGAAGTGAAAAACACCAAAGTGATGTCAGATAGTAATCACTTCGAACATTCAAAGCCTGTAGAACACCACAGCACCCAGGTAATGAAAACACAGGAGCCAGAAGAAAAAAACCCTAAACCCTTGATAAATGCTTTCAAAATACAAACTTACATTTTAATTTCCCCACTGAGGAAATGCAAGACTTATTTGTTTTATTTGTCACAGTTAGATTTACTGAAAGTGAAATTCCATTTTATATTAACAGCTCCAAGCTGATCAACGTGCATCTACCTTATCAGTGAGTTTTTCTGAAGATAGGAGATCCACAAATGACAAGAAATAGGCATTTGTACTGCATTATTTCTTTGTTAAGTGAAAGTCCTTAGGAATCAAGTAACTATTTTAGCTAACTAAAGAAATCAACACCCAAAAATCTGAATTAATGCAACATTTAAGTAAGACACGCAGTAAAACAATTTGATAGGATTTCAAGAAAAAACATAATTTGCGCTATTGAGGCCTTCAGTCAAGGACTTCTTCATTGTTAAATTTGTGATAACAAAGCACCAGGATTAGGAATAAGTTGCCTCTGGGCAGCTTGTTTCTTAATTATGCAGTCTAGGAATTGGTGCTTCCTGAACCTGGCAGGTGACTGCCATCAAATACAGGATGAGCAAAATAGACCCCATGTGTACCTTTAGACTGAACTTAAGTTTCAGGTCACACACCTTATTTCAACTCCCTACAAACTGCCTTGGAAACCAGACATAGCTGACAACCCTATTTCCTAAGAGACTGAAAAGTAAAGGCCCAGACATACTAAGGAGGTTTTTATCTTTAGGAACATAGATATACCCTAAAACAGCTTTCAAAGCATAACTCCTACTTACTGTTCAGGTAGCTTTGGCAAACGTTTTAACATTTCTGAACCATAGCACCTGCAACCTGTCACAACTGGAGGCTACAGCATTCTGACCCAAAATTTGTCCTTTTGACTTTTAGAAAGCGCTAAAGTAGCACAGCAAGACAAGAGTTACACTGGACACAGGCCACAAATCTCATCAATTCAGCTCTTCCATAGCGTGGATACTAACTCCTACACGTTAGCTAGCACACAAGACAATCAACATGAGGCACCTTCATCACAGTGTACACCACTCCTGTGCAGCTCCTGTGCCCCTACACAACAAGGGCTGAATACAAGCAGTGTCCCTGTTACCATACCATCCCAGGACCCAGATCTCAAGCCAGAGCCCAAAACACCACATCTTACAGTCACAGGCTTCAGTAGAAGCCTTAATTTCAGTCACTGCCTGGGACACAGTCCTGGAAGCTCCACTTAAAGCAAGTTGGCATCATCTTATAACAGACCAGAGCAGCAATCCCAGAGCTGTTCCACTCCTCCACAATCCCCCTCCACAAACTGCACTGACACTCTGGGACTATCCCACCTAACAGTACAAGGGTGGGGAAGGCGATCCACCCTTGGATAAAAACAGTGAGCTTCCTGCACTGTGGTTGCTGACAGCCATCTCAATGCACCTGCCCTCCCAAACAGTCTTCTGTAAACAATCAATCTGTGCCATCAACCCACAGGAGACCTTTCACCACCTGTATCGCACACACTCGTCTGACAGTGGCTCTAACCATGTATTTTTTAATTCCCTATTCTCCCCCTGCATTCCCAGTTACAGCACTGAGATGCTGCCAGTATAACCATCAGGTACAGCCAAGCACAAGGAGGATTTAACAATACTATTGTCAAGTGACTCCAGGACAAATTCTGCTTAATGTGTTCCCGCATGCGAGTCGTATTTCTCATTTTAGTTTAACCCACAGTGAATCAGTTTCAAACAAACGCATGTAAAAAAGCCATTCTAACACTATATCCTAGTTCTTATCAGAGGCTCAACATTTATGCGCTTGTCTACTTCCTTTTAAAAGCCAGTGCTATCAGTTTGAACGCCAGGCTTATATTTAACTGTGTCATGTCCTCAGCTGCTTGTGCGATGCGGCCCAGGGGCAAACCGCGGAGGGCTGCGATGCCCCTAGGAGCAGCAAAGGCACAGGAGCCGCAGCGGTGCGTTGTTTCCACAGCGTTCCTTACCTCCAGGCAAAAGGCTGAAGCAGTGGCAACTCCCTGCTGCTCAGCACGCTCGGATGGCAGGGAGGCCCGGGCTCATCCCACCTACCCAGGGCTTCCAGCGGCCGAACAGGCTCCCTGTTGGGAGAGAGACAGACAGAGAGAACGCTCAG